>OX382172.1:7080078-7434583 GCA_947507545.1 Clistopyga incitator | reverse complement strand
TGATTTAATACTTTTTTTTCCGCGATTTTCGGGTATTAAAAAAGTATCACATGGGTATTAAATGCAGTATTAAATCGCCTTATTTTAAGACGATTTTAATACTTAATTTAATACTTTTTTTTCCGCGATTTTCGGGTATTAAAAAAGTATCACATGGGTATTAAATGCAGTATTAAATCGCCTTATTTTGAGACGATTTTAATACTTAATTTAATACTTTTTTTTCCGCGATTTTCGGGTATTAAAAAAGTATCACATGGGTATCAAAAAGAGTATTAATTCGCCTTATTTTGAGACGATTTTCATACCGCATTTAATACTTTTTCTCAGTGATTTTCGGGTATTAAAAAAAGTATAGAATGGTGTTGGTTATTAAAAAATTTTCCAAATCGCAATAAAAGCGATTAAGTATTATAAGATTATTGAGAGAATATTAAATCGTATGAAAAATTAAAAAATTGTAATTCTTTTTTTAATATTTAAACATTTAAATACTTATTCAATACTCGAAGGATGAAAAAAGTATTATCCATTGAGTCAGAAATATTTTCAGCAATTGAATAATATTATATGAAGAATAAGTCGTAAATTCTAAAATAGAGATCGAGAAATATGCCAATGAATAGAAGTAATTATATGATACATTGAATACTATGAATGATTACCTGTTAAATTATCCGGCGCGTCCTGTACATTTTGTAGACTCCATAGACACAGCTAGTCGACACCAAGTTTTTCATGCAGAACACAATTTTCTTCAATAAAATATTTTCACCAGCGATTACATCAAATCCGATAACCTCAAATGGCGATGTTTCAGTCACATCACGTTATAGACAACTGAACGTCTCGAAATAACAAACGGTTGGTTACGTGAAATAGTTACATAGTCACGAGTTAAGAACGACATTGCGGACTATAGATGGCGTAGTATATATACTTATATGCAGCACGCATGTTACATTTTTTCAAAAATTACTGTATAAATTTAAATTCAAACAAAACAAATTTGTTTCATTCAGTCATTTATCTAGACCGATAATGAATCTACGATAAGTTTTTTCGCCAACAATCTTCTCGATTCGAAAAATTGAAGATTTTCTCGTAATTCAGGGATTCGCAAAATGGAATGTGCACAATTATCGCAGAAGGCATTCTTTATAATAGCGTAAACATTGCTCAATATATACGAAAATCGTGGGTTGGTGGGGTACCGTGAAACACGAGTTCTGCGATAATCAACCGATAATAATTTGTGCTTATAATTTTAGAGAAAAATTTTAATTGCCCTGAACTGGATTTCATAGATACTTATTTTCGTGTATATTGATCAATGTACTAACCTCTGTAGGCTCTATGCGAGAAACAAAAGCGTGGGTTGATGGGGTACCGCAGAACTCGTGTTTCACGGTACCCCACCAACCCACGATTTTCGTATATATTGAGCAATGTTTACGCTATTATGGAGAATGCCTTCTGCGATACTTGTGCACATTCCATTTTGCGAATCCCTGAATTACGAGAAAATCTTCAAATTTTCGAATTGAGAAGATTATTGGTGAAAAAACTTACCGTAGATTCATTATCGGTTTAGATGCATCGTATACGTGATGGAGAATCAACCGATAATAATTTGTGCTTATAATTTTAGAGAAAAATTTCAATTTCCCTCAACTGGATTTCATATATACTTATTTTCGTGTATATTGATCAATGTACTAACCTCCGTAGGCTCTATGCGAGAAACAAAAGCGTGGGTTGATGGGGTACCGCAGAACTCGTGTTTCACGGTACCCCACCAACCCACGATTTTCGTATATATTGAGCAATGTTTACGCTATTATAAAGAATGCCTTCTGCGATAATTGTGCACATTCCATTTTGCGAATCCCTGAATTACGAGAAAATCTTCAATTTTTCGAATTGAGAAGATTGTTGGCGAAAAAACTTACCGTAGATTCATTATCGGTCTAGATGCATCGTATACGTGATGGAGAATCAACCGATAATAATTTGTGCTTATAATTTTAGAGAAAAATTTCAATTTCCCTCAACTGGATTTCATATATACTTATTTTCGTGTATATTGATCAATGTACTAACCTCCGTAGGCTCTATGCGAGAAACAAAAGCGTGGGTTGATGGGGTACCGCAGAACTCGTGTTTCACGGTACCCCACCAACCCACGATTTTCGTATATATTGAGCAATGTTTACGCTATTATAAAGAATGCCTTCTGCGATAATTGTGCACATTCCATTTTGCGAATCCCTGAATTACGAGAAAATCTTCAATTTTTCGAATTGAGAAGATTGTTGGCGAAAAAACTTACCGTAGATTCATTATCGGTCTAGATGCATCGTATACGTGATGGAGAATCAACCGATAATAATTTGTGCTTATAATTTTAGAGAAAAATTTCAATTTCCCTCAACTGGATTTCATATATACTTATTTTCGTGTATATTGATCAATGTACTAACCTCCGTAGGCTCTATGCGAGAAACAAAAGCGTGGGTTGATGGGGTACCGCAGAACTCGTGTTTCACGGTACCCCACCAACCCACGATTTTCGTATATATTGAGCAATGTTTACGCTATTATAAAGAATGCCTTCTGCGATAATTGTGCACATTCCATTTTGCGAATCCCTGAATTACGAGAAAATCTTCAATTTTTCGAATCGAGAAGATTGTTGGCGAAAAAACTTATCGTAAATTCATTATCGGTCTAGATGCATCGTATACGTGATGGAGAATCAACCGATAATAATTTGTGCTTATAATTTTAGAGAAAAATTTCAATTTCCCTCAACTGGATTTCATATATACTTATTTTCGTGTATATTGATCAATGTACTAACCTCCGTAGGCTCTATGCGAGAAACAAAAGCGTGGGTTGATGGGGTACCGCAGAACTCGTGTTTCACGGTACCCCACCAACCCACGATTTTCGTATATATTGAGCAATGTTTACGCTATTATGGAGAATGCCTTCTGCGATACTTGTGCACATTCCATTTTGCGAATCCCTGAATTACGAGAAAATCTTCAAATTTTCGAATTGAGAAGATTATTGGTGAAAAAACTTACCGTAGATTCATTATCGGTTTAGATGCATCGTATACGTGATGGAGAATCAACCGATAATAATTTGTGCTTATAATTTTAGAGAAAAATTTCAATTTCCCTCAACTGGATTTCATATATACTTATTTTCGTGTATATTGATCAATGTACTAACCTCCGTAGGCTCTATGCGAGAAACAAAAGCGTGGGTTGATGGGGTACCGCAGAACTCGTGTTTCACGGTACCCCACCAACCCACGATTTTCGTATATATTGAGCAATGTTTACGCTATTATAAAGAATGCCTTCTGCGATAATTGTGCACATTCCATTTTGCGAATCCCTGAATTACGAGAAAATCTTCAATTTTTCGAATTGAGAAGATTGTTGGCGAAAAAACTTACCGTAGATTCATTATCGGTCTAGATGCATCGTATACGTGATGGAGAATCAACCGATAATAATTTGTGCTTATAATTTTAGAGAAAAATTTCAATTTCCCTCAACTGGATTTCATATATACTTATTTTCGTGTATATTGATCAATGTACTAACCTCCGTAGGCTCTATGCGAGAAACAAAAGCGTGGGTTGATGGGGTACCGCAGAACTCGTGTTTCACGGTACCCCACCAACCCACGATTTTCGTATATATTGAGCAATGTTTACGCTATTATAAAGAATGCCTTCTGCGATAATTGTGCACATTCCATTTTGCGAATCCCTGAATTACGAGAAAATCTTCAATTTTTCGAATTGAGAAGATTATTGGTGAAAAAGCTTACCGTAGATTCATTATCGGTCTAGATGCATCGTATACGTGATGGAGAATCAACCGATAATAATTTGTGCTTATAATTTTAGAGAAAAATTTCAATTTCCCTCAACTGGATTTCATATATACTTATTTTCGTGTATATTGATCAATGTACTAACCTCCGTAGGCTCTATGCGAGAAACAAAAGCGTGGGTTGATGGGGTACCGCAGAACTCGTGTTTCACGGTACCCCACCAACCCACGATTTTCGTATATATTGAGCAATGTTTACGCTATTATAAAGAATGCCTTCTGCGATAATTGTGCACATTCCATTTTGCGAATCCCTGAATTACGAGAAAATCTTCAATTTTTCGAATCGAGAAGATTGTTGGCGAAAAAACTTATCGTAGATTCATTATCGGTCTAGATAAATGACTGAATGAAACAAATTTGTTTTGTTTGAATTTAAATTTATACAGTAATTTTTGAAAAAATGTAACATGCGTGCTGCATATAAGTATATATACTACGCCATCTATAGTCCGCAATGTCGTTCTTAACTCGTGACTATGTAACTATTTCACGTAACCAACCGTTTGTTATTTCGAGACGTTCAGTTGTCTATAACGTGATGTGACTGAAACATCGCCATTTGAGGTTATCGGATTTGATGTAATCGCTGGTGAAAATATTTTATTGAAGAAAATTGTGTTCTGCATGAAAAACTTGGTGTCGACTAGCTGTGTCTATGGAGTCTACAAAATGTACAGGACGCGCCGGATAATTTAACAGGTAATCATTCATAGTATTCAATCTATCATATAATTACTTCTATTCATTGGCATATTTCTCGATCTCTATTTTAGAATTTACGACTTATTCTTCATATAATATTATTCAATTGCTGAAAATATTTCTGACTCAATGGATAATACTTTTTTCATCCTTCGAGTATTGAATAAGTATTTAAATGTTTACATATTAAAAAAAGAATTACAATTTTTTAATTTTTCATACGATTTAATATTCTCTCAATAATCTTATAATACTTAATCGCTTTTATTGCGATTTGGAAAATTTTTTAATAACCAACACCATTCTATACTTTTTTTAATACCCGAAAATCACTGAGAAAAAGTATTAAATGCGGTATGAAAATCGTCTCAAAATAAGGCGAATTAATACTCTTTTTGATACCCATGTGATACTTTTTTAATACCCGAAAATCGCGGAAAAAAAAGTATTAAATTAAGTATTAAAATCGTCTCAAAATAAGGCGATTTAATACTGCATTTAATACCCATGTGATACTTTTTTAATACCCGAAAATCGCGGAAAAAAAAGTATTAAATTAAGTATTAAAATCGTCTTAAAATAAGGCGATTTAATACTGCATTTAATACCCATGTGATACTTTTTTAATACCCGAAAATCGCGGAAAAAAAAGTATTAAATCAAGTATTAAAATCGTCTCAAAATAAGGCGAGTTAATACTGCATTTAATACCCATGTGATACTTTTTTAATACCCGAAAATCGCGGAAAAAAAAGTATTAAATCAAGTATTAAAATCGTCTCAAAATAAGGCGATTTAATACTGCATTTAATACCCATGTGATACTTTTTTAATACCCGAAAATCGCGGAAAAAAAGTATTAAATCAAGTATTAAAATCGTCTCAAAATAAGGCGATTTAATACTGCATTTAATACCCATGTGATACTTTTTTAATACCCGAAAATCGCGGAAAAAAAAGTACTAAATCAAGTATTAAAATCGTCTCAAAATAAGGCGATTTAATACTGCATTTAATACCCATGTGATACTTTTTTAATACCCGAAAATCGCGGGAAAAAAAGTATTAAATCAAGTATTAAAATCGTCTCAAAATAAGGCGATTTAATACTGCATTTAATACCCATGTGATACTTTTTTAATACCCGAAAATCGCGGAAAAAAAGTATTAAATCAAGTATTAAAATCGTCTCAAAATAAGGCCATTTAATACTGCATTTAATACCCATGTGATACTTTTTTAATACCCGAAAATCGCGGAAAAAAAAGTATTAAATCAAGTATTAAAATCGTCTCAAAATAAGGCGATTTAATACTGCATTTAATACCCATGTGATACTTTTTTAATACCCGAAAATCGCGGAGAAAAAAGTATTAAATCAAGTATTAAAATCGTCTCAAAATAAGGCGATTTAATACTGCATTTAATACCCATGTGATACTTTTTTAATACCCGAAAATCGCGGAAAAAAAAGTATTAAATCAAGTATTAAAATCGTCTCAAAATAAGGCGATTTAATACTGCATTTAATACCCATGTGATACTTTTTTAATACCCGAAAATCGCGGAAAAAAAAGTATTAAATCAAGTATTAAAATCGTCTCAAAATAAGGCGAGTTAATACTGCATTTAATACCCATGTGATACTTTTTTAATACCCGAAAATCGCGGAAAAAAAAGTATTAAATCAAGTATTAAAATCGTCTCAAAATAAGGCGATTTAATACTGCATTTAATACCCATGTGATACTTTTTTAATACCCGAAAATCGCGGAAAAAAAGTATTAAATCAAGTATTAAAATCGTCTCAAAATAAGGCGATTTAATACTGCATTTAATACCCATGTGATACTTTTTTAATACCCGAAAATCGCGGAAAAAAAAGTACTAAATCAAGTATTAAAATCGTCTCAAAATAAGGCGATTTAATACTGCATTTAATACCCATGTGATACTTTTTTAATACCCGAAAATCGCGGAAAAAAAAGTATTAAATCAAGTATTAAAATCGTCTCAAAATAAGGCGATTTAATACTGCATTTAATACCCATGTGATACTTTTTTAATACCCGAAAATCGCGGAAAAAAAAGTATTAAATCAAGTATTAAAATCGTCTCAAAATAAGGCGATTTAATACTGCATTTAATACCCATGTGATACTTTTTTAATACCCGAAAATCGCGGAAAAAAAAGTATTAAATCAAGTATTAAAATCGTCTCAAAATAAGGCGAGTTAATACTCTTTTTGATACTTAATACCATTTTTAATACTCAAGTCTCGAAAAAAAGTATTAAACTGAGTATTAAACAGTCCGAAATGACAGACTTTTAATACTTTTTTTTTAATACTTTTTTAATACTTTTTTAATACTCTTTTAATACTTTTTTTTTTGCGCGGGAATGTACCTGACACTTACTACGCGTGCATAGAATTTCAAGTATGGGTATTGTAAATTTACTGGAATACAGTATATTAGAATTCAAGTCCAGCCTACAAAAAACACCACAGGTGTGCAGTAAAATTCAGGCACAAAAGTGTTGGATATTGAAGGCATCTCTTATGCACAGTGGCAGAACCAAATTACCGAACCCAGCAATTTTTAGATCCTCTTCTTCCGTATGGAAAGTGCAGAGTTCGAGCTCTAGGCTGACGGGGTTTATGTGGGGAAGAGGGATGAGTAGAGAGAAGTCACAAAATTTCCACCACTTTTGCAAGTCAAGGACAAGAATAAACCCGACGTTCAAAAGCAGAATACTTTTTTCTGACAATGAGCCTACTAAGCTTAACGAAATCTTATTTCGCACTGTGTCGGTTTGGCTTCGGTTTATATGCTACCACAGCTGCGCTTCGCTTGCGCGAAAAGCGGCCGGAATTGGCCATCTAGCGGCGAAATGCCGAAACCTGGCCGGGGGTACGCACTTCCCGTTGAAATCTGAGTGACGATGGCGTTGTAAATTCAATGAATTTTCGCCTGCATTTCAATGGAAGTACTGGCATTTTTCATAACGGTTCATTAAATAAGATAGCGTTGCATAGCTGCAGCATATCTATAGATATTTTGAAATATTCAATCACGAGCATTAAAGAAATTTCAACGGCCCGAGTGTTTGATTTTCAAATCTGAGAACTGAAATTTAATTTAAGATGAACGAGTAAATGTAGTGGATTTTTACATTAAATGTTAGTTGAGTTCAGGGATATTTCAATATTTGTATCTTATTCACTGATTTACAAGAACAGATTTGTAGTTTCCAACGCCATTCTGAAATTTTACAATACCGGAATTGAAAATGACAAAAAAGAATCTTACTTTTTCTATAACGTGTTTGATTTTTTCAATAACGTGCTTGAAAATTGCAGAACTATTCGGATTTTCAATTACAAGCGTCGAAGAATTGTTCATGATCAACGTTCTTTATTTTTCAAGCACAGGTACTTGAAATATAAGTTGCACGATGCTCGTAGAATTAAGTTACTGATGCGCACAATATCATTTACACGATATTTAAACGGTCTATTATGATCAGGTTTCTTGTACCGCTGTAATAGGTTAGATCGAGCTTCCGCTGCTGTAGCGTATGTCACTGCCGCCGGCGCCATTTTTATACTACTGTGCAGGGCATGCTTATAAGCCGAAACAATATTCTGCAAAATATCTATATAACGCTTTCCCCATGAAAAAGTAAAATAACGCCACATTCTTCCTTTCAGAGTTCTGTTAAAACGTTCTACAATAGCTGCTTTTATATCGGGATTTCGTGCAGCACGAAATCGTATATTTTTCTTGTTCAGGAATGCCTGGAAGGCTGCACCTACCGACCAAGACCGTCATTGTAAGTCTTGATTGAACGAAGATCCACAAGATCAGCCTCCTAGACATCGTCAATATTGCGGATATTATAGAAACGTCGGCGAAAACGGTGTCGAACAGGTCTATGTTTTGTGTATGCGTCTTGAGACTCAAGCCACTGTACTGTTTTGCTATTAGCGATTTTTTTCCTACGACTCACGAGTAGTAACTTCTCAGAACCGGAAAACGATGCTTCATAAGAGGGATCAAAGTACACTTTTTCTAATGTCTTCATTATCATAGCTTGAGGTTAGCCCAAGTTAGACGTCTTTTTTTGTTATTACAACCAAAGCCACTTTGTACACTGTGATTGTCATCACTACCACTGAAGAACGTTGAATGTGCACTTATATCGCTTAGTACGTCGTCGTCACCGTCGCCTTTGCCGTCACCGCTATTACTGGCGATACCTCTTGAGCTGGCCGTGGTTGGACTCATTTGCAAAGTCGAATTAGCTTTCGATTCCTGCCACAACTCACCATTACCGATAAATTCACGAGGTGTTTGAATTGCTCTCAGGAATCGCGCAAATGCTTTGCGACCTGCTGTTCGTGCCACCTTTCTTGAACGCATGGCATCATTCACAAGATCAACAATATTTGAATCCTTGATAGCTTTGCCACTAATGGAAACAACACCTGTTGAATCCCAAGAAAAATTGGTCGTAGGAGCTCCATGTAAGCAGCGCAATAGAAATTTAGCCTTATTCCGAAATTTTGCTGGCACGCTCTCAAGGATAACAGAATCGTTCAAGTTTGTCGACTGCTCACTGTTATTATTATTCTGAAGTATGGTTTCTGATTTTTCTCTGAGTGCAATATGCTATTGGGCTCTTTCATTATCGATAAAATGAAGTTATTGCTGTAAAACCGCTAAATACGCCGCCCATTTTTCTCGCTCATCCTTGTTGAGATTAGAATTTAAAATTTCTTTTATCTCAGTATCCAATCTATTTAAGATAGAGGTAACAGAACGCTCCATATGCGTTTGCGACTCAGTATCATGAAGCCTAGGCTGCCATTGACTTTGAGCATAATATTGTAACACTTTTTCCTCAGGGACGAGCACCATTTTCTTTGTATGTTCCATTATCCCTGATCGCCAATCAGGCTTGATATCACTTTTCCCAATATGGGCGCTAGTAAAAAAGGTAAGAAACCGCCGCTTTGAACAACAAACCGTTTCTTGGTCTTCCAACAGTCTTTTTTCGCCGCCAATCGACGAAGAACGGGCGCGTGATGACGTAACTTTCTTCGCTGTTCAACTTTTAGTGTCACATTACCACGAAGAACATTCAACGCACATTCACAAATACACCTCATCATACGTACATCGGCTTTCCATAAAATAGCTGCTCGTTGCTCCTTGTTGAGGTACTGAAGAGCATGCAACATGGCGATATGCTTCTTACAGAGCGGTGATCCGTTGCGCTCCATTACAAACATCGAACTGATAATTATCCAGGGAGGGTAATACTTTTATCACTATTTTCGGGGTACGTACACGAAGTGGTGTGTGTCATCGGGAAAAATACAAGTGCGAAATCTACAGTTGTCGGGTGTTGATTGTTTTAAATCCAGTAATAAGTAACCGTGCGGCTTAGATGTTGCATCATGATAAGCCCCCTGTAAAAAATGCGGATTTTCTGGGTACACTTGGCGCGCAATATGTTGTATCTGTGCTCGATCACGAGGATTTTTAAACACAACTATATAACTAGCGTTTAACGAAATATCACGCTGTCCGTGTCCTTGATGGAACAAATTTTGAGTTATGAAAATTACGCTTAAATTTTTGTGATGATTGCCTTTGGTGAAAAGATCGACAACACTGTTCTTTGACGCTTCGCGCATTAAATCGTCGATAATGATAAGTTTAGCGCGAGGATCATTTGCAAAATCGGTGCTTTGCGGTAAACCTTCACTAAATTCTATTAAGGAACCGTACTCCGTATATGCTGATTTTCACTCCGAATAATAAAAAATAATTCTATCAAAGGGCTCACTGTTCATAATAGCTATGAACTTTATGATCTTTTTAACAAAATAAGTTTTGTCGCACCCCGTAGGACCACACACTAGGGAGGTCCACGGATGTTTCCAACGTGTATCCATTTTAACGAATGAATATCGTTCTAAGATACAAGTCGTAATAAAGGAAGGATTATGTCTATACAATACATCCTTTTGCAATTTTATAAACAAGTTTTATATTCTATCGAGATATATTTTTTACACTTTTTATAAACTAATTTACATAACCATAAGGTAACGATCTGTAGTCGCCATCACGTTTTCGTTTTACGTTTGCAGGCATGCATGACTTGGTTTCTGAGCGTGTGACAACTTGGTGAAACGGCGTACAGCGAATTGAGTCATATCGTAGCACAACAGGATCCTCTCTCTCACCCACTGTAAAGGAGCGTATCGAACCATAATTTATTAAAGCCTTATTTGCAAAATTGAGGGTTATACCTTTAACCTTACAAATTTCAGTTTCTGCACCGTTTGGCGTACGTACTATAAAAGCGTAAAACTTTGGTCCGCCCGAAACAAAAGATTATATATAACTGCCATCACCGTATTCGGTTAACTCGTTCGTTAGATCACCTAAGAGTTGACCTGTCGGCGGTTCATACTCTGCAGGATATTTTCTGGTTGTGTAAATAACAGAATCTGTATCACAGTACAAAGCCCGTCGGCCCAAGCGTTCGAGGTAGCTGTAAAGCTTTAAACGAGCCTGAGCTGTTGTATATGCTGCTATTACTACGTTTGCTATACTAGACGGTATCACGGCCTCCTCAGTTTTTGTGTGATTCACATATACCACGCTGTTATTGACAGGTAACATACCGGTGATCTCATATTCGGGATTGCTTAACATTTCCATAAGTTTCTTGCGTGTTGATACTATCGTGGTCGGCGGTAAATTCTCTCTCTGTCCAAATTTACCCCAAAACGAATTAAAACACCGTTTTGCTACAGAACGCAAGCCCGGATTTGTTGTTATATTACTATGATTGAGTTTAATACCTTCCGCATTCTCAAAAGAGGCCGTGTAACGATCTTGGGCCTGACTATCATTTAAACAATTTTCAGGCCAGCCGCTGGCTTCTTGTTTGATTTTCAGAAACGTATTTATATATTCAGCAAATAGGCCTTTTTTTGTATCGCTACTATACTGATCTACCTCATACTGCCAGATCTCAGATACCTTTATTACTCTGTGGCCGCGCTGTGAACGGCTTTTCGGACCTCGTTGACAACCTATGTGCTGTTAAATACACGTTCTTCAATACTTTCATGAGAACATACATCCTGATTCATAAATTCACAACAACTACAACACAAACCGAATAACAATCTCTGATGCATTCTCACGGGTAATACGGGGTTGTAGAGATTTCGCGGAGGTAGTACTGTACATTTAACTAGACCCTCGACGCGTGACAGATCATTATTATCAGGCCCCGTCAACACCATACATTCATCACCCACATACACTTTGGGATGCCCAATACGGTATTTACCGTACTTACAGACATACGGACACAGTGAGCAGACGTCAACATACTGTATTTGCTCACCGACCTCAACGTCGTAGAGCGTAACTATGTTTTCAGTGCGCCCGCCAAAGAAAGCATCGCGAGGGTTGAGAGGAGGCTCTATGACTAGGGGATGATTACGTAAAACGGCCCTCAGCTGCTTATTCGTTTTGAATAGCCTACCGTATTCACATTCCCATTTTTCCGTCAATTCATAACCGCTCGTGCGAATTCTGTGGGCTATCGCATTCGTTTTTTCAAGGCGTTTTTTCAGAGACACACCATCGCTCTGCCGACATTCTCTATTTGTTGTAAAACAGTTCAAGCACCCGTGTCAATAGCAGCCATGGAACTATAAGACATGGGCTGTGGTGTCTGTCTCATAATAACCATCCACCATTAGGTTTTGCGGTAACTTAAACTCGCGCGAGCGTCCCGCGTGAATAATAGTACGGCCCAGCTGATGCTCCATCCACACGAGCCACGATACCGCTTTTTTCGACTGATTATGAGCCCATTTGTAACCGTTTGTCGGTATAATGCCAATCGAAAAACTACACATGCTTGTCTCACAATTGTGACATCATTCTTGCAGTAATTTACTATTTCTTTCGAAAAATCAAATGTGTAATTGGAGTTTGTCATCTGATTATGCCATATGATGAACCGTTTTCGCTCCTCTGTGCTCATAGTGTCAGGGGAGTATGAAGCGATGGGAGGCATTTCCCCAATGTAATTTTGATTTTCAGGCTTGTTGAACAGATGAGGGAAATAGCCTTTAGCAAAGGAGTTGTTGAGGCCAAAGGCTTTTGGCAAAGCATCTAGAGCCATGTGAAAATAATGTAGACTATCGAGAAACACAAGTTTTCCGAGACGCATGGTAATGATTTTCGTACCGTTCAGAATCAGCATGGGTAACTGGGTTGTTTTCTCTTCGATCAAATAACGTAAAATGAACTGAGCCTCAAAGCCACCTGCATTATAGCTATCAACACAGTTTGCGAAAACCCGGCTATTTCCTGCATCGCTAACTCCACAACCTGTTGTACGACATTCTCCTTGAATATAAATTCATGCACACCGCAGTGTTCACATGCTTCAGTTATAGGATCACGATTGCGGCAGTGTGTGCAGACCCTTTGCGCTACACAGAGATTGGGTTTGTGTAAAAATGTATTAGGATCACCTTCCGCATTTGTACACTGTTGTGTCTCAAAGTCATAAAAATTAAGATCTTTTCCTTCGAGGTTAACGTAATAATTGGGCGCATGAAGCACTGATGATTATAAGCCTGATTGGATTTACATGTGTTACAGAACCCTACGCCGCACACATGTTTCTTTCTATTCAGAGTCTTTATCGACCGGAAAAAATGGAGGCAAAGTTTAAGAGATTCACAAACAATGTTAACTCTACGACCTCGTCTGACATCGACATGTACATGGTTTCGTAAGCATTCCTCACCAAAGAAATCACGATTGCACTTGGTGCATTTGATTGTATCAACACCGTATGTATCAGAGGGTGGTGATTGCAAATAACGAGGGCACTTTTTTTTGCAAGCAACGGTGATTTTCTTGGCGATAACGCGTATTACAGGTCGCGCAAAAATTCATACTACCGACAGCACCCCGAAGATTTAGAGTTGGTTGGTAGTGATGTGAGCATTCATAATACAAGATATTCAGAGTGTGTCGTATCAAACCTACAAAATCCAAAACTCTTTGTGAACCGTTAAACAAAGGCCTTTCACGACGCCTTAAAGTCAGAAACTCAAACACAATGACTGCAATTTCATCTCTCGACAGATAATCCTGATAAAGAGAGATCTCTCTCAAGCCGCAACCGTTCCGGGGTAAGTTAACACCTGCATTTCGCGTCAGCTCTAATGCTGCTTCTTTTTGAAAGGAGCCGTTTATTTGTCTGATACGCTGCCACTTAGCATGCAAAGACCCTGTTCGTATTCCATCGCGTTTAGCATAAGCGAGAGCTGTTACGAGTGAGCGCGGTAAACATAAGTTATCGGTGTTCCGTATCGTTAAAGTGGATTTTTTTGATACATCCTCATGCGTTAAGCCTTGTCTACCCCTACCCTCAACACCTCTTAAAATACATGTTTTTATAGTACAAGTATCATCGATATTTAAGGCTGTTGTACTCTGCGCAACACTATTTATTAATAGCCATACATCTTGAAAAGTGTAATCGCGAACGGGCCGAAACGAAAGCCATACAGGGCCATGCGATAAACTACTTGCCGTGAACGAAATACCCTCATAATCACCACCCTCACAGAAGCTGGTAATATAAGTTAATAAATTGCGAAAGGCTTCTTCGAGCCATGCCATGACACTGTATCCTGAAGGAGGCGCTATGATACGCAGAGTTGTCTCACGTCCACGGAACGTGCTGCGGATGAGGGTGCGTGCGAGAGACCCCTTTCTCGTGTCTATTGACACACCGCGACACGGTGACTTGGGGGATTACCTCAACGTTATTGCCGGACTCCGTGAGCCGTCGCCGTCGCCACGACCACCGTGGCCCGTCGGCCCACGACGCAGTTCCCGCCGTCGCACCTGTAGGTATGGCGACTTCGTGCACGTGTGTGTGTGTTTTTTTTTTTTTTATATATAGCGAAGGAAATTCTTTTACGAATCTCGGGCTTAGATGTTTTGCCTGGTATGTCGGACTCGAACATTAACTTAAGGTGACGTGTTAATGCTAATACCGACTAAAAACCTCCGCTATCCTCTGAACTCTGATCCCCCACGGTATCCGCCGTTAGTCATTACTTCGTGGGGGGAGGATTTAGCTACTGCTTTTCCTTCTGGTAGCTAAGATACTATTTCTTCTTCCTTCTAGATGTTGTTGTCATTCGCTCTTCTCCTTTCGATGGAACGCAGGTCTGTGAGGACCTCTGTTGCAAATGCGCCTACAGCGCTCCATGCGGTCCTTGACGACAACATTGTTTCTACTAGTGTCTCTGGTTTGATACTCTGTCGTAAAATATTTTCGAGTTGATCGTGCTGTGGATAAAATCGTGGGCACACAAAGAAAACATGCTCCGCATCTTCATTGACTCCTGGGCAGGACGGGCATTCCGGAGAGTTGTCGTGCTTGAAGCGGTATAAGTACTCTCGAAAGCAGCCATGTCCTGATAACATTTGTGTTAGATAATAGTTGACCTCACCGTGTTCACGATTCAGCCAGGCATCGATTCTTGGTATTAGGCGATGCGTCCACCTGCCTTTTTCTGCGGCATCCCACTGGGATTGCCATCGTGCGATGCTCTTTTGTCTTTCGTCTGTCCTCAGTTCTTCAGGGCTCAGGAGACTTTCTTCAGGAGTGTAGTTGACCTTTTCCGATGATAGAGGTTTCGTCTTTCCTCAGCAAAAACTCGAAGTGGCAGAGTTCCAGAAATGACGCACATTGCCTCTTCAGATATTGTCCGAAAGGCACTAGCTACTCTTAAGGCACTCAGACGATATACTGGTCCAGCTTTCCGCCATGAATCTTGAGTGTCTAGCGTGTATGCCCATATAGATATTCCATAAGTCAGCACTGATGTGACTACTGATGACAGTAGTAGTCTTCGGTTCTGCTTTGGATCCCCAACATTCGGCATTAGTCTTGCCAAAGAAACCCTTACTGCTGATGCTTTGTTGGTAACATGTTCCACTTGCTGCTTGAAGTTGAGTCGAGTATCAAGCATCACTCCCAAATATCGGATATAAGGTTGTGAAGTGATCTCTTGGTCTCCGACTTTCAGCTTGATTGCTTCCACAGCTTTCCTGCTGGTAATAAGTACTGCTTCGGTTTTGTGTTCAGCCAGTTTAAGGTTCACCGTGTCCATCCATCGGTTAACTTGCTCAAAGGTAATGCTAAACAGACGGCGAATCTCGTCAAGGTGTTTGGCGACGATCACTACGGCAACATCATCTGCATACGCTACCAGTTTGACGCATCTCGGTAATTTAAGTCTCAGGAGCCCGTCGTACATGATATTCCACAATAGTGGTCCAAGGACAGAGCCTTGCGGCACACCTCCGGTGATATCGTACTCTGCTGGGCCATTTACTGTGTCGTACTTAAGGACTCTACCGGTAAAATAGCTTGCCACTATCGTACACAGATATTCTGGAACGTTTTTGTCTCGGAGAGCTTGCATGATGCAGTCCCAATTGGCGGAGTTGAAGGCATTTCTGATGTCCAAGGCGGCCACCAGGCAATACTCTTTCGTGCCACCCTTCCATCTGGTTCCTGCGATTGCATCCTTGGCCGTGCTGACAACCACATTGATAGCATCCAGCGTTGAGCGACCTTTCCGAAAGCCATACTGGTTGTCTGCCAGGAGTGGGTCGACAACTGCTTCAATTCTCTGATGAATGATACGTTCAAATATCTTACCCGCTGTGTCCAGCATGCAGAGTGGACGATAAGATGACGGCTCTTCCGGTGGTTTTTTCCCTTTCGGTAGTAGTACCAGCCGTTGCTGTTTCCACTTTCTAGGAAAAGTCCTCTCCTTCAGGCAAGTGTTGTAGACGTCGAGAAATAACTCAGGTGCTGCTTTTATAGATGTTTTTAAAGCAATATTAGAGACTCCGTCTAATCCCGGCGCTTTGTTGTTCCCGACGCGGTTACAAGCCTCCATCAGTTCTTCTTTCGTGACAGGTGGAATGTCTTCTGAATTAAACTGCACCGATGTGTAGATGAAATCACTTTGCCGCGGAAACAGCGCAGTTACGATCTTCAGTAGGAGGTGTGGGCACGTTGGCGATGGCATTGGCTGGTTTTTCAGGTGACTCATGACCACCTTGTATGGTCTACCCCATGGATCCTTCTCTACTTCTTCGACAAGTTCCGTCCAGCAGCGTCTTTTGCTTTCTGTGATGGCTTTGTTTAGATTCCGACGCGCCTGTTTGTACTCTGCCACCAGCTCTGCAGAGTTAGGTCGTCGGTAGCCACGCTGGGATGTTCTTCTTATCTTAAGACACTCTGACCGGAGCATACTGATTTGGTCGTTCCACCAGTTCACAGATGGTTGTTGATTATAGCCACGTTTACGAGGCATGCTGACGTCACACGCTCGTGTCAGTCTCGTCAATAGGTCTTTTGTCTTTTTTTCTGCAGGTCCAGTGATAATCGGGTCACAGTCTAAAGCTACTAGTAAAGCACTTGGGTCAAATGATTTCGCCTTCCAGCCGATAATCTTGGGTTGCTTATTAGATCTTCTACGCCTCTGGTCTTTTGATATTTCACAGAGAATTGCATTATGATCGCTGGCAGTGTAGATGTCCATCACCCTTGTACTTGTCCTTGTCCTTGTACTGTATCCGAATTCGATGAATGGTGTAACATTTCCATATATCTTAAACGGGGGTGTTGTTCATTTGGCGTTACCCGGGAAGCACATGTAGGCCACACCTACGAACGAGTACAACGTTGCTTCCGTTTTGTGGTCAGATGGTATGACCAACCCATTGTTGGGGAGTTTTGTACACGGGAGCTATTTTATTTGACGCCAACCCTATGCCCCCGAAAGAGCAGGGAGAGCTTCTCCAATCCACACGTGGAGACGCGCCTGTGAGCAGTTTCTCCTCTGCAACAGATGCATGTGTGTGTGTGTGTGTGTGTGTGTGTGTGTGTGTGTGTGTGTGTGTGTGTGTGTGGCTGCGAGAGAGAGAGAGAGAGAGAGGACTCCCACCGACAACCGCAACAACAGCAAAAAAAGCAGGGTGATTAATTTTAAAACAAAGTAGTAATAAATAAAAATATTAAAAATATTAAAAATTTAAAAATTTACTAATTTTTAAATTTTTAAATTTTTAAATTCAAAAATTTAAATTTTAATAATGGTGTGCACTATGACGACACATCGCTCGTACCCCCACTCTCATACTCACTTCTGTTCGTGGAAGTGGTAAAAAAGAGAGGGGATAGGAGTGGGGCTCGCCATAGTGCACACCCTACTACTATTGGGTGTACGACTGCGTGCTTATGCGCATAAAAAATAGCAAGTTGTACGAGCACATCCGTACTCGCACCATACTGCCCTTACCTACAAATAACTTGTTCGATCGGTACACTCGGAGACTGAAGAGCTGTTACGGCTTTCAGAGTGTCGTGTTCGATTGTTTAAAGAAAAAAGCCTCGAGAATGGAACCTCCGCAGAAATGCGGTATTATTGACAGTGGTTATGACTTGTAGCTGCTTCAAATACAATTCCGCTTTCTTCGTCTCCTGCACATATTTTTTTTTGCTTCAGTTCGAATCCCATGCTTTTTTCGTTGCTCTGTATTACCTGCTTTTATCTCACTACATGCTTTAAACGTGCTCTGTATTACCTGCTTCTATCTCTATATATGCTTCAAACGTATACTTTTATATCCTACACAGCCATCCTACGAAACTCTATCTGCACTTACAGTTGTGTTTGTCGGTTCCAATGAATTAATATAAGTCTATACGTTGTCGACATCGTTGTGAAATGTACAATATTTTTATAGGTACACTGCTTGTAGACGAAATGTCTTCAAGCGAAGCAATTTACCTTGACCGGAAAACTATGCAGTTCAACGGTTTCGTGGATTTGGACTAACATACATCGGCCAAGCAGCAAAACATCAGGGCGGACCATGCTCAAGTCTTTATGTTTCAGCCCTTCTGTGGTAAATAGGTTCAAGTTCTGGGGGCATTTCTGAGCAAAAACTCCGTTACCAGTAAAGATTTGCACAAACTCATGCTCGAGAGAATTTTACTACTGGGCAATGCAGGATTCCATGTCGACGTCGTAACGATGGATGGTGCACAATGGAATCGTGGCGTCTGGTCTATTCTAGGAGTTCAAAATAGAAGTTTTAGCTGTGAGCATCCCTGCGATGATATGAAGAGATTGTGGATGATGTCCGACTTTCCACATCTCATAAAGTGTCTTCGCAACGGGATTGTGACTTCTGCTATGTTTTGGGTAAAAAAAAAAAAAACTTATTAATAATTTCAATGTTTGTAATCGATTAATTTTGACTAGCTCCGGTATATTACTGGTATTATCGAATAAAAGAGAGTAGGCACGGGTGTGCTTGAACCGTTTATCCTTTTTCACAGACTCCTAAGGGTATAGTCAGAAAAAAAACCACTGGGAAGCGTTGCTAAAATACGATGAGTATACGAAACCGAACTTAAGGATCGCATACAAGCTGACTATGGCTCATCTTCAACCTAAAGGATATCAAAGAATAAACGTTCCGCTTGCGTTCCAGGTATGGTCTTTCTATTTCATTTATTTAATTGGTCGCACATGTTTTTTTTATAAGGGTGTTTTTCTCTTAATTTCAGTTGTTTTCCTTGCTTGTAAGCGTGGCTGCAAGTATTTCGGGACGATCCAAAATGTCCCAATCTACGAGATGCAACGCCAACAATAGCAATTCTGTGAGTAGTGGATAACCTAATATCCGCCATGATGTCGCGTGTACCCAGCGAAGCTTTGAGGTCGACCGACACATGCAAGCATAAGAAGATAACAACAACAAAATGTTGTTGTTACCTTCTTATTGTTATCCTACAAAAGTAAGATAATTATTACTTGCAAAAAATACCAACTAATAACAAAAATGTTAATCTGACCATTGTCGGTGTTGAAATTCGATGCAATGGAACAGATTTATGTCTAGCGCCAGTGCTCACTGTCGTAATCAATCCATGCGAGCAAACTGATCGATGCAGTTACCATGCATTAGTACACACAATATCAGTATCAAATCAGTACGTCTGATAAAACGGAACGTAAGTGAAAACCATGGAAGTGGTTGTTGTATATGAAAGCGTGTACTTCCTGTCACTTTGGTCTTTTGATTTTAATTGCACCGCTAAAACTAACTGAATCATTCACTATAATAAGTTGCTTACGGTTTTTTTTTTCAATTATTTTTACGCAATTGGCGTAAAGGAATATTATTATTTAATATTATATACTGCGTGAGTGTTATAATTTTGGAATTTACATCGCACAACCTTTTGCATGATTTCTCAACATTGAGCCATTAAAAATACATAATTTTTGGTTTTAACATTTCTACTATTTCAACGGCACAAGATCTAACTCCTACAGCCGATAATACAGTCAAGTCTAATGAAAGTTTTATTAGCGTTAAGGACGGCCGTACGGCCACTTCCTCTAAAGATATGGAAGAATCTTAGATGAAGTTGGTTGTATCTCTAAGGATGCACATTGTATTTTGTTTGGGTTCGAATGCATCCATGGAAAGCCCTAGTATCTTATATTTACCTAAACTGTTTTTTCGTGTTATGTATGAATTTTTTCTGCTTCTCGATATTTTCAATTTTTTGTTGCCGATACTTCTGTGTTGCGCCAAGGGCTGGTTACTCAGCCAACGTACGTCTATCAGTGGCTCCGCACCTCTCCCCATACAATTTATAATCGTCAGATAGTGTTTTTTTAGCGCAGTCCTAGCTTCGTATTTTAGGCAGTTAACGAACTGTTTTCGAAACGGTCGACTCCGTTGATCACACAACGTGACATATGCTTTCTTTCTTCAAACCTAACAATCATTGAATTAAGAAATTTCTGATTGTTGTGCGCTAACTAAGCACCGCTGTAATAACTCCTCCGACGAATGATCGATGTTACCTTGAAAGCAAACTTCAAATTCCCCAATCGCCGTTTTACTGCTCCATAACATAAAAATTTGGAAGAAACTTGCTTTGACCCCAGGGCCTCTTCCACCACTTGCTGTATTGATCGATTGGTTAAAACGTCGAAAAAAATGATAAAGTAATCGTATAATGCACACCTTTGCTCTCACGTAACCCACTGACTATAATTCATCTTCTAGAGTTGGTGGCAACACAAACTCGAAAATCAATGCTTTGGTCTTTGCATTTTGGTTCAGGCTTTATACAGCAATCGATACTTACCTAGAAATTACAACGTTCTCTCCAATTATAGGCTATCGAAGACTTTGATGAATTTCTTCGCACGTGGGAAGATGTTGCTAAGCACTCGGAAACGCTTTTTTCGGTGTCTGCTAGTACCGTCAATGGGTTCAAGATTACCCTTGGTGGAAGTTTGGAATTGCTGACGTATCTACGTGACCAGCGGAACTTCGACTATCTCATGACGGCCTGGTTGAATCAGGATTCACTCGAAGTAAAATTATTCCAGTACAAATGGCGCACGCTTGTAGAATTAGTGAGTAATATTATAATTAAAAATACGTAGTTATAAGCGAATAAAATTGCCTGGAATCATGAAAAACCCCAATAATATACCAGTTGTAATACTGTCTACTAGACATTTGCGATGTATAAGCACCTTTTTTGCCCATTATTGAGACACTAATCTGAAACGCCGCGTGTTTAAACCAGTGGTCCGTGTATTCCGTCTCCCGAAAAAGTAGTTTGAACAAACCCTGAAAAGAAACAGATGTGGGTCAGAACAATGCCTGAAAACTAAGGAACTTACCTGAAAAAATGATCGTGCGTGATCAACCACGATGAACAATAAGCTTATCCCACGCCGAACGCCGAAACTCGGTCGATGGAACCTGGACAAAAGTGATGGACTGTTGAAAAAGCACATTTATAAATTTTAAAAAGGACAAAAATTACTTACCATAAAATATAGTTATCTGCCATGAATACTTTGACAATGAAAAGTTCACGAGTTTAAAAAAACAGACCGGGCGACTATTTTACGCCGCGTCAACAGATGGCATCTGTACGCTCAACCTTCGTTATCTTTATTCGTCGTCATCACTAAAATATTATTCTTTTGTTTTGTTTTCCAAGAGATTCTTCGGCATGATGAGGAGCGCGTGTGGATCGAATGATCACCCTGACCCAGCACTCTTTATTCAAATATTTCGGTTACTCTGCTCTTACTCTCTTGTAAAGCCGCCAAAAGGTGGCAATGTTTCGGGCACCGAACTCTTGTAGACTCTCATGGACACTAACGAATCGATGGCTGCATCGACCTCAGAAAAGAAAATGTGGTTCAACAGAATCGACCAAATTGTGGAAGCCCAGTCTAGCGTCATAGAAGCGGGTCCCTCGACGGTTGTTGATTCGAATCGTGGTAGCGACTCACAGTCTGTGTACAGCCAGTCGGATCATCTGTCATGTCACGACGACGATATCACAAGCACCAGCGTGAAGGTTCAATCGTACGTGGCAGGATATGTCGCGAGGAAGATGTGCCGCCTCACGAAATGTTCACTATGCATCGCTTCCCTGAAAACCACGATTGTCGAGGATCGGGACGTAGTTATTGACGCTATGAGTAAATTTGGTGGCCTTATGAGGTGACTTATCCAAGTGACGAGTTGCTTGCGTTGACGGCAAGTTTGGAGGCTGTTGTACTGGACGTGGCTGGAAAATTTACTATCAAGATCAATACGTTCCATCAAATCGCCGATAAGTGCTCGCAGATAGATGACCTGCAGCTTGTTGGTGTCCACTACACAGGGAGGAACTGACCAAAGTAGTCATCAACTACTATCTCGTCATGAGAGGACATTTTCTAGCTCGTTCCGTAAACGAGAACAACAATGCAAGAAAAATCCACACAAAGAACAACAGGAAAAAATCGAAATTGTAAAAATCGAAAAGATACATAAATACAATTAATAATATTTCGAAACTACAAGTGAATTATTCTATTTTGAGGGCGTTAAGCACCACTCAGCGCTAGAACTATCTTAAACTGCTATTGATCGATTTTAATTTCTAAATATTGATTTTTTTGTTGTTGTAACGGACCTAGTGAAACATCTCCGGTACCTTTGGACAGCGATTCTGCTGAGGAGATGCAAATCGACAAGAAAGTTCCTCCGTCAAAACGTAAGTGTTGTATTTATAATTTATAAATGCAACTAAATATTCTATGTCGATGTAAATGAATAATATCTGTTTTGTTTGCTTTTCATACATCGTTCCGAGGAATTGTTCGACTCTTCGGTTGGTAGTTCACCGTCTGTTAGCGATAAACCTGCCACCGTTGCTTCGAGCGAAGATTCACCAGTAAAAATAACTCGACCCAAGAAAAGCAAAGGCAAGTTGTTACAAAAGAATGTATAATGCTTTCGGTAAATACTGTACGTAATAATATTTTAAATAAGGAATTAAAAAACATATAAGGCTTTAAATAGAATTTTATAAAAACCTGTTTTATAAATTTCTATTTAATGACTGTATGATTAACGTCTGCAATAATGACAAAATATTCTAATGTAATTTTGTATTTGCAGTCCAAGAAGAGAGGAGGAATCCAAGGAATATGACATTCATTAATATTATTCTTATTTATTATACTATACTATTATACTATAATAAATAATGATATTATTTAGTACCATATCATCAGGAAAGGAATCAACAAAATTGATATCGACTGCGACAGTGCAAATGTTTGTATATTTTTTTTAACTCAACTTTTAAAATATGTTTTGGAATTGCTACATTAATCTTACTTGTTTTATTCTGATTCTATTTTCACTCGGAAATTCTCTAGAAAAGAGGCCAATGAAGGCCGGGGGAAAACAATCTACTCTTCCCTTCAAGCCTTACAGAGAAGCGCTAAGGATGCGACACAAGTGAAGATGAAATTAATTTCAACACTTTGTTGCATCCTCGAGCTCCACTGTGGCCTCCTCGAGCTCCACGCAGCGTTGGAGCAGGTAAGAAACGATATTTATCTTGATCGAAATCTTAAAAATCTATTGTTTCAATCGCCTGGTGTTTTCAATACTGACGTTTTTTAATCTTTTTCCAGCGACGAGCAAGGAAAGCAATCTGAGCAGGGATGATGATGCCAACAAATCGTCAGATTCCGAACCACAATTAATCCCTAATACTGAAGCAGACCAGCGTACGTTTTTCAAGTCAATTGTTCACTCTTTTTCTCTCTAAAGTAGATTGAGTAATTCAAAAAGAGTTTCGAATACTTCTCGATGGAATTAAATCTGAGAACAAAACACGTATATGAAAGATGCTGAAAAGATGAATTTCAAATAATGATAATTCCAAAATATTATTCTCAAATAGGCAAAAAAAATAGTTCAACAAATTATTCGTCAACCAAAATTTTTTTCCAATGAAAATTACATGTTTATTTTTCTAAATACTTATACATTTTTTCAGTTTTATTCGCTTTTTGAAAACCCGTTTTTTAAAGAAAAACAATTTCCAAAAAAAAAAAAGAAAGACCAATTCTAATAAGTTTACAAAAATCCGTAAAAATGCATAAGTATTTAGAAAAGGATGCAGAAAAACATAAATTGTCATTTTCATTCGAATAAAAACTTAGGTTGACAGGTAATTTATTGAACAATTGCGTTTTTACCTCTTTATTAATAACATTTTGGAATTATCGTTATTTGAAATTAATCTTTTCAGCAGCTTTTACATGCTCGATTTAGCTCGGATTGTTATTCCATCGAGAAGTGTTTGAAATTCTCTGTGAATTATTCACTTTTGAATGCGTTGAGTACCACTCAGCGCTACAACTACCTCAAACTACTGTTAATTAATTTTTTTCTAAATAATACTTTTTTGTTGCTGTAACGGACCTAACGAGCTATCTGCGATACCTTCGGACGCGATTCCGCCGAGGAGATAAAAATCGACAAGAAAACTCCTGCGTCAAAACGTAAGTGTTGCATTTTTAATCTATGCAAGTAAATATTTAATGTCGATGTAATTTAATAATATCTGTCTTCTTTGCTTTTCATACATCGTTCCGAGAAATTGTTCGACTCTTCGGTTGGTAGTCCACGGACGGCTAGCGATAAACTTACCATCGGTTCTTCCAGTCAAGATTCACCAGTAAATCAACTCGACCCAAGAAAACCAGCAGTAAGTTTTTACAAAAAAAATATATGTTTTAAGCGGTTTTATAAATGTCTATGTAATTGATTTATAAATAACGTCTGCAATAACGATAAAATATTCTAATATAATTTTTTGTTTTTGCAGCCGAAGAAGGCGAGAAAAATCCAAGGAATATGATATTTATCTTTTGACTTCCGTTTCCGGTGTGAGTGAGAGAGAACGCATGAGGAAAGGTGTGATAAAGAAGTGAAGGAAAATAGAGAAAGAGAGAGTGCGAGGAGAGGTGAGTGGGTGGATAGTGAAGAAGGAAACAGAGGGGAGCAGACAAGGAGAGAGAGAAGAGGGTGCGGAGGAGCGAATAGAAGCGGAACGACGGAACAAAAGGGGAAAGTGAGGTTAGAAAGCGGCAGTGACAGAGGGGAAGTGGGGAAAGGAGAAAGAACCAGACGGGTAGTGACGTGAGCAGGTAGGCAGGGACATCGGACGGCAGACAAACGAACGAGAGCGAGTGACGTAGGCGACAAGGGGAGAACAGAGAGGGGGCCCGGTGCAGAGAAAGAGGGGTGAGGGTAAGCGGCGACGGGATTGTCGACGGAAGGGGAAACAAAAGTAGTGGCGAGTTAGAGCGGAGTAGGAGAGGTACAAAGGAAAAGTCACATAAGAGGCGCAGGAAAAATGGAATAGGAATAAAACGGTAGAAAGGAACTAGTACAGATAAAATTAGAATAATGTAATAAACAAAGAGTAAATAAGTTTAAAAAATAGATAGATAAACAAATATTACTATTATTAGCTATATTATTATTAGTATCATCGTCACCAGTATTATTACTATTATTACTATTAGTACAATTATTATTATTATTATTATTATTATTATTATTTTCTGACTAGATAATGGAGGATAAGGAGGAGAGAATGAAGGAAGAAACGAAGAGGAGGGGGAGGCCACCGAACGCTCAAAGGTTGATGAGAGAGAGGAGTGCGAGCACAGGAGAGTTAGGAGAAATGTGGAAGAGGAAGAGAGAATAGTTAGAAAAGAAAGAGGAAAGGGCGTTCCAGAAAAGTAAGCTGGTGGCAAGGTCGCCGGAGCAGAAGGAAGGCAAAGAGGAATCCATAGCGGAAATGATAAGGGATATGAGTATATAGATAAGGACGGACATAAAAGAGGTGAAGAAACAAGGGGAGAAGGCAAGAG
Organism: Clistopyga incitator; assembly: GCA_947507545.1. NCBI lineage: Eukaryota > Metazoa > Arthropoda > Insecta > Hymenoptera > Ichneumonidae > Clistopyga > Clistopyga incitator. The sequence goes on along the minus strand of OX382172.1, from coordinate 7,408,521 downwards.
AGGAGATAGGAAAATTGAGGGAATAGATACGGGAAGGAGAAGAGAGATGGAGGAAGGAGAAGGAGATGATGGAAGAAAGAATAGCGAAAATAGAGGCGAAAATGGAAGAGACGAAAAAAAGGGAGGAGAAGACGGAAGAGCTAGAGAGAAGAATGGAGAGTGTTGTGCCCGAAATTGAGACGAGTGATCAAATCGTCTTGTTTCCGGCTGTTTTATAAATAGTATTTGGGATCGGTCCGATTAAAGAACTAGAGTTCACGCGATTCCCGAAAGTAAAACAAGGTTTTATTGGTTAAAGTAGAATACCATTAGTTTCTTATAGTCGTAATTACGCTAATTACGATGGCAACGAGCCCAACCGATCGTTACTCCGATTTTCTCAAGACTGACTAAATCGAGAGCCGATTTAGTCCGCTCGACCCGCAATTGCTGGGTCAGCATAATTGAACGTCGACTCAGCTTCGAGTGCATTGACATGCATGCGTACTCGAAGCTGGTGGCGAAAATGATTACTGTTGGAATCATTTTTGCGACGGCAATGAATTCCAACGATTTATTAATTTAAATCTTAATATGAAAAATCTGGGGTACTACGAGAGGATAGAGAGAAAAGAGACAGAGTAGGGGAACGGGGGAAAGGGGGCAGGGGAAAAGAGCGAAATGGTAAAGAGGGTAGAGAAGATGGAGAGAAAGATGGAGGCGAAGGAAAGAGAGGAGAAAAGAAGGAGCCTCATAATAAAAAGAGCGGTGAGGGAGGGGACGGGTATGCATATCGCGAGGAGACTGCTGGAGAGAATAGGAGTGCAAGCAAAGATAGAGGACGCGAGGGAGATAGGAAAGAGAGGAATAGAGGATAGGAGGAGGGACCGAGGCAATGGTGGAGGTGAGGATTGAATGTGTAGAAGGCAAAAGAGAGGTAATGAAGAATAGGCACAAGTTAAGAGGAAACAGGGAAGGGATCGAGGACGACCTCACCTGGAAGGAGAGAAGGATGCAGTGGCTGCTGGCGGAAAGGGCAGAGGAGGAAGAGAGGATAGGAAGGAGGGTGCAGGTGAAATATGGAAAGCTAGTAATAGATGGAGAGGTGTGGACATGGGACAAGAGGAAGGAGGTGCTGAAGGACGGAAGGGGAAGAGAGAGGAGGCACGAAGCAGAAGAAGGAGGAGGGAGTGGAGAGGGTGCAAAAAACGAATAGGCGAAACAAATGAGGAAGCAGAAGAAAGGAGACAAAAAGAAACAGAACAGGAGAAGGGCAGGTGGAAAATAGGATTCGGGAACGTACATGGGACAACAAATAAAGATGAGGAGTTCTGGAAGGAAATAGCAGAGTGGGAAGTAATAGTAATGTTGAAAACATGGATAGAAGAGAAGCAGTGGGACAGGATGAGGAGCAGAGGAATGGAAGGAGCACTACCTGAGGCTTCTGGGAGGAGTGGACGAAAAGGTGAGGACGGGAGGAGGAGTTGCAAGGAGAGAGGGGGAGGAAACGGGGATAAGCGAGGAAGAGATTAGGAAAGCGGTGAAAAAGATGAAGGAGGAGAAAGCGATGAGAAGCGATGAGATCCCGAACGAAGCGTGGAAATGTGGCGGGTAAAAGATGAGGGAAATAGCGAAGGAGGTATGCGGAAGGGTATGGAACGGGTGGGGATGGCCAGAAGAATGGAAAGAAGGAATATAGCGCCAATAGTAAAAAAGGGAGAGGAACAGAGGGTAGAGGATTACAGAGGGGTAACGTAGAAGCCGGCGCTGTACAAAGCGTACACGGAAATACTGGCGAGCAGGATGGAGGAGGAGGTGGAGAGAAAGGGGGCAATCCCACCAAATCAGACGGGCTTCAGGCGGGGGATGGGAACAATAGATAACATTTTTGTGCTGAACTATTTTGTAGAGAAACAGCTGGCAAAAGAGAGGGGGGAGCTTATGGCGCTTTTTGTGGACTTGAAAGCGGTCTTCGACTCAGTGGACAGGAGGGTGCTGTGGGAGACGATGGAAGAGCGGGGTATAAGAAAGGGTCTAAGAGAGAGGGTGGAGGAGGTCTACAAGGAAACAAAAAGCAAAGTGAAGGCGGGGGGAGAAACGGGAGAGGAGTTTTGGACGGCAAAAGGGATGAGACAAGGATGTCCGATGAGTCCGCTGCTCTTCAATATCCTGACGGCGGACATGGAGGAAGAACAGAAAAAGGGAAAATGGGGAGGGGTGAGGTTGAGAGGGAGGAGGATATGCTCCCTAGCATACGCGGACGACGTGGTGTTTGTGGCCGAAAATGAGGAGGAGATGGAAAGCATGATCAGAAGGTTGCAGGGATATTTTAGCAGGAAGAAACTGGAGGTGAACGTAGAGAAAACGAAGGTAGTGAGGTTTAGAAAGGGGGGAGGAAGAATGAATGAGGTGAAATGGAGATGGAGGGGAAAGAGGATAGAGGAGGTAAAACAGTTTAAGTATCTAGGGTACACCTTCCAGAGGAATGGAAAGCAGGATGAACACATAAAGGATAGGGTGAGGAAGGTGGTGGGAGTGATGAAGCAGACATGGGGAATAGGGAAGAGGAAGTTCGAGAGGAACCGGGGGAGAAGGATGTGGCTGTTCGACACGCTCGGATGGACGGTGATGGGATACGGAGCAGAGATATGGGGATGGGAAGAAAGGGGTCGAAAGGGTGCACGAAAGGTATTTAAGGTGGACGTTGGGGGTGGACTGGAGGACACCGGGATACGCGGTAAGAGAGGAGACGAAGAGGGAAAATATGAGAATAAATAAGAAATTTGAATTTCTTATTATTATATTATTTGATTAATGAAAATTGAAATAAGGGCAGGAAGAAGAGTATGGAGGTTCGAGGAGAAGCTAGGAAGAGGAGAGGGAAGCGAGCTGGCCAGGGAGTGCTTGGAGGAAATAAGGGAGATATGATATGATATATATATTTATTATGCACGAGCCTAAGCTTTGGGGCAAGTGTGAAAGTTACAAATGTAAATTAGCAGGGTTACAACTAGTAGATAAGGCGCAGTAGAATATAGTACAGATAGAGAATATACAGATAAGAATATACAGATAAGTACAGATAAGAATATAGTGACAGCACTCTCTGCCGCAAATAATGTCGCATGCACGATCAAGAACGGACTAAGTATTGCAATAAGTAATGAGTAATGAGCCTCCGAGTCTGATCATGTGCCATAGTTATGGGTCGAGAAGTGAATCAATGAGGCCAATATGGCCAAGCACGAATTATTATTAAATTAAATTGAGATGCAATTAACTTTTATTGGGTGGAAGTCCACCATTCAGTACAGTAAGATGTAAGGAGCGGGGATTGTTCGCCGAGGAAGTCAGGTGAGCATTGCGAGATCAGAGTCCTTAGCTATATGTATGATAGGCTGGCCATTGTCACGGCGCACCAAAATCTTGCCAGAACGAACCCATACATATTTGTGCGATGTAGCAGCTGCTTTGGCCCTGGTGCGACGGAGAAGGTCATAGACTGGAGGAGGAAGGAGTTCGTTGACGTAAATTTTACCCGGGCAGTAATTGCAAGGACATCAGCAACCGTAAGGTTGCGTTTAGCTCGTTTTTTATGTACGATGAAGTCTCTGACAGCCAGCGATTTGAGGGTGACAATGAAAGATTTGGTACGAGCAGTGTTCTGGCTAATTGAGTCGCTTGGGTGTGGTGTTATTTTTCTGGGGAGATTACGTATTTCAAGAATATCAGCGATAAGGCTCTTGACATCGAGTGAATCAAAAACTTTATGAGCGATATCTATTGGTGAGTCGCGAGTATCGCTTGGTATGCCTGAAATAACCAGTTCAGCCACATAAGATTGGGGTGATGCATTGTCGCATGAACGGTCACTAATAATATTAGTGACTTTTTGAAGCTGGGTTTGTATAGAATTAAGTCGCTCTTCGTGGTCGGCAAGTTGGTTAACGATGGTTGGTATTTGAGCAATGGCTTTCGCCATATCCGCATTGACAATAGTTTGTTGGTCGATGAAGGTACTTAGTTTGTCTTCAAGTTTGCCTAATTTGTCGAGTTTACTAAGAATTAGGGAAAGCTCGTTGCCCGTGGAAGAAGATGAGGCAACAGGACTCAATGGAGGAGGCATTTCAACAAAGCTTTCGACACAACAGGCACTAGCAGATCGATACCCAATGTACGATTTCGCGCAACCCGGATGGAAATTCTTGAAACAAGTTGGGCACGAAACACTAGCTCCTGCTATCCTCTTAGAGCACTTATGGCATTTAGCGGTAGACATACAGAGTTATGCTATAAAACTAAGGGTAATGGAGTTTTGACGTAAAAGTGGTAAAGTAAGAATTAACTAGCTGGTAGTATGACACGCGGAGCGCAGATAATAAAGTCTAAGAGCGTGAGGAGCATACAAGGTATATCAGTGAAGGTGAGAAGCAGGTGAGCTTCCAATAAGATGGTGTGAAGCGGATAGATAGTCACCAATCGTCGATCATCAGGCCAAATTTTGAGGTTAAGCGCGTGCGTAGTAGAAGATACGTATAGAAGAAGTAGTTCAGCTTGTTAAGTATTGGAGCAGATAGTAGTCAACAGGAGTAGCTGGAGGTAGAACACCGATGATGGACGAGTAGCTCCTTCGTGTGCAGTCGGGGAAGCATGTGATCAACCGAGCATGCGCAGCGTAGACGGATAGGTAGATCAAGGCCAATGCAAGATTTCGAGACGCATGCGTAGAGTGAGCCAGCTGTCATGCGCATGCGCAAGGTTGGACCCAAGATGATGGGGCAATATGGCCACTGGTTGTAGTTTTGAGGTTAGAATGAGATACCGACTTTCCAATTAATGTCACACGATAAATAGAAGTTGGATAGTAGAATAGATGTGTGATAATGGAAAGCGGCAATTTGGTTCGCTACTGCCTGCAACAAAAACGCCCGGAGGCACGAAGAAGCAGAGAATAATCGGGGAAAAGTGGAGCAGAAAAGTAATGACAGCCTGAGGTACTCACAGAGATATGATATGATATATATTTTTATTATGCCCGAGCCTAGGCTTTGGGGCAAGTGAGTAGATTACAAATGTAATTAGCAGGGTTAAAACTAGTAGATTAGGCGCAGAAGAATATAATACAAATATAGTACTAAGAATAACTTAAAGTATTGGTATGAGTATAATAATAGTTTTAAATTTACAATCAGTACCAGTTTGAAGCTGCTAAGTAGGAACGAGGGCAAGATGTGGAATGCAGCGGCAGCGACAGCACTCTCTGCCTCGAGTTACAATACATGTATGGTCAAGAATGGTATAGGTATTACGATAGGTAATGAGCCTCCAAGCCTGATCATGTGCCGTAGATGCCATCAAAAGGTAATTATGCCTCTTGTTCTGATCGGAGGAGAAATGTGTAGCAACGCTTTTTGAACACATCTAGTGAAGTTGCGGTGCGAATAGTAGAGGGCAGCGAATTCCACACATAGAAGGAGGAAAGCAGATAGGAGTTACGATATGTAGCTGTACGATGGGTGGGGATAGTAAAGACACGTGATGGAGCTACAGTACGGTCAGGACGACGAGGAGTATTAAGATGCAGCAGAAATTCGTTACGGAGATAGGACGCGGAGTCTGAATGGAGGATGCGATAAGTAGAGCACGCAAGGAAGTAATTCCTTCTGTTTATCACCGATAACCAACTCAATTGATGCCTTAAGGGCGTAATATGGACATCTCTGCGTAAGATAAAGATAAACCGTATACAATTGTTGATTAGGACCTGAAGTTTTGAATCCAGCTCGTCAGTAGCATCATGGTAAACAAGACAGCAATTGTCCACTAGAGGGAAAATGAGTGTTACAATTAATTTCCGGCGTATTTGATGAGAGAGAGAATTTCTGTGGTACTTAAGTCTGTAAAGCGTGAAGTGGACTTTTTGAGATATCATGGCTACATGGCTTTCCCAAGAAAGATTACTAGAGATAATGACTCCAAGATTTTTCGCTTCAGAAACATAAGGAAGTGTGGTGTCGTTGACAATGATGGGAGGCAGGGAAGATGAGTAGATCTGAGTCACATACGATGAGCTACCCAAGATGAGGATTTTTGATTTAGATAGGTTCAGTGAGAGCCCGTTGTTGGCTGAGTAGTTTGCAATGGAAGCAGCATCAACGGCAATTTTATCAAGGCCTTGCCTTAGTTGGGATGGTTGACAACTTAGATAGATTTGAGTGTCATCAGCAAAAATCAAGTGTTTGGAGAATCTCAAACACGTGGCAATGTCATTTATGAAAAGAGAGAAGAGAAGGGGTCCTAAGACGGAGCCCTGAGGTACACCACTCGTTATTGGTTGCGGCAGAGACTGAGCTGAGTCATGATCCACTACTACTTGAGTACGATTAGTCAAGTAGGAGTGGATCCAAGTAAGCGCAGTGTTCGAGAAGCCGATGGCTTGTAGCTTTTTTAAAAGGATGGTGTGAGGGATGGTGTCGAACGCTTTGCTAAAGTCGAAGAGAATTAGAATAGTTAGTAAGCGGTCGTCAACACCCTTCCTCACATCATCACAGAGCCTGAGTAGTGCAGATTGTGTGCTATGACCAGAGCGGAATCCGGATTGCTTGGGGTCAAGGATACTGTACAGAGAGAGAGAGAGAGAGCAAGAGAGCAAGGGATATCGGAATGGGAGAGAGACAGAAAGACGTTAAAAAGAAGACCTGGAGAAGGGGATGGAGAGGATGAGGAGGAAGGGGAGGAAGGGTTGGAGAAGTGGGCGAAGGAGGATAAAAAGAGACAGGAAAGAGAAAGAACAAGAAAGATAGAAAAATCACGGTACAACAGGTGGTATAAAATGATAAGGACGGAAGAGAAACCAGCGTACCTGAAAGCGGGGTGGAGCGAAGAGAGGTACGGGAGGATAACGAGGTTTAGGTTACGGAACGAAATGAAGGAAGGGAAGTACTGGGGGACGGAAGAAGGAAGGAGCTGTAGGATATGCGGGAGGGAAAGGGAGTTATGGGAACATGTGCTGGATAGATGCAAAGGGGGAGGAGACAGTGCAAGAGGGATAGAGGAAAGAGTAAAAGAAATACTGGATGAAAGGGGCGGGGGAGAGAGGTGTATGAAGGAAATAGAAGAAGGAAGACAGGGAGGAAAGAAAGAGGAGAGAAGCACAGAGTGAAAAAGGAATGGAATGAATCGAAGGGACACGGGAGTCGGAGAAGGAGGGAGAAATGAGAGCGAAGAGAAATTACGGAGAGGGCGAGTAGGGCGGAGCGGGCGTGCGAGAGCGAGCGTTCGAGCGAGATGGAGAGGAGGAAGAGAGTGAAGAAAAAAGGAAGGAATAGATGGAAAGGAGATGTAAATAAATGCAAATAAATGTAAATAATAAAGGCGTGATGGAAGTGGAAAACGGAATAGGATAAAATTAGAAAGTAAGGAAATGTAAAAGAAAAGTATACAATTTAGCGAGTAAGCAATGTAAAAACGGGACGGAGGTCCTTGTAACCCCAAGGGGAACAATAAACATGTACAGTTTATCTTTAATACTATTGTTATTTGTTATATATTAATGAATTAATATCATTTGTTAAAAATATTATTATTTATTATCTTATATTATTATTGTTGTTATTATTATTTAAGAACACGAAAATAAATAGCAGTTTCACGCAAATGTAATTACATTTTTTATTGTGCTGTGAATCCCAAAAGTCTCTGCATTAAATCCACTGAATTCCTGTAATAAAAGTAATTATAATTGTAAAAATGATGTAGATAAAGATCCAAATTCTGCTTTACAAAGCTTCGACAATAATCATAATGCTTTTTATGTTATTTGTATCACCGCCATTTATAAGATCGCTGATATGGCGCCCCTTTTGGGCTGCGTTTCATTCATTTCTAGCGGCGCTAACTTCATCTCGGTCCGCGTTGACATTCAGACGTGCCCAATCCCCTGAGATTTTACGCAGTTTCGCGAACGGTTGTTTAGCATTGCGTTTATACTCCTTACCTCTAGTCTCCATGGGAATAATTCTCGAATGTCGGCGACCTTCACGAGAAGGCCAAACTTCCTCACATTTTATGGTGAGTTTTTATGTTTTAATATAGTGGTAATAGTAGGTAGTTTTATTTGCATAACTTTTGAAAGTTTTTTACAAAACTTATATACTCTCTTATAATCTCTTATAAACTTTTCTTAACTTATCTTATCTTATCATCTTTTTTGTGTTCTTAGTTCTAAGTTTTACGTCTACGACATCTTCCTCTCACTCTTTCTCACTCATTCCTCTACTCTTCTCAGTTCTCATTCCATACTTCTTTTCATCCATACCTCTTCCATTTCCCTGAAATACGCGCATATTTCCTTTTTAATTTTTCCCCTTAGCATTTTTATTACTTCTCCCACGATCGCGCCCTCGTCAATATTTTTCATCAACTCATCCACTCCTTTTCTTGTGTTTTCCTTCACTAACTCTCTGCTTTTTCTACATATCAGTAAATGTTCCACAGTCTCTTCTTGTTCATCACAGGTTCTACACATCCAGTCATTCATGCCCTTCTTGCCCGCCCTGCCTATATTTCCACTTCTTATTCTGGCCCACATTTCTTTATCTTTGCCCTTTACTTTCTCTTCCGTCCAATATCTCCAAGGCATGCAATCATTCTCCACAATCAACTTATATTTGCTATTGTAAGTCGATGCCTCAATTTTCTCCCACTCTTTCATCATCATATCATTTTTTAAGTTTTCTAGCCCCTCCTTTATTTTGCTTTCAATTTGTTCTGCATTACTCTGTTCCCTGATCATCTCTATTACCTCTTGTATACCCATGTCTTCTAATGTAGCTTTTAAATTTGTTCCCCACTTCGACGGTTTATTGTTTGAAATTGCCCTTATCTCCTCCATCAGACACATTTTTGGCCATCTTTTTTCTTCCGTTCTTATTACTTCCATAATGTATCTCAATGCCCTTTCTTTTATCATATATTTCATAGTAGGTATACCTAGCTCTCTTCTCCATATGTAGTTTGGTGTTGTTCCTTTTACTCCTAAGGCCATCTTGCAAAATCTACTCTGTATTCTTTCAAAAATTTCAGTATCTCCCCATCCCCATATTTCTACCCCATACATTGCACCTGCTCTTACTATAGAGTTCAATAAGTATAGCCTCTCCTCCATTATGTCTCTTCCTGCCCTCCTCCACATACCCCACACTGCATTCATCGCTTTCTGTGCTTTGCCCGCGGTATTTCTTCCATGTACCCCACTCGAATTTTTGCTTGTGAACCAATATCCTAAGTATTTGAAATTTTTAACTACCTGTATCTTTTCGTTCTCAAATTCCCATTCTTCCTCCTTCTTATTCCTTCCTCCGTTTTTGAATATCATTATTTTTGTTTTCTTAGCATTAACTTTCATCATATTTTTTCCTGCCCAGTTTTCTAGATCTTTTAAGATACTTCTCAGCCTTTCCGCCGTCTCCGCCAATGCTGCCACGTCATCCGCATATTTTATAGCGAAAATTTTTTTCTTTCCCATCACCACTCCTACTTCATTTTTCCTTTCCCACTTATCTTCTATATCATCTATATATAGATCAAACAGGACTTCACTCAACGCACACCCTTGTCTTACCCCTCTTTTTGTTTTGAAGTTTTCCGTAATTTTTCCACCAACTTGTACTTCTGCTGTCGTTTCCTTATATATTCCTCTTATCATTTCTAACATTCTGCCCTCGATTCCTTTCTGTTTTAATTTTATGATCAATTTTTCTCTATTTACCCTGTCAAACGCAGCCTTAAAGTCTACGAACGCAACATATAGTTTTCCTCTTTTCTCTTTCAACTTCTTGTTTATCACCGCATTTAGCGTAAATATTTGATCCCTTGTCCTTCTTTCCTTCCTGAAACCCGCTTGACTCTCCTTTAGTTTATCATATTTCTCTATCCATCGACTTAACCTTACCGTCATCATTTTTGTTAGAACTTTATATCCTACATCCAGTAGTGATACTCCTCTATAGTTTTCCGCCTTTTTATTATCCTTATCCTTTTGCCAATTTTCCTTCCCTCCAAATCCTATTTATCGCATCTATCAGCTTTTCCCTTTGTGCTTTCGGCAGTACTTTTAGAAACTCTACGCTAATCCCATCTTCTCCTGCCGCTTTTCCATTTTTCATTTCTCTCAATGATGCATCCAATTCTTTCATTGTAAATTCCTCGTAAAACACTTTTTCTGTCCCCCATTCTTCTTCATTATCAGTCTGTTCCTCTCTATCCCATATTTTTTTATTTTCTATCACCTCATTTTCTTGTCCTCTCTCCCCATTCAGTAAATTCTCGAAGTGCTTCTTCCATTCCACTCTCGATATTTTTTCCCCCACTGTCCCTTTACTCTTATTTCGAAATTTATTAATAGCTTTCCACCATTTTGGCATATTTTTGGCTTTTCCGACTTGTTCCCATATCTCATTTCTCCATTTCTCCTTTGCTTCCTTTATCGTTAACCTCATTTTTTTGTTTTCTACCATTAATCTAGTCTTCGTATCTGTATTTCTGTGTTTTGTGAACTCTTTCAATTTTTTCCATATCATATCTCTCTGTTTCCGGCAGTCCTTGTTAAACCATCTTGGCAATCTTCTCATTCTTTTACTTTTTCCTGGTTTTTTCACTGCCCCCACCTTTTCAGCAGCTCTGATTATTTTTTCCTTGGTCCCGTCCCACCCCTCATTGATCTTTTCTATGTCTACATCCTTTTGTATTTCATCGATAAATTTATCACCTAATTCTTCTTTCCATATTAATTTCACTATTTTACCCTCATCATCATTACCGTCCCCTTCGTATATCTGTACTTCTGCTTCCATGTCCCACATAGTTATTACTATTGGTAGATGATCCGATTCAATTCGATTTACCACCGCCAATTTTTTTTATTTCTTCCTGTCCCCCTCTATCTAATATAATAACATAATCTAATACCGATCCGCAACATTCTTCTCCACCTCCAACAAAGGTCACTCTGCCCTCTCTATCCCCCTTCGTTCTCCCATTTAATACTTTCAAACCCAATTCCTCACATAACTTCAACATCCGTTTCCCTTCCGAATTCAACAGCCTATCTTGTGAAACTCTTACTTCGTAGTCTCCTTCATATATTTCTTCTACAATCATCGCTTGCTCATTTCCAATCCTCGCATTCATATCTCCCACAATCATAACTTTTTCGTATTTACATGCTTCCTCTAATATTATTTCTCTTCGTTCTTTTTCAATCCTCGCCATCCCAACATTGTTATATACTGTTATTATTGCCACATTTTCTCCTAACTTACAATTGCACAAAATGAACCCAAACTCCCATTCCTTTATGTCCCACATTCCTTCCCATTCCTTCTTTACACCGATTGCTTGTCCCCCTTTTGCTCTTCCTTTTTTTATCCCCTTTTCCTTGATCGCAGCTTTGAAGTTCCAGCTGAATTTCTGACTCATACTTTGCACAGCTTTACATTCATTTTTTTTTTCCATCCACGTTTCTTGTAATACAACAATATCACCCTTTTCCATAAATTCCCACCCTTCTCCTATTTTAAACATTCCCGCAACATTCCACAGAATTACTTTAAACTCGCATTTTTGACTGTCTTTGTTTACTCTTTCTCCTAACTTCTTCTTAGTAGGTTCTTTCCTCTTCTCTCTTCTTTTCTTGCTTTTCACTTCTTCCTCGCCGTCTTCTACCTCGACAGGGCTGTTGCTCATCTCGATTCGCTCGCTCCTCTCTCCGCTCATTTTTCTGAAGTTCGATGCTACCCGTTCGGTCGTTCCATCTCCACCATTCACCTCCGAGGTTTATCTTCATGTAGCTTACATGTTTTAATATATATACATTAGACTGATCTAGAAAAACGAACAATTTTTATTTTAATGGTACTCTGAAAATATTGTTCATGATAACAAAAAAAAATTATCCTGAAAGTTTGAGCCTTTAATATTAATATTGAGGGGTGCATCATTACAACTATCGATTTTTTTACATCTGCCGTATTTATTACTCAAATCTCGTAAATTATTAATCTGAAAAATTTGATTTATTCGTATTTTTGAAGGAAATTAAATTTCCTACAAAAAAGCTATCTTAATAAATTTCCGTAGAACGAGCCGTTTCCTTGTAATCGTGCCTCAAACACTGATTTGTTTTTTCAAATTTTTGTATGAATTTTTGATTTTTGTAACTACTAAACAAATTACTATTTTCAAAGATCAAATGATTATTTTTGTGGGAAATTTAATGCTCTGCAAAAAAGATATCTTAACAGTTTTCAGAAAATTCACTTCTTCAAGGGTTGTTCGACATTAAAATTGAATTCAAAAGTAATTAACCGTTTATTTTGCGTTTGACTTGATTGTTTTCTCTTGTTTGACAAATTTAAGAATTAAATATTAAAAATATATGTTTTTCTTCGTCCGATGACTAAAAAATTACTTATAATTGAGAAACCGTTTCTTTTTTACTAATTAAGTAAGGAAATACAGTAAAAATCAAAATATGTAGATAAAGAAAGGTTTTAGCTGGATAATATCATAATATATTTCGATTTTTTGAAAAAAATGTAGTCATCGAACGAAAAAAAAAAAACATATTTTTAATATTTAAGTCGTAAATTTGTCAAACAAGAGAAAACAATCAAGTCAAACGCAAAATAAACGGTTAATTACTGTTGAATTCAATATGAATGTCAAATAACTCTTGAAGCAGTGAATTTTCTGAAAAATGTTAAGATACCTTTTTTGTAGAGCATTACATTTTCCACAAAAATAATTATCGGAACTTTGAAAATTATAATTTGTCTGGTAGTTACAAAAATAAAAATTTCATACAAAAATTTGAAATAACAAATCAATGTTTGAGGCACGATTACAAGAAAACGGCTCGTTCTACGTAAATTTACTATGAGAGCTTTTTTGTAGGGAATTTAATTTCCTTCGAAAATACGAATAGATCAAATTTTTTAGATTAATTATTTATGAGTTTTGGATAATAAATACGGTAGATGTAAAAAAAATCGATAGTTGTAATGATACACCCCTTAATATTAACATTAAGGGCTCAAACTTTCAGGATAATTTTTTTTGTCATCATGAAAAATATTTTCAGAGTACCATTAAAAAAAAATGGTTCGTTTTTTTTGGCTCAGTCTAATATACTGTGACGAGCCGCTCGTACGAGTATTTCGGATGGACTCGCATGGGGAGCTACGACCAAATATAACGACGCCCATTTGGAAATTTCTCTTCTTTCGATGCGATCTCTCCCATTTTTACCTGCTTCGCTGCCCTGTACTGGGCGCCAGGCTATCTATTCTAGACCGGACAGCCAGGGTCCGTTACTTCTCGCCAAGGTCACTTCTTATTCGGTTCCGGCTAGCTGAAAGGGGTGCAGTTCGGGGACTATACGCGAAATCAATTATTTGAACTTGGGTTTCTCGGCTATTCAAAACGCTAACAATGATTTATTATCTAATTAATAAACAAGAATCTTTAATCAACAATGTGCCGTGATTTTTTTGCCACGCCACCTGCGCAAAGTGTAAACGGCGAGGAGTGTCGGATTTACGACACTTGGGTTGGTGGACGTTCGCTTTTACCAAGTGCGGGTCAACAGCGGAGCCGCTCCCTATTTTTGCATTCTACGTTACCATCATTACAGCTACCTTGCGATCGGAAATTTAAACGTTTTTATCAGCAAATAAGTAATTTCTCTAAATTTAGTATTGTTTTGACCGCTCTATTCCCCATTTACTGAGTCTCACCCCGCTACCTACTACCACCGAGGGACTACCCATCCGCTTGCAAACCGCTACTTCACGCCCACGCCGAGGGACTTCGAGTATATTTTTGGATATGCTTTTGAGTTTTGGGATTATGGCTCGACACTCCAGTTTTGAATTTTGAAATTCTGTTAATCGGAATCGCAGGCGGGCACCGAACAACCGTGCCCGTGGATTATGGATGCCCGGGGAGCGCGCTGGAAAATGGGCCGACATATTACTGTGCCACCCGCCTCCCTACGACTTCCCAGCCCGGCGCTGAACCATCCCCTGGAGCTTGGACTGTCGCGGTCCTGCCAACCCGGCGCCCCACGAAGAAAGGGCCTAGGAGCACCGGTGGAAAGATTTAATTGCAGTGTTGCGCCTTTTGTTGTGAATCCAATACCGCCGATGAATCGTGGCCACGAATTCCGGCGTGAGGGACTCCGCACTCTTCCACCAGGGCCACCGGATCCGAGGGGAAGACACCCTCGCTCCAGTCATAATTTGCTGCAGAAGAAATTGGAGGGAAACGACGATATCAACGGTACGAGCCACTACGTCATCTTAAGTGCAGCGGACAACTCAAGCCATCGTTTAAAATGCGCGCCAGTGCGCTAGACTCGCAGTGCGCCGCCGCAACTCCCGAAGACCGTGGGAGCCACACTCTCCATCTGAGCGCGGGCGCGAGCTGTAGCCGGCGAGCGGGTGGAGTGGGAATATCGATCGACGACCCACGAGGGATCGTGAAAATTCGCTCTCTGCTGCTGACCACGTGCAAGTGAACATCGCTAATTTTTGGTGACGAGGACTTTATTCCGACCACCCATTGTGAGGACCTCGCGACCATCGTCGGGACGAAGGGGATTCCGGTGAGACTCAGCCTACCCTCTACTACTGTGAGTCGAGCAGTATTTTAGGAACTAGTGATTCGGCCCCGTGAGTAAGTTTTGCTTTTTGTTTTATTGAAGTTTAGTATTTGAGATTTTTGAGAGTTTGAGAATTTTGCGTAGAGTTACTCACGGACGACTCGGGTTACTTGCTCCCCCAACGGCGTGCTGGATACGATTAGATGGCTAAAGATTACCCGACAATTAATTGGTCGTAAATTTTGATGAGCTTCCGTTTTGAATTATTTTGTTCTGAGTTTTGCGTTAAGTTAATGATTAAAGATGTTTGTTTAATCGGAATTGCTTTTGACTGAGTTAATTGTGCTATCATCTTGCCATTAAGAGTCAATATTTTCAGTTACGTTATCTTTCCGATCGTTTAGATTTTTGTGTCAGTTTGGCTCTCTGTAATTATGTTAATTTTGTGTTAGTACGCCGTAATATTTCATGCTCGTAAATTTACTATGCTTAGCTCTCTGTCTTTTGCGTATTTGCCGTTGGGTTACTCGCCGAAGGTCACTCGGACCGGCGTGTTGTTTACATCTGGCGCGTGTTCGGTTCACGCTACCTCCCCTACACTATCTTACTATCTTGGTCTGAGCTGACCGAACATTCACCGCTTTGTGTTATTGTAGTTTTCCGATATATTCGATTCTGTGATATTATGAAGCTCTTTGTCATTGATGCTACGTATACTACCGATTACGATCTTTGACTCTTGCGTTTGTCGGTTACCTTTAGCTTATGATTTGTTTATTGTTATTTTGTTATTTTATTATTTTACTATTGCGTTAGCTATATTTTCAGAACTCGAGATTTATTTGTTGCCCCTCCTTCAGATTTTTGCCGATTCTCCGTGCGAGAGATTATTGGATGATTTTAAATGTTGATTTGCCCCTTTTGGTTTGCGTAAATTATTAGGTCAGCTTATGTTTTTCTTTTCCGAATTCGTTCTTGTATCTAAGCTACCTCCGATGATTTATTATGATTAGGTTCCGCGGTTCGTTAAATATTATTTGTTTCAAGCTACCTTCTGTCTGCGGCTACTATTTGAATTATAATTACGCTACCTATTGCTTGAGTCGCCGCTTCAAGTTAATGCTACCTTAAAGTTCGCGTAATTAATTTGATTCTTTTGGTTTCTTTTATTCATTTATTTTATATCGAATCCTCGTAGTATTATGCTCATTCTTGTCCACCATCATGTCATCGTAAATGCGCCTTGACCTAGTCAAGTGACGCCCGGGAACTGGTTAATGAACCAAATAATTCCTTTAATATTCTAATTTTGTGCCTCATCATTTCGTCCAGCCCCTCTACCATATATCAGCTCGCGGAGCCTGAGCTAGTCGTGTGCCTTGCGGCTTCTCACCGCATGCTCGCGCGACCCCGCTTCTGACTCCACCTCATTGGCGACAATATAAGTCGATGAAAATCGGCAGTACCTCGGTACCTGGCGTCCAGTCGTCCGTGAGGTGGATCCGCGAATCATATTGAGTTTTGTATTATTAAGATAATTGATGTTCAGTCTTGAGCGGTTTAGTTGGGGAGTTTGATTTCGAGTTGCGGGTCGTGTCGAGGGAAGGAGAGCCGGGGTTGCGAGTTCCGCCTGGGAAATTCCTCACAACAAATACAAAAGTGTACAAAGGTGACTCGAGTCCGACAGTTATCGCGATCCTAACCTTTGGTTCTTCCGAGAACTCACGAGGTCGGCCGGAGAAGCCGGTCACGACGGAGGGCAATGCTGCGCTACACGAAATAATTACTTGTGGGTGCACCACGTGCGCCTACCTTATTCTCCGGGCGATACGCTTCCCTGCCGCAACGCTGCTATCTCCTGGAACTGCTGGACTTCGACTCACTCACAGTTTTCCTATCTCGCTCTCCTATTCCTCCTCGGCGGAACACGCGTGCACGGGTCGATCGGATTTCTCTCTATCTACGAGACTCTCGTGGCAATTCGTCTGCGCGCGGCGAAATGTTCCACTCTTGTTAGATTTACAGTGACGATACAATACTCGCGCGATGACGTCTACTCTTAGCTACCGATAAGACTCTAGGTGCTCGGCGACAGCCTATTACTCGACGCTTACGCTTCTTAATTCCTAACATAATACTTTGCTCGGATGAATTCCGGCTTCGATTCTCTCCAGATTTAGACTCATGATCCTCGCACGCTCTGCCGGGTTACGCGGGCCTCGGACGTCCGGGGTGGGGGTCACACCCTGACATCGATCGACTTCGTCGATCGTCGCGTTCTTCCGCCCTCCTTCTCTTTGCCCATCCTCATACGTCTTCCCGTGCTGTCGCTCTAATTCCGAGAATCCTGTGGAATAATATACTCACGGCAGTCAAACGTTCATTATTCGAGTTAGACGCCGAGGAGCAATTCTGTTGCCACGCGGTTTCGGGCGCTCTCGGTGCTCGAGCACTCTGACCCTAGCGCGTTGCTGCGAGCGTGCACTAGTGCCTTGACACATCCCCCCGATAGGCCAGACTACCGCTATAACGCAAGGTAGGCTCACGCCGATACACCACCGCAACGTGCTATGCTGCAGAATCACTTCTCCGGCATCTCTCCGTTTTCCGCCACCGCACGGTTATTTTTACCCAATCACAAATCCCAACAGCAAGTATTTTCTTGCAAAAATTTTTATTCAAACCAATCTTAAGACTAATTCTTCCGATTTCGGTTTCTCGCGACGGTGTTTTTCCGCGCTACTCTCTTAATAACACAAAAATTACAACTAAAAATAAAAATAAAGATTATTCTCATTCCGCCCATCGGCGGTACGCACCAAATCGAACAAAAAAATTTTCTTCCCTTTCCGCGGTACGAAAATAAAATCAATACAAAACAATCTCCAGTTGAGCGTTCACGTAATAAAATAAAGATATTTTTCTTTTCTTTCTTATTCTCTAGCGCGCTTCTTTGCCACTTGGCTTATTCTATTACTAACACTGGTAAAAAATCACTCGCTATATTTTTGTTTGAGCCAGAATCTCAGTCAATGTTTCTTATTTTACGACTTTCCGGGTTGAGCTGTCGAGCGTTCCGCGATCTGTAAATTACTCACTAATTTCAGGTCCTTCACATGCCATCTCCCTGCAGGTCGACCGTCTGGATCAGTTAACTCTATCACGCTTGGTGACACAACTCTCGCGACGTCGAACGGCCCGGGGTATTTTGTCGCGAACTTCGAGGTCATATTATTTGCGGCTTTTAATAACACGCGGTACCTACGATATACTCGGTCTCCGACGTGCAGCGGCACCTCTTGTCTACGTTGGTCATAACACGCGGCCTGTTTTAACGATGCTTCGCCAATTTTATTTGTCACGAGATCGCGCATCTCGACGAGTCTACTCATTTGTGCGATCCATTTTTCGCTGTCGGGCGCGTTCGGCGCCATTTCCTCGACTATCATTTTTTTCCAATTCCGCGACATGTAAATCCCATTCGTCATGATCGTCGGAAACATAGCTCGATATCATTGTTTTTAAATTTCGGTTCACGCATTCCACGGGGTTCGCCTGCGCGTGGTACGGCGGTGTTGTCCTTCGTTCAATCCCGTATTCGTCCGTCAGCCGCTTGACCGTCTGGTTTACGTACTTATTCCCATTGTCAGTTAGTAATACTCGCGAGGTGCCCGAACGGCATAATACGCGCGCGCGGAATGCTTCGACAATGGTTTTTCATGTGGCGGCCGGCACCGGTATACATTCGATCCATCGCGTGAATAAATCTTCGAACACGATTAGATATTTATTACCGAGCGTCGATCTCGGATACGGGTCCATAACGTCTGATGCTACGATATCCCACGGTTGTGCGACTACCCGCGGTCCCATTATTCCCATCGGGTGCGCCTGATCGGCTTTGTGCAGTGCACACGTGAGGCATTTACCGACGTAGCGTTTAAAATCGCGATACATCCCTGGCCAGTAGTAATTCGTCGCAAGACGTCGGTACGTCCGCTCTACTCTTGGGTGTCCCGCCTGCTCGCTATCGTGTGCCTGCATTAGCATATTCTCGCATTCCTCCGACGGTACTACGAGTTTCCACGCATCTAGATCGTTTCCCATCATTTCTTTAATCGCGTCGGACCGGTAGAAGTACATCGCTTTCCCATCGATTGCCCATCCTGGAAAACTGCGCGGATGACGACGGATGGCTTCGAGCCTTTCTCAGTCGATCTTGAACGCTTCTCTCAAAGAATCTACCTTCGCGTTCCAGTCCGGTTCTACCTCATCGAACATCCTAGACCGCGCATCGGCGGCTTCATTTTCCGTACCCTTTCGATATTCGATTTTCATGCTATAACCGGAGAGTTCGAACGCCCATCTTGCTAACCGTCCTATCGGGTTGACTAAATTATGTAGCCACCGTAGGCTACCATGATCTGTTATTACCGTAAATTCGTAACCTTCTAAATACGGCCGAAATTTAAGGAAGGACCACAACACGGCGAGGCATTCTTTCTCGGTCACGGTGTACCGAGTCTCGGGTCTTGTCATCGCACGGCTTGCGCATTCTATCAGCTTTTTCCTTTCCTCTCCCTGCTGCACCAACATGGCGCCGATACCTTTGTCGCTCGCGTCGGTGTACACAACGAAGGGGATATTAAAATAAGGAAAAGTGAGAATCGCGGCGTTTACAATCTCTTCTTTGACTGCTCGAAGAGCAGCTTCCTCTACCTCGGTCCACAGCCACGGTACTGTCTTGCCGGTCAGACGGTTGAGTGGACCTGCAACGCGCGAAATATTTTTCAAATGGCGGTGGTACCAATTGGCCATGCCGTTGAATCGACTCATGTCGGTGGCGTTTCGCGGTCGCGGATACTTGATTATCGGTCTAATCTTTTCGGGATCTGGCCGTAACCCGTCTCGGTTCACCAAAAATCCGAAGTACCGTACTTTGCTTCGGCAAAACTCGCTCTTCTCGAAATTTAATATCACTCCGGCCTCACGAATAATCCCGAGGATTGTCTCAATCCACTCCAGGTGATCTTCGAACGTACGACTAACGATAATAATATCGTCGAGATACGCGAACGCGTGCAGCTCGAGCTCTGGACCGATGAGTCGATCCATTAGCTTCTAGAACGTCGCGAGCGCGTTGCATAAACCGTAGGGCATCCTTCGAAATCGGAACAATCCCTTTCCTTCGACGATGAAGGCAGTGAAATGGCGGCTGTTCTCTTCCATAAAAATTCGGTGGCACGCAGCGCTCATGTTCAGTGTCGTTATGTACACGGCCTCTTGCAATTTACTCAAAATTGTATCCATCCACGGGAGGGGAAACGCGTCTTTTCGCGTAACTTCATTCAACTCCCGGTAATCTACACAGAAGCTCCATTTATTATTTGGTTTGGCCACTATCACCGGAGGACTTGCCCAATCACTCTGTGAATTTTCGATAATATTGCTGGCGAGCATTCGGTTTACTTCCGCATGTAATTTCTCAACGACTATGGGAGAGCGCCGGAACATCCGCTGTTTCACTGCTTTATCGTTAGGCGCGTCGATCCTATGCTGTGTGAGAGTCACCGCAATATTAAAGTCTTGTGGCATGGTCGGGAATATTCGCGTTTTTAATTCCTCTAGACATGCCGTCTGGCTCGCTACGGGTTCCTGTACGCCAAAACAAACGCCAAGTGTCGCAAGTTCATCGCTCGAGCGCACGATTGGGTGTTCTACCCCTACCTCTTCCAACGACCACGTGCCGCGCTTGCCGTACACGTTAACCCCAAATAACTCGATAAAGTCCATCCCCAATAAACAATTTGACTTTAATTGGCGGACAAATATCGACGGAAACCATTTTTGGACACCGTCTAACTCGATCGGGAACTACGCTTCCCCAAAAACTCGTTCCGGCGTACCGTTAGCCATCATTACGTAGTCATTTCTACTCGCGGGATAATTTCGGTGAGGCAAAGCTAATTCTCTCACGATTTCTCCGTCCACGCGACCGAATACCGAAATCATCGCACCAGTGTCGATCAGTGCCTCGAGTACTCTATCCCCGATAAGCAGCTCAACGAAAATTCGAACTCCTCCCCTCTCACGCTGCCATTCTTGTGGTGGTGGGGAAACGACTCGAGGATCCCCGCGCGCTCGGGCAGACTCGTCTCGGGACCGATCTCGCTCGTGCGATGCTCTATCGAATTTCTATTTTTTTTCCGCGCTGCATTGTTCGTTCGCGCGAGTCGCGGCAATTACCTCTTTACCGTTCTCTAACGCGTCATCGATCGCGAGATTTATTCTATAAATTTCAATTTCATTTTCTCCTTCAGTCTCAGTTTCATCGGAACTGATCTGATGCAGCGTCCAAATGCCAGTCGACCTGTAGGGGGACTCACCTGTTTCGACTTCCTCCACCTGTGCTGAAAGAAAATTACAGGGAACGCTCGAAGTACTTGCTCTTACAATTACATTATGGTCTACGCTCGAGGTTTCTACGCGAACTGCACCCTGGAAGGAATTAGGGAGTGGGTCGATTTGGGACCGGACTTCGCTGGTGATTTCTCTACTGTCGTGCGGGTGTTGTCTTACTCGGTGCGCTCGCTGTACCGCTGCTGCCAGTTCCGATTGGCGTTTTTTGACAACGCACAGTCGCATGTCACACTATTCACATCTCGGCGGCCGCACGCTGTACATAGGAGCACTCGGGGATTTTCGCAATCTCGCCCGAAGTGGCCCGCTTCACCGCAATTCAAGAAGAACGGTAGGGATCTTCTGTAGACGCTCTGTGGGCCTCGAGGGGAACTTGGTCGGCTCTCTTCAGCCCTCTCCACACGGTCCGCTTGGTCGTGTCCGTTGTTGGGGGTTCCCCCTCTTGGCGGCTGTCTTGCTGGTTGCTGCTCGGCTCTGCGTGCTGGCTGCGGCGCGGCGGCTCTCGGTGGCTGCTACGCGGTGTAGCCGTCGATGTCGATATGTAGCCGGTCTTCGTCGGGGCTGTAGAATTTCTGACCCATGCGAACTCCTTAGCTAGCGACTCGTTGCGACTTGGTGAAGGACGTCGAGCCAATGCTCTCGCCCATCGCTGCTCTACCCACGAAGTCTGCTGTACTAGTTCTGCTGTCACGTTGCGCGTGACTCGGGATGGTTAAGGTTCCCGATCTTACCTTTTTTTTTGGCGTCTTGCCATTGTCCCATACGGGCCCGATCCCCGATTCCCTATTACGATGGTGGTTTTTGGGTAATTGAGAATAATTAGTTACGTTGTCCCAAGTAATAACAAGTATATTGCTCTTTTGCGAGATTTAAAAGATTGTGCCGATAAGATGATGTTTCGATATAGAAGATATTTCGATCAACTTAATCTACGCAATTTCGCGGCAAAATATGTTAATAACTAATCCTACACACACTCATACATTCATACCCGTACTCACGCTACAAGGATGGCAACCCGTGCCCAGACTTAACCGACTATTCCCCGACTGTACTGCAATTACATGCCAGCAAGAATTACTAGAGAGGCGAACGGCTCCCAGCCACACTGTGTTCTATTCACGATACAAATCACTTAAGGGTCGTGAGTACTCGAATATCTTTGAGTTCAGTTTTTGAATGAAAAAGGTTATTCAATCAACCGGCACAAGAACCTGTGACGATCACTGTTCCGCCTACACGCGAACAGATTTTAAGATCTATGCTAGACGATATACGGTGGAGATTTTTCCCTTTTTCAAAGAGGTGTTAATTCTCTCTCTGTTCGCAACTGACTAATCTTCCCCATCACCCAGTAGTGAGGAATTTCCTCCTTATTAAGCAGTGGGGAGAACTTGGCAACAAGAGTATATTATTCTTTTCAAATGCAATTTGGGAAAATTCATTCCTACGTGACTTCTGCTGTAAGCTTCTCAAGTAACGAAAGAGATTGCTTGCCTCTCGACTTATATTACATGCATGCCACATTCATTCGTCCTGACTGTCTTTAAAATTATAAATCAAAACAATTTGCGTGAAATTTACAGGGATGTAACACTGCGTACGAGCGGAAATCTCTTCTGTCTATTCGGTCCCAGTACTCAGGACGGAGGCCGGCGTACGCTTGATCTAGTTGGTGTCGCACGCTCTTGTGTCGCCTTAGCCGACTGTATAACCCTTGAATGCAGATTAAATAACTTTTCGCGGGCTCTTCGGCTCCCTGCGTCCTTTTCCTGATGTTCTCCTTCAGGCCTTGCTGGTCTCGATCCATACTGAACCATGCCGAAAATCAAGGACAAAGTCCCTCCAGGATCGCCAATATTTTCCATTCGATCGATACCACTGGATGGCTCGTCCTTTCAATACCTCTGGAAGCACCTGCAGTCGATCGTCGTACTGGATGTTGGAGGCGTCAATTTTTTCTCGAATTTGCTCTAGGGATTCCTCGCATCCAAATTCGTCTTCTCCTGTGCACCGATTTGCGTCTCTTCTGGTACGACTTTTCGGTTTCTTCGCGAGGTCTCGCCACGGCGCAGGGTCACATTAGCGCTGCTGCATTTAAAACGCTTGGAACTCAGGTCATCCGCGCCGTTCCAATCAGCCGGTATCACCCTCTTGTGCTTTGGAGTGGGAGGTGTCTACTTGCCACTCGGCAAGTAGTCGATTATCCCCAAACGCTTCCTCATGATCACGCCTCGTGGTGGTTCGGCTGGACTTTCCGGCCGTGAGATGCCCGCGTCCCGCAGCGCGGTACCCACGGATTTCCTCAAGTGGTTCTTCGCGACAGCTGTCACTCTTGATTGATTCAACAATATCGCGCGGAGCGTTTCACGCAATTCATTCTCGTCCATCTCCTCCACTGTCGCAAGTTCGGGGATGGCGGAGTCGTCTATCCCTGGTGTGGCGTCCTCTTCTTTCCACTCCACGCGAGATATTCCACTCTCGCGAAGTTCTAGTCTTTTTAGCCGGTCGCGAATGTTGCGATGTCGATCTATCGCGCACGATCTAACACCCTTTGACGACATTCGCGCACGTCACTTATTACCTTCTCACCCTCTGACTCACTTCGGTTCGAAGTCGATTTGTTTTGATGTCCTTCGGCCATTGTCTCTAGTCAATTTCACAGTACAAAATTTCAAATATTCGTCCGCAACTATTTGTTTCTTCACTTCGTATTATTCTCGGGACTCGAGTTGGCTCGGCCGATCGTTATCGCGTGATGTTTATGTTTTGTCGTTTCTCCGTTTGTTTACACGCGATCGATCTAGGCTTGGGCACTTACTTTTCAAGAAACTTACTCACGTCCGATATCTTCTCCCCTCGTCGAGAATCGAGAAATATTCACTACGAACAATTTTTTTCGTGCGGATTCTCATTCACACACTTCGAACTGGCTCGCTGAGTGTCGACGCGCGGTGGTTACACTTTTTCACCACTTGTTGACGCGCGGGCACTAAAGTGGCTCTTGCTCGACTAGTCGAGATTCTTCACGCACGAATATAATTCCCTGGTATCTCGAGACAAAGGAATTTTTCTTTACACTTGCACGTTTGCTCAAATATTAGTTTCGCCCGCAAAGGTCCGAAATTTTAGCCAGTGCCCCACGTTGGGCGCCAAAAATTGTGACGAACCCCTCGTACGAGTATTTCGGATGGACTCGCACGGGGAGCTACGACCAAATGAAACGACGCCCATTTGTAAATTTCTCTTCTTTTGATGCGATCTGTCCCGTTCTTCTTGCTTCACTGCCGTGTGCTGGGCGCCAGGCTATCTATTCTAGACCCGACAGCCAGAGTCTCTTACTTTTCGCCAAGGTCACTTCTTATTCGGTTCAGGCTAGCTGGAAGGGGTGCAGTTCGGGGACTATACGGGAAATCAATTATTCGAACTCGGGATTCTCTTCTATTCAAAACGCTAACAATGATTTATTATCTAATTAACAAACAAGAATCTCTAATCAACAAATACAAAAGTGTACAAAGGTGACTCGAATCCGATAGTAATCGCGATCCTAACCTTTGGTTCTTCCGAGAACTCACGAGGTCGGCCGGAGAAGCCGATCCCGACGGAGAGCAATGCTGCGCTACACGAAATAATTACTTGCGGGTGCACCACGTGAGCCTACCTTACTCTCCGGGTGATACGCTTCTCTGCCGCAACGCTGCTATCTCCTGAAACTGCTGGACTTCGACTCACTCACGGTTTTCCTATCTCGTTCTGCTATTCCTCCTCGGCGGAACACGTGTGCACGGGTCGATCGGATTTTTCTTCATCTACGAGACTTTAGTGGCAACTTGTCCGCGCGCGGCGAAATGTTCGACTCTTGTTAGATTTACAGTGACGATACAGAACTCGCGCGATAGCGTCTGTTCTTAGCTACCGATAAGATTCTAGGTGCTCGGCGACAGCCTATTACTCGACGCTTACTCTTCTCAATTCGTATACATATCTTCTCACATCGTAACACAATACTTTGCTCGGACGAATTCCGGCTTCGATTCTCTCCAGACTTAGACTAATGATTCCCGCACGCTCTGCCGGGTTACACGTACCTCGGACGTCCGGGGTGGGGGTCACACCCTGACATCGATCGACTTCGTCGATCGTCGCGTTCTTCCGCCCTCCTTCGCTCTGTCCGTCCTCAAGCGTCTTCCCGGGGTGTCGCTCTAATTCCGAGAATTCTTTGGAATAATACACTCACGGCAGTCAAACGTTAATAATTCGAGTTTAACGCCGAGGAGCGATTCTGTTGCCACACGGTTTCGGGCGCTCTCGGTGCTCGAGCACTTTGACCCTAGCGCATTGCTGCGAGCGTACACTAGCGCCTCGTCACAATACATATTGTAACACGGTGGAGAGTTACAATATTTTCCCTCCTCGGCCGGCTCGAAGGCCATCACACACCACATTTTAGAACTTTGAAGCGTTATTTTTAATAATTAATGCAAGCGATATTTTGTGCAGGAATTCCCCCCTTTTTGCCCCCGCCCCCTGGTATGAATGCATAGTATCTGGTCGTTTGGAATTGGGAGGACATCACCGAGTCATCAAGGACGGATCAGAGACACTACGGCCGCCTAAGCAAAGTGACGTGGTGAGAGTGTGGGCTGGCGACGGAGAGAAGATCTGCCACGCCAACCAGCTGAGGAATACACACCGCGTCACACGAGGAGCCTCCACTCGTGGGGTCAAAGATTGGAGTTAGCCGCCCAACTGCGTGCGTGTACTCCAGCGATCGTCATTGGCAATTCAATCGCCCGCGGCGAATTCACCACCCAACTGCGCCACACCGTTCCCCCGCAGCACAACCCGAGCGTCACTGACCAGCTCGATCCATCGATCAATGCGCAATCGCTGTAGTGTTCTTAAGCCGAGGATTCCCGAGGATGCCCGAAGATTCCCGGAAGATCGAGGAAGAAGACGGAGGACATTTTTCCTCACTTCGAGACCCGCCGTCGTCGCGACTCGTGTAATAAAGAGTAATCGGAGGTATTGTCCCCGGTGTTGCTTTTGAGTGTGTGTGAGAGATTTTGAATGAGTAATCTTTACAATATTTTTAGTTCCCGATTTGCCCCCCCCCCCATCCCCCGACCCGTATTTCTCGTTTCATTTCTACTATCTGTTGCATCGATATGACCGGCTGCCACCACGTGGAGACCGGCGCCTCTGATTACAGTAATTTGTATTATCTTGTATCGAGGAGGCCGGCTGCCACCGCGTAGAGATCGGTGCTTCTGAGCACAATTGTTATTAGAGTTATTATTGTTTTTGCGTACGAGGTAGTGTGGTGGTTTATCGCGACTCTCGCTCGTACCTTTAGGATTTAATTTCCCTGTGCGCTATTTCCCATTTTTACCCCTCCCCCCATTATCGAATATTCCCGTGCTTCACCTCCCCCCTCCGTTCTGGTTTACCTGACCGAAGTAATTATTAGGTAGCCAACGAGTTTGGGAATTCACCACCTGAGACGCCTCATCCCTCTTCCCTCTAGCCGCGCCCCTATTTTTATGATTTATTGTTTTCGTTCATTCTATTTTGGATTTGTCAGATTATCGGGTCAAGTGACCGGTAATATTCCGTTGCTACACGTAACGTAGCTGGCGCCCAAACCCTTTGTTATTCTTAGTGATTAAATACAACTTTTTGTTATTAATCATCCTGCCTTAGTATTTTCGGCTTTTATTATTATTCTTCTTCACTAACAACTTCCCCCTCTTTTAATAAAGGAGAAGCCGGTTATAATATATATATAATAATTAGATATGCAAAGTCCATTTTGTGACGGTCATTTGATCGTCATGATGTGCCCGAAATTGAGACGAGTGATCAAATCGTCTATTTTCCGGCTGTTTAATAAATAGTATTTGGGATCGGTCCGATTAAAGAACTAGAGTCCACGCGATTCCCGAAAGTAATACAAGGTTTATTGGTTTGATGAAATACAATTGGTTTCTTATGGTCGTAACTACTCTAATACGACGGCAAC
The DNA here is from genome assembly GCA_947507545.1 of Clistopyga incitator. NCBI lineage: Eukaryota > Metazoa > Arthropoda > Insecta > Hymenoptera > Ichneumonidae > Clistopyga > Clistopyga incitator. Next base: position 7,381,435 of record OX382172.1, on the reverse strand, counting down.
GAGTCCAACCGATCGTTACTGTGATTTTCTTAAGACTGACTAAATCGAGAGCCGATTTAGTCCGCTCGACCCGCGATTGCTGGATCGGCATAATTGAATGTCGACTCAGCTTCGAGTGCGTTGACATGCTCGCATGCTCGAAGCTGGTGGCGAAAATGATTGCTGTTGGAATCATTTTCGCAACGGCAATGAATTCCAACGATTTAATAATTTAAATCTTTAAATGGAAAATCTGGGGTACTACATCCCTCCCCCCTTAAAAAGAAAAAATTAAGCAAAAGAAATTGTTTCTTTACTGATTCGGTTGAACTTGTTTCTATCGCCTTTAATAACATGTTGTACAAGAGTTGTTTCATCTTACTAGCGCCAAGCCTTGGCCGGGTACGACAGTCGCACGCGATTGTTATCTCTCTCCGAGCATGCTCGCTGGAGTTCCGAATGTAGTCTGTTTTCTTGCTGATGCGATAAGGCATCCACGGCGGCCGGTGACTCTGGGGTCGCCGACTCACACGTGCTAGCTGGTGTAGGATTACGTTTCAGCCTCAGCTGATATAATTTGTAGACCGCGTAACTGACCAAGGCTATAGGCGCGATCGCACTTAAAGTGTAAAAGCTAACATTGTGATAGAACTGTGAATTTTCTTTAACGTCTTTATCGAGGTTTTCACCTATTTGTTTCACGCGAATTCCCAGGTTTTTTAATTCCTCGGGATTTCGCAACACATTTGACAATTTAAAATTTTCACTTTCACTCTTTCCGCGAGAATGGTATTTTTCGTCAATCTCCACTGACGTGAGATTATATGACGGTAAATAATTTTCGTTTCGCACTTCGGTAACCCGTTTCAGAGTTCGCACACTGAAATCTTGGGCGGTTGCCTCGCATGAGCCTATTAAAGCCAGAATTCCCGAATTTTTTAACGTTTCGCGGTACGCGGGTGTTTTCTCGCACGTCATCGTAATTAGATCTTCGTATGGTGCGATATACATCCATCTTCCGTGTTGTTCCATGGGAATCACCATAGTGCTGGTGAGGGTCAAGGCTCGTTTTGGGCAGTGCCGTCCACTATGTGGGCAGTGTCGCCCTTTTCCATTTATTTTTCCTTTATTTATTTATCTTTGAATTATTAATATAAATGATACCAAAAAAAAAAAAAATTTAGTTGAATTTAAACCGTCTTCGTGTTTTTGTTTTAATTTTAAGTTAGGTTTAAATATTATGAAAAACATATGCACGTAGATGCTCCTCTTGTGCATCCGTGCCTTTCTCTATACTTTCTTAGTTTCTGTTAATATCTTTCCTTCGTCGGCCGCAACTTATCGTATCTTGTGTGATAAGCGGCTATTGCTCGATGAAGGGCCGCAAGCGGTTCGCATGGACCGTTGCGGTCTTCCGTCCTTTCTTAACCACGTAGGTGACAGAGCCTTGTCGCTCCATGATTGTGTGGGGCCCCGTCCATGCCGGTGTTAGCTTCGCTGACCGCCCTCTTCTCACCGTCCCGTCGTGAAGAAGTACGCGATCACCGACGCGGTATTCTTGCTTTCTCGCTTTGATGTCATAATTCTCCTTCGCTCTCTCCTTGGCGTCGCACAGGCTACGTCGTGCTACCGACCATGAGGCCCGTAGCCTCTCGCGTAGCTCGCTCACGTAGTCTGCATGTGTATATGTGGGCCGCGGTTCTTGTTTTACCGCGGTAGGCAATTCTGCCTCGCTCCCGAATACTAGCACATAAGGAGATAGGCCGGTAGCTGTGTGTGGTGTGGTGTTATACACAAACACAGCGTATGGCAACCATTCATCCCAGTTATCTTGGTCTTCATTTATGAAATTCTTTAAATACTCCGTCAAGGTCCGATGTGATCTCTCCAAAGCTCCATTGCTTTCGGGATGGTATGCTGTGGTTTGGATCTTCTTGATTCGGAGGAGCTTACAAGCTTCTTTAAAAGTCGAAGACAAGAAGTTGGTACCTTGGTCGGACAGAAGGATCTCAGGTGTTCCATATCGACAGATGATTTCTTCCACCAAAGCTTTGGCGACTGTCTGAGCCTCCTGGTTGGGAATAGCCACCGCTACACTGTATTTGGTTAGTGCATCCTGGAATGTGAGAACGCATCTGTTCTCTGCCCCTGTCATTGGTGCCTTTATTTTACATCGTAGCTTGTTTTTTTGATATTTCTCGCAAGCTGCGATGTGATTTTCTATTCCGTTCTTCATGCCGGGCCACTCATACTTGGCTCGGATCCGTTTTGGCGTCCTCTTTGTACCCTGGTGCCCACCGAGGTGGGCATCATGGTATTCCTCTAATATTTTCCCTCGGTCCTCGAGCGACGGACAGGTTACGCCTATGCTGCAGCGACGCTTGTTTTTTGTAGCGGCTTCCTCGTCTGCACTGGAGGAACTCCCTATCTCACTATTCGCCCCGCTCTCCGCTTCCCCAGGCCCGCCTGGCTGATGGCTGTTCGCTTGGCCAGCGAGTCGGTCTACGTAAGCTTGGAACGGTGGAGTATCGGCGTCCTTTTCGCTCCGCAGTGAGTGGCGTCGCTCCGTCTCTCTTGCTGCACTCGCGCTATCCTCTACTCCGGTCTCGCTCTCCTCGCGTCTACTCTTTGTGCCATGCTTCGTAGCTGGAGCGCCCCAGCCACACGGCTTGCATGTGTTGGTGCGGGCGTTAGTGTGTTCGGTCGTTCGTGAACCATTTATTTCCTTCTCCTTCTGGCTCGCAGCTTTGCATGGGAGTTCGGTTTCTGTCGTCGTTTCCTCTACCGAACTCGCTGTCCTTTTCTTTCTCCCGTGACTCGTATCTTTTTCTCGCGCTTGAGCTCTTGTGGTAATAAAAATGCGGCTTAGAGCGTCCGCGTTTGTATTTCTCTTCCCAGCTTTGTATTCCACATCGAACTCGTGCTCTGATAACTTTATTTTCCACCTCATCAGGCGAGAACCCGGGTCGGTTATCCCAAATAGCCAGGTGAGTGGTTGATGGTCGGTGATGACCTTGAACCGGGTTCCGTAAATATACGGTCGGAATTGCGCTATGGCCCACACTATTGCGAGCAACTCTTTCTCCGTTGTCGAGGAATTAATCTCGGCCTTCGAGAGAGTGCGGCTCACATGGCATATAGGCAAATCTTCGCCGACCGTGCCTTGAGAAAGGACTGCCCCGATTGCCTTATCAGAGGCGTCCGTGGTTACTAAGAATTGACGGTCGAAGTCGGGGTATTGTAGTACGGGCGCCGTGGTTAATGCCGTCTTCAATTCTTCGAACGCGGCGTCGCATACTGCAGTCCACTCGAACTTCGTCCCCTTTTTTAACAAGCCGGTTAGTGGTTTTGCTACCTTCGAAAAATCCCGAATAAATTTTCGATATTAGCCAGCTAATCCGACGAACGATTGCCCCTGTTTTACGGTTGTTGGTGCAGGAAAAATTTTTACGGCGACGAGTTTCTCCGGATCTGCTCTTGTGGTCGGGCTTGCGACATCTAAATCGCTGGCCGTTGAATTCTTCGATGGAACGGTAACTTCAAGGACATGCATCTCCTTATTCCCTTGTGTCTGACGGCCGGTGCTCATAACTTCGGGATCAATGCTGTCCGGCGTACGCGTAGTAGCAAGCGTCGTACTACGCTCGGCTGCCACTCTGCACATTTTTTCTTTATCGCGCTCTTCCTCTACGGCCCCTTCCGACGGTCTACTCACGGTGACCGTATGTATAATTATTGTGCCTAGCGTACGCGTGGCCTTGGTAGAGGTGCTGGTTTGCTCTGCGGTGCAGGATTCCAGAGCCTTATCGAGACTCGGCGCCCTGTCTCCACTTCTCTGTTGTCTTGCAGTTCCTTCACCTCCTTCTTTCTTTAACCTCTTCCTGCATTCTTGCCACGAGTGTCCTTTAAATTTACAGTAGGTGCATACCATTTCCAGCTGATTGATTTCTCTCGGGTGACTGGGAACAGGCAGGCTCAATCGGCCTGATTGGCGGGTGCAATCCCGCGCCATATGCCCGCTGTTTCCACAGTTGTAACAAGTTTTTTCGCTGGGCTGAGCGGGTAGCGACCTTCTCTGACCTCCTTGGGTCTTCTTTGCTGCTCCATTTGGGTGCGTTTCGTTACTTATTTCTACAGCCGCATTTATTGCCTCATGCAGGGTAGCACAGTTCCGCGATCGCACCAGGATTTGTACTTGGCCGTGCAACCCACCCACAAATACTGTCAGAGCAGATTTCCGCGTTATCCATTCCACAAACCGGGCCTGTTCATCGGTGCAAACCTCCTCGCAGATTTTTCCCACCACTTCCGTGGTGATTTGTTCCACTCGGGTCGCGTACGCGGTGACACCCTCGTTCTGTTCTTGTTTCATGGAATGGAATTCCATTTGCATAGCTGACAGAGATCTTTGGCGTCCAAAACGCGATTCAAGCTCCGCTTTTAATTGCTCCAGAGTGTTGATGTTCTGGAACCTCAGCTCCTCGGCCGCTCTTCCTTCAATTCTGCCACTAAGTATTAAGGCGAGTAGAGTACGTTTTTTTTCCGCCTTTACTCTTGAGAATACCGTGTCGCACGAGCGTAGGAATGCGCCGAGTTTACCCGGATCGCTTCCATCAAAATACTTGATGAATTGGATTCCCAGGGCAAGCTCGAGTGGTTTCGAATCTTCACCACCGTCATAGTAGAGTCCGCGGCCCTGAGGGTCACCTGAGGGCTCTCCTCCGAATCCTCGATGAGGAGGGTTTCCTCTAGGATCTTCTGGGGGTCGTAGTCCTTGACTTCTTCTCGGCGGTACTGGTGGTCGTTTTGGCGGCTCCTCTGGGGGGCCTCCAGGCGGATCACCTGACACTCTTCTTGGCGAAGGTGTCGGGGTTTTGGCTGGGGTTTCTTTTCCTCTTCGTTTCTATTCCCGGGCAACATCCATCTTGAGTTCCTCGAGCTGCGTCTGAAGAGTGCTAATAAGCTCCAATTGTGTCTCTAACTGGACAGCTTGGTCGTGCACGGATTGTGCCAGATCTTCAGGTGTATCTTCCTCATCCTTCGATGACGTGGTATTAATTCCACGGTGGGGTGTTTCTAGACGACCTTGAGCGCTGTTCCGAGAGGCAGCATTCCATGGCGGTGGTGCTGGTAACTCGTAGGGCTCTTCTTCCATTCGGTCGTCCCTCTGTGTCGTTTCCCTAGCGGTGCTCTTAGGGATAGCTCCTCTACCATTTCCTGGAGTTTTGGATTTGGCCCTTTCCAGGGCTCCCCTTTGTCCTTCCAGACCGGTGTCTCGGAGCATCCTTTCTAGCTCGGCATCGATATCTGGTGTGGCAATGGCTTTAGCGCCCTCGCCCTTGGATTCCTCGTCTTGATCCATGTATGTGGCTTCACCGAATGAGGTTCCTCTTCTTATGGTGATGCCGAACTCCTTTACTAAACTCTCTGCTATGCGGGCCTCTTCCGTGCCGGGGGTTCCGCCGGTCGGCGAAATTTTCCTAAGGGCGCGTTGCGTCCTCAAGGTGATGTCGCCTACCGCTTCCTCTAAGCCGGTGGTGATATCTACACCGTCGGCTTGTATAGTCGTGTCCACGGAGCTCGCTCTCCGCCGCTGTCGATCTTGATCTTCTCGCGGCATGTGATGCGACTACTCAGCAACGATTTAATTTAATTTTATCGCGAATCGGGCAGTTTTTATTTTTTGTTATTTTCCCTTTTTTGAAAGGGGTTTTAATTATATGTAGATAGATCTTTAATTATGATGGACAGTGGTTGGTGTTAGCCTGGCCTCCTGCCTTTCGCGAATTAATACCGTAAATCCTTGCAAGTTGCTACAAACTTGCAACGATTTCCGGTAAGGGTATCGATTTTTTTTAACGAGAGATCTGGGCTCGCGGGCTCAGTCCCACGGATTTAATGCCTTAATCTCTAAAATTGTTTAACCCGTTTTTCTGGCTCGGAATAATAGGCTCATGCAGAAATAAAATTTTTTGGCAACCGCCACTTACAGTTTCCAGAACCCTTCCATGGTGCAGCTGGACTTCGAGGTTGTCGTCTCCGTTGTCGTGTTGACCTTGACGTTGTTCCCCGCCTGCGTTGTCGCGTTGGCCTTGCTGGTCGATGAGTACGCCCTTCCTGGCGTAGTCGATCCTTTGGTTGGACGTTCGTCCCTCAGTTGGCTGGACTTTCGTCCTTCAGTTGGCTGGACGTTCGTCCTTCGGTTGGCTGGACTTTCGTCCTTCAGTTGGCTGGACTTTCGTCCTTCGGTTAGCTGGACTTTCGTCCTTCAGTTGGCTGGACGTTCGTCCTTCGGTTGGCTCCTTGTCAGTGGTACCTGACTGACGTCTTCTTCAACGATTCACGACCGCGTGTGAATCGCACCAAGTCGTTTACCCCAACGATTTGGAGTCGGGTTTGACTCTGGGTTTTTACTTGTATACTTTACTTTTCGGGGTTCGCTTACGGTGTATCCCACCGCTGCCACCAAAATGTTGTGCCCGAAATTGAGACGAGTGATCAAATCGTCTATTTTCCGGCTGTTTAATAAATAGTATTTGGGATCGGTCCGATTAAAGAACTAGAGTCCACGCGATTCCCGAAAGTAATACAAGGTTTATTGGTTTGATGAAATACAATTGGTTTCTTATGGTCGTAACTACTCTAATACGACGGCAACGAGTCCAACCGATCGTTACTGTGATTTTCTTAAGACTGACTAAATCGAGAGCCGATTTAGTCCGCTCGACCCGCGATTGCTGGATCGGCATAATTGAATGTCGACTCAGCTTCGAGTGCATTGACATGCTCACATGCTCGAAGCTGGTGGCGAAAATGATTGCTGTTGGAATCATTTTCGCAACGGCAATGAATTCCAACGATTTAATAATTTAAATCTTTAAATGGAAAATCTGGGGTACTACAGTCAAATGACGCCGAAAAACTGATCAACTTATTTGTGATCGATTATTCAAAGTTGTCGCCAATTCCACGGGCTTGAGTCCGAGTGATCAATAACTGCCTAAAAATCCGGGAAATCATTAAAAAGTTGTCAAAATGCTCGGTAAATGTTATATATCAGCTGATCTATGTTAGAAGTCATGGTTTTGTCCGATACAAATGCTTATCGAAAATGCAACATATTTTAACCACTAATTTTTTAAAGAATGCGGACGAACAAATAACAATTACGAAATATGAATAAACGAGGATGCAAAGTAGAACCTTGCACATTGCTTCCTTATTAAAGTTTTCTTTTTACAAAGCAATCTCTACGAGGAAGTATTGTGATTGAATTTGGTTTTCTCATGGAGGAAGCTTTGTAAAGAGCAAAATTTAATGAGAAAGTAGCGTGCAAGGTTCTACTTTGCGTCGTTGTTTTCAATAAATGAATAAAACACCGCCGAATCTTATTTTTATTAGGCAGAGTCTATTCTTATACTTTCTTAACTTTTATGGAAGTTATAGCAAAAATATCTGTTTATTCAAATATCTAAAATTCTGTAAAATTTGAACGACTGTACCGATGGGCACCAAATTTAGTATATAGCAAAGCTGTATGTAATTTTTTGTTTGTTGAATATTTCAGTTGATTTGTTGCGTAACGGGGTAGCATTGCATGTAAGAAGACGATTCGAATGAGAGAGAAGCATAGGTAACATTAGCGCAAAGGTTAGCGCTCTGACTTAGGAATGAACATTCCGGGTTCGATCCCCGGAGATCACCATATCTTTTCTCTCTTCGATACTTCGGCAATGCATCCACACTACCATCCTACACACATCCCCGAATTCTCGGCCCAACCGTTACAATTGAGATTCGACGTGATTTATAGCTAAATTTTCATTTTTTACAAAAATTCAACATTCTATAAAATTCGAACCACTTTACCGATTTTGTCGAAATTCAATATCAAATAGCATTTAATGTGTCTTTAGTTATGAAAAACTATTTTGCCATATTGGTAAACTTTTACAAAAGTTAGAGTATACGACATTTTCCAAAAAAATAAAAAATTCTCCATAATGAGAACACATAGATATAATTTCTTGAAAATCACAGTAATTAAAGAGGAGTTACTACTCTTCTTGCGTGCAAAATTTGAGCTCGATCGATCGTGCCCTTCGCGAGTTATGGACAATTGAATTTTCGGTTCCTGGAACATACACATAGACAGACACATTTTTAAAACCATTTTTCTCGACGTTCAAGATGATTCTGTGCATGCTGACATGAAGATTTTGAAAAAATCGTGAAATCAATGCTTCCTCTATGAGGAAGTAAAAATAACAAATAACAATGTAATGGCAGCATTATGATGCTGTCACCTTAGTTCGTGGGATTGCTTAGGTCAGCAATCCCACAATAATCCTTATCGCGCTAAGCGCGGTCCGAAGGCGTGCGCGACGCCCGAGGACGCTTTAGTTCTATACCACATCTCTAACGACCAACATCCATGTTATAATTATTGTGAACTCTCCCGAATTATAATAAAGACATTTACGTGACAAACAAGTTCATTCATTACATTGATGTCAGAAGTGTCGCGAATACATAAACCACGAGTACTGAGAGGAAAAAATTAAATAAATATTTTGTTTGAAAAAAAAAGTGATATCAATCAGTCGGAGAGAATTTTAAGACAATAATAAATACATAAATAGAACTGAACATTTCGTCAAATTATTTCATCAAAATTTTAAAGAGTTCAAAGTTTCGTAAAAACACAAAAAATACAAAAAACAATATTAAAATAACATCAACACGAAGAACACCAGCCAATCAACATACTAAGAAATATACCAAATAGAAGAAAGGAAGAAAGTCAACAGAATAATCTCACAAAAACATATATAAAAAGAAGGACGGAAAGAAGGCATAGTTATCACAAACCCACAAATTTCGTCAAACAGACCATTTTAATGAAAAAAGCATTATAAATTTTATTGGCACTGTAAGTACAATTTTATTAACCGTTTTAATCATTATTTGACATGACGCTGAACGTGCATAGCATGTTGTTGTTTTTCTTTATTCTCTCCTTTGTAACGCGCGGCTAGCTCGATTCTTGTTCTCATTCTTACATACAGCTGCATAGATATAATATACCTTGAAAAAATTCCTCGTTAAACCTCAACAAATTTCAAACAGTAATCAGACAAATTTTAATAATTTATTCTATTATTCCATTAAAATGACATTATCAAACACAAGTAACAAAATCCGATTATTCAAATAAAACTAGCGATTAAACTTTTATTTCTGTTCAAATGCATCAATGAACTTCAAATTTCATTTCTTTAATTAACAAAACTAGAGGACGAAAACATTTTGATTATTAAATGACGAAAAATAAAAATAACAGACCCAAAATTCGATTATGCCAATAAATTATTAAAACCAAAAATTTAAACCTAAACTTTCTAAATAACCTATACAAACAAAATGGCGTACAGCACATATAGACACCTCAAATTTGCGAAATGACCATGACATTTTACGGGATCGCCGCAATTATTCGTATAATTGTAGTAGCGATTCCCGTGATCGGTGTGACCCTTCACTGGATCGACGTAATTATTCACGTAATTGTCGTGATGAATCACGAAAGGGACATTCACGCGACAGACACACAATCGATTTATGTCACATATAGAGACAGAATTCACGCGACAGATACAGAGAAATTTCACGCTACGGGTACAGACAAAACTCACGCGACAGGTAAAGACACAATTCACGCGACAAATACAGAGAAAATTCACGCGACAGGTAAAGACACAATTCACGCGACAGATACAGAAAAAATTCACGCTACAGATACAGAGAAAATTCGCGCTACAGATACAAACAAAACTCACGTGACAGATATCACAACGTCGACCGCTATAGATACCACAACAACGAACGCGACAGATATCACAACAACTGCAACTTGAGTTCACACGAAAAATCCAGCAACGATCTTCACAGACGCTGAAGTCCCTCGCGACACGAAAAACTAAGCGTCTCCGAATATTTTGTCATAATAGAAAAGATAATTCAAAAAAACGAAATTGCTTTTTCGTGGAACAGTGCGACACGAAACATGATTTAAAGGCACTAAATATCAAGAACAAGAAATCATGGTACCTCCAGTTCCATTTGAAACCTCGAATTTCATTTCGACCTCACCAGATCGAAACCTCCCATAACTGTCAGAATATTAAATCAAAACGTCTTCGAAGGTTACGTACCCGAAATCAAAATTCAAAAAGGAATATATTTAGAAAAAGCTTTTGTGAAAAACATCAATCGAGTAGCACGGCTTTATCCAATCAACATCACTTCAACTACAGCAAAATTCTTGATTCCCGAGGTAACACTGCAAAAGTTCAATATATACCCATGAAGCCCTACGATCGCGGATCTCAAAGTAATTCAAAAGTTATAGCGCAGAAAGTGAAATACAACAAATACACCAACTACGTTCACGTCTCCATTTAGACAATCTAAATACCGTAGAACGGGAACATTATTTGGTCTCGTCTTGAAACATCAAGAATTGTTGCATATTCCTGGATGTAGCTTGTTTCCCCAAAAAACGTTAACAGTTTTTTTTCTGGATTGATCTTTGGAATAGATAAGGATTCTCTAACTTGGGCTGTACTTAACTGAAGATAAAATACAACACAGGAATGAATGGCACATGGCTGTTAACGCTTGCAATCTCATGTATCCAACTAATATAAATTGTGACATGATTTTTTACAAAATTACGATCACAAGGTCTTATGTTACCGAGTTAGCTATGTCTAGCGATTTCGACGTTTCTCTCCTCGAATTCTACCGTTTGGATATGGAAAATTGTTGGCGATTTTGTTGTAGTTGTTTGTTGTTGAGAGAAGACGGGAGATTGGTGCACTCAAATCTGTCGCGAGGACGAGAGCTCAACGAATCGAGCAGCCCGGCAGATGAGAGTCACCGATATGAGTTTTTGGCGGTTAGTTGCAGACCGGTGCAAATCCGGCGCCCTACGGTGACAGTGCATTGCGTTGGAGAACGGGTGGAGTTATGTTAGGTCTGGCCTAGGATGGGGTATCCTAGCGCAATTGTTTTTGTTGAGTAAAGGCCCGTTTTCACGCAATGAGCTAAGGGAGGCGACCGTACATATCTCCGCTATGTTATCGGCACCAGTTGCGTTCCCGCTATCGCTACGAACTAATTCGAAGGAGAGGGCAGTAGTTCTCGGGTAAGGGATTTTGAGCTATCCGAATAATAATAATGAATCGTTCTCGATGATTACTTGAAATAATCAGTCTTCCTCGGGACACCGCCGAGGTGCCTCGAGTTCGGTAAGCGTTCCCGTATTGACAGTTTTTCTGTCGCTCGCGCGCGCGTCTTCGCGTTGTTCTCGTGTGTCGGCCAAACTCCGTATAGTGAATACGTGAGTGACCGTGTGGTGAGAGTTTTATTCCACGGAACATAAAACTCGAGTTTTCGGTGGTTCTCGAGTGCAGTGGGATAACTGCACTTCGTGCCACAGCTCTCGTGATCCCTCGATCTCCCTCCATGGGATGGATTGGCTACATGCAGCTCCGGTGAGTCGTTCCCGTGATATTAATCAGTAAATTTGGTACTGCACCAGGTTTTCCCGTAGTGACTATGGCGCTCTCGATGCGCTTCGTCAGTTCTCGCGCATTCTAAAATGCGAATTTGTTATCGATGCCCGCTCTCGATTTTTGTCCGCGGGACATTAGTTTTCGTTAATTAAATTCTGATCACGATTCTTGGCTATTTATTGCACCTTACCGCGACCCTCTCTACCAAACCTAGCTGACTGAGCGGCCGTGCTATTCCGCAACCGTACGCTCCCGCTAGTGCATCCAGTTGCGTTTGTTAATTTTACGCGACCTCAAAAATCAACTAAGCTACCGATTCGTTCGGTTTTGATCCCGATCGCGAGTTTTACCCCAGACTTTCGATTTGGAGTTTGGGGATTGAGCCGCCCACTCGATCCCTCGGACATACCGGTTCGTTAATTCCGGTGAAACAAAAATTAACTGGCGCCCACCGGGTTTGCGGATGCGCGAGTGAGGGTGGACGGCCGAAGGTGACGGTTCCCGATTTTTCTTTTGTAGTACCCCGGATTTTTCATAATAGATTTAAATAAAGAATTAAATTAATAAATCGTTGGAATTCATTGCCGTTGCGAAAATGATTCCAACAGTAATAATTTTCGCCACCAGCTTCGAGCACGCATGCATGTCAATGCACTCGAAGCTGAGTCGACATTCAATTATGCCGACCCAGCAATCGCGGGTCGAGCGGACTAAATCGGCTCTCGATTTAGTCAATCTTAAGGAAATCGGAGTAACGATCGGTTGGACTCGTTGCCGTCGTATTAGAGTAGTTACGACCATAAGAAACCAAATGTATTTCACCTAACCAATAAAACCTTGTATTACTTTCGGCAATCGCGTGGACTCTAGTTCTTTAATCGGACCGATCCCAAATACTATTTATTAAACAGCCGGAAAATAGACGATTTGATCACTCGTCTCAATTTCGGGCACAACATTTTGGTGGCAGCGGTGGGATACACCGTAAGCGAACCCCGAAAAGTAAAGTATACAAGTAAAAACCCAGAGTCAAACCCGACTCCAAATCGTTGGGGTAAACGACTTGGTGCGATTCACACGCGGTCGTGAATCGTTGAAGAAGACGTCAGTCAGGTACCACTGACGAGGAGCCAACCGAAGGACGAACGTCCAGCCAACTGAAGGACGAAAGTCCAGCCAACCGAAGGACGAACGTCCAGCCAACTGAAGGACGAAAGTCCAGCCAACCGAAGGACGAACGTCCAGCCAACTGAAGGACGAAAGTCCAGCCAACCGAAGGACGAACGTCCAGCCAACCGAAGGACGAAAGTCCAGCCAACCGAAGGACGAACGTCCAGCCAACCGAAGGACGAAAGTCCAGCCAACTGAAGGACGAAAGTCCAGCCAACCGAAGGACGAACGTCCAGCCAACTGAGGGACGAACGTCCAACCAAAGGATCGACTACGCCAGGAAGGGCGTACTCATCGACCAGCAAGGTCAACGCGAAAACGCAGTCGGGGAACAACGTCAAGGTCATCACGACAACGGAGACGACAACCTCGAAGTCCAGCTGCACCATGGAAGGGTTCTGGAAACTGTAAGTGGCGGTTGCCAAAAAAGTTTATTTCTCCATGAGCCTATTAGTCCGAGCCAGAAAAACGGGTTAAACAATTTTTAGAGATTAAGGCATTAAATCCGTGGGACTGAGCCCGCGAGCCCAGATCTCTCGTTAAAAAAAATCGATACCCTTACCGGAAATCGTTGCAAGTTTGTAGCAACTTGCAAGGATTTGCGGTATTAATTCGCGAAAGGCAGGAGGCCAGGCTAACACCAACCACTGTCCATCATAACTAAAAAAAAAAAAAAAAATTATCTATATACATATAATTAAAACCCCTTTCGGAAAAGGGAAAATAACATAAAAATTAAAAACTGCCCTATTCGCGATAAAATTAAATTTAATCGTTGCTGAGTCATCGCATCACATGCCGCGAGAAGACCAAGATCGACAGCGGCGGAGAGCGAGCTCCGTGGACACAACAATACACGCCGACGGCGTAGATATCACCACCGGCTTAGAAGAAGCGGTAGGCGACATCACCTTGAGGACGCAACGCGCCCTTAGGAAGATTTCGCCGACCGGCGGAACCCCCGGCACGGAAGAGGCCCGCATAGCAGAAAGTTTAGTAAAGGAGTTCGGCATCAACATAAGAAGAGGAACCTCGTTCGGTGAAGCCACGTACATGGATCAAGAAGAGGAATCCAAGGGCGAGGGCGCTAAAGCCATTGCCACACCAGATATCGACGCCGAGCTAGAAAGGATGCTCCGAAACACCGGTCTGGAAGGACAAGGGGGAGCCCTGGAAAGGGCCAAATCCAAAACTCCAGAAAATAGTAGAGGAGCAATCCCTAAGAGCACCGCTAGGGGAACGACACAGAGGGACGACTGAATGGAAGAGGAGCCCTACGAGTTACCAGCACCACCGCCATGGAATGCTGCCTCTCGGAACAGCGCTCAAGGTCGTCTGGAAACACCCCACCGTGGAAAAAACACCACATCATCGAAGCACGTGCAAGATACACCTGAAGATCTGGCACAATCCGTGCACGACCAAGCTGTCCAGTTAGAGACACAATTGGAGCTTATTAGCACTCTTCAGACGCAGCTCGAGGAACTCAAGATAGATGTTGCCCGGGAAAAGAAACGCAGAGGCAAAGAAACTCCAGCCAAAACCCCGACACCTTCGCCAAGAAGAGTGTCAGGTGATCCGCCTGGAGGCCCCCCAGAGGAGCCGCCAAAACGACCACCAGTACCGCCGAGAAGAAGTCAAGGAGTAGGACCCCCAGAAGATCCTAGAGGAAATCCTCCTCATAGAGGATTCGGAGGAGAGCCCTCAGGTGACCCTCAGGGCGGTGGACCCTACTATGACGGCGGTGAGGATTCGAAACCGCTCGAGCTTGCCCTGGGAATCCAATTCATCAGGTATTTTGATGGAAGCGATCCGGGTATACTCGCCGCATTCCTACGCTCGTGCGACACAGTATTCTCAAGAATTAAGGCGGAAGAAAAAGGTACTCTACTCGCCTTAATACTTAGTGGCAGAATTGAAGGAAGAGCAGCCGAGGAGCTGAGGTTCCAGAACATTCACACTCTGGAGCAATTAAAAGCGGAGCTTGAATCGCGTTTTGGACGCCAAAGATCTCTGTCAGCTATGCAAATGGAATTCCATTCCATGAAACAAGAACAGAACGAGGATGTCACCGCGTACGCGACCCCAGTGGAACAAATCACCACGGAAGTGGTGGGAAAAATCTGCGAGGAGGTTAGCAGCGATGAACAGGCCCGGTTTGTGGAATGGATAACACGGAAATCTGCTCTGACAGTATTTGTGGGTGGGTTGCACGGCCAAGTACAAATCCTGGTGCGAGCGCGGAACTGCACTACCCGGCATGAGGCAATAAATGCGGCTGTGGAAATTAGTAACGAGACGCACCCACATGAAGAAGCAAAGAAGACCCAAGGAAGTCAGAGAAGGTCGTTACCCGCTCAGCCCAGCGAAAAAACTTGTTATAACTGTGGAAACAGCGGGCATATGGCGCGGGATTGCACCCGCCAATCAGGCCGATTGAGCCTGCCTGTTCCCAGTCACCCGAGAGGAATCAATCAGCTGGAAATGGTATGCACCTACTGTAAATTTAAAGGACACTCGTTGCAAGAATGCAGGAAGAGGTTAAAGAAAGAAGGAGGTGAAGGAACCGCAAGACAACAGAGAAGTGGAGACAGGCCGCCGAGTCTCGATAAGGCTCTGGAATCCTGCACCGCAGTGAAAACCAGCACCTCTACCAAGGCCACGCGTACGCTAGGCACAATAAATATACATACGGTCACCGTGAGTAGACCGTCAAAAGGAGCTGAAGAGGGAGAGCGCGATAAAGAAAAAATGTGCAGAGTGGCAGCCGAGCGTAGTACTACGCTTGCTACTACGCGTACGCCGGACAGCATTGACCCCGAAGTAATGAGCACCGGCCGTTAGACACAAGGGAATAAGGAGATGCATGTCCTTGAAGTTACCATTCCATCGAAGAATTCAACGGCCAGCGATTTTGATGTCGCAAGCCCGACCACAAGAGTAGATCCGGAGAAACTCGTCGCCGTAAAAATTTTTCCTGCACCAACAACCGTAAAACAGGTGCAATTGTTCGTCGGATTAGCTGGCTACTATCGAAAATTTATTCGGGATTTTTCGAAGGTAGCAAAACCACTAACCGGCTTGTTAAAAAAGGGGACGAAGTTCGAGTGGACTGCAGTATGCGACGCCGCGTTCGAAGAATTGAAGACAGCATTAACCACGGCGCCCGTATTACAATACTCCGACTTCGACCGTCAATTCTTAGTAACCACAGACGCCTCTGATAAGGCAATCGGGGCAATCCTTTCTCAAGGCACGGTCGGCGAAGATTTGCCTATATGCTATGCGAGCCGCACTCTCTCGAAGGCCGAGATTAATTACTCGACAACGGAGAAAGAGTTGCTCGCAATAGTGTGGGCCATAGCGCAATTCCGACCGTATATTTACGGAACCCGGTTCAAGGTCATCACCGACCATCAACCACTCACCTGGCTATTTGGGATAACCGACCCGGGTTCTCGCCTGATGAGGTGGAAAATGAAGTTATCAGAGCACGAGTTCGATGTGGAATACCAAGCTGGGAAGAGAAATACAAACGCGGACGCTCTAAGCCGCATTTTTATTACCACAAGAGCTCAAGCGCGAGAAAAAGATACAAGTCACGGGAGGAAGAAAAGGACAGCGAGTTCGGTAGAGGAAACGACGACAGAAACCGAACTCCCATGCAAAGCAGCGAGCCAGAAGGAGAAGGAAATAGATGGCTCACGAACGACCGAACACACTAACGCCCGCACCAACACACGCAAGCCGTGTGGCTGGGGCGCTCCAGCTACGAAGCATGGCACAAAGAGTAGACTCGAGGAGAGTGAGACCGGAGTAGAGGATAGCGCGAGTGCAGCGAGAGAGACGGAGCGACGCCACTCAATGCGGAGCGAAAAGGACGCCGATACTCCACCGTTCCAAGCTCACGTAGACCGACTCGCTGGCCAAGCGAACAGCCATCAGCCAGGCGGGCCCGGGGAAGCGGAGAGCGGAGCGAATAGTGAGATAGGGAGTTCCTCCAGTGAAGACGAGGAAGCCACTACAAAAAACAAGCGTCGCTGCAGCATAGGCGTAACCTGTTCGTCGCTAGAGGACCGAGGGAAAATACTAAAGGAATACCATGATGCCCTCCTCGGTGGGCACCAGGGTACAAAGAGGACGCCAAAACGGATCCGAGCCAAGTATGAATGGCCCGGCATGAAGAACGGGATAGAAAATCACATCACAGCTGGCGAGAAATATCAAAAAAACAAGCTACGATGTAAAATAAAGGCACCAATGACAGGGGCAGAGAACAGATGCGTTCTCACATTCCAGGATGCACTAACCAAATACGGTGTAGCGGTGGCTATTCCAAACCAGGAGGCTCAGACAGTCGCCAAAGCTTTGCTGGAAGAAATCATCTGTCGATATGGAACACCTGAGATCCTTCTGTCCGACCAAGGTACCAACTTCTTGAGTTCGACGTTTAAAGAAGCTTGTAAGCTCCTCCGAATCAAGAAGATCCAAACCACAGCATGCCATCCCGAAAGCAATGGAGCTTTGGAGAGATCACATCGGACCTTGGCGGAGTATTTAAAGAATTTCATAAATGAAGACCAAGATAACTGGGATGAATGGTTGCCATACGCTATGTTTGTGTATAACACCACACCACACACAGCTACCGGCCTATCTCCTTATGTGCTAGTATTCGGGTGCGAGGCAGAATTGCCTGCCGCGGTAAAACAAGAACCGCGGCCCACATATACACATGCAGACTACGCGAGCGAGCTACGCGAGAGGCTACGGGCCTCATGGTCGGTAGCACGACGTGGCCTGTGCGACTCCAAGGAGAGAGCGAAGCAGAATTATGACGTCAACGCGAGAAAGCAAGAATACCTCGTCGGTGATCGCGTATTTCTTCACGACGAGACGGTGAGAAGAGGGCGGTCAGCGAAACTAACACCGGCATGGACGGGGCCCCACACCATCATGGAGCGACAAGGCTCTGTCACCTACGTGATTAAGAAAGGACGGAAGACCGCAACGGTCCATGCGAACCGCTTGCGGCCCTTCATCGAGCACTAGCCGCTTATCACACAAGATAAGATAAGTTGCGGCCGACGAAGGAAGGATATTAAAAGAAACTAAGAAAGTATAGAGAAAGGCACGGATTCGCAAGAGGAGCATCTACGTGCATATGTTTTTCATAATATTTAAACCTAACTTAAAATTAAAACAAAAACACGAAGACGGTTTAAATTCAACTAAATTTTGTTTTTTTTTTTGGTATCATTTATATTAATAATTCAAAAATAAATAAATAAAGAAAAAATAAATGGAAAAGGGCGACACTACCCACATAATGGACGGCACTGCCCAACACGAGCCTTGACCCTCACCAGCACTATGGTGATTCCCATGAAACAACACGGAAGATGGATGTATATCGCACCATACGAAGATCTAATTACGATAACGTGCGAGAAAACACCCGCGTACCGCGAAACGTTAAAAAATTCGGGAATTCTGGCTTTAATAGGCTCATGCGAGGCAACCGCCCAAGATTTCAGTGTGCGAACTCTGAAACGGGTTACCGAAGTGCGAAACGAAAATTATTTACCGTCATATAATCTCACGTTAGTGGAGATTGACGAAAAATACCATTCTCGCGAAAAGAGTGAAAGTGAAAATTTTAGATTATCGAACGTGTTGCGAAATCCCGAGGAATTAAAAAACCTCGGAACTCGCGTGAAACAAATAGGTGAAAACCTCGATAGAGAGGTTAAAGAAAATTCACAATTTTATCACAATGTTAGCTTTTACTCTTTAAGTGCGATCGCGCCTATAGCCTTGGTCAGTTACGCGGTCTACAAATTATATCAGCTGAGGCTGAAACGTAATCCTACACCAGCTAGCCCGTGTGAGTCGGCGACCCGAGAGTCACCGGCCGCCGTGGATGCCTTATCGCATCAGCAAGAAAACAGACTAAACTCGGAACTCCAGCGAGCATGCTCGGAGAGATATAACAATCGCGTCCGACTATCGTACCCGGCCAAGGCTTGGCGCTAGTGAGATAATAACAACTTATGTACAACATGTCATTAAAGGCGATAGAAACAAGTTCAACCGAATCAGTAAAGAAACAATTTCTTTTGCTTAATTTTTTCTTTTTAAGGGGGGAGGGATGTAGTACCCCGGATTTTTCATAATAGATTTAAATAAAGAATTAAATTAATAAATCGTTGGAATTCATTGCCGTTGCGAAAATGATTCCAACAGTAATCATTTTCGCCACCAGCTTCGAGCACGCATGCATGTCAATGCACTCGAAGCTGAGTCGACATTCAATTATGCCGACCCAGCAATCGCGGGTCGAGCGGACTAAATCGGCTCTCGATTTAGTCAGTCTTAAGAAAATCGGAGTAACGATCGGTTGGACTCGTTGCCGTCGTATTAGAGTAGTTACGACCATAAGAAACCAAATGTATTTCACCTAACCAATAAAACCTTGTATTACTTTCGGGAATCGCGTGGACTCTAGTTCTTTAATAGGACCGATCCCAAATACTATTTATTAAACAGCCGGAAAATAGACGATTTGATCACTCGTCTCAATTTCGGGCACAACACTTTTCTTTTCATGTTTTGTGTTCTCGACCAGAAGACCTATGAATCGGTCAGTTACCGAAAAATACGTCACAAAATGCATACTCAATCCCACAAGTTCACGATATTCTAGAGTAATTGACCAATACTCGTTATTTTTCTACCTTTAAATTACAATCCTATTCTAACCAAACCGAAGGACAAAGGAAACCTGACTCAAATCTCGAAAGATCCACAACGCTCATTAATTTGCTTGACATTATCTTCGCAGGACTCAGTGGACACGACCTGATTGTACACAATGATGACATTATTATTCATGGGAAAACTCTGGAAGAACATGCAACTAAATTCGACAGACTTTCTCAGAACTGACAAACGCTGGGTTAAAACTAAAAACTGATCAATGTAATTTCTTTAGGAAAATTCGGTATTCCGGACACACATTCACAAACACAGTAGAATCAAATCACAATCTCACAAAACCAACAATATTACCAAGCCAAATTGAGGAGAGTGCACTACAAAAAATAGATTCATCAATAGATGACGATAACTACGAATCATCATCGGATGGAGAAGAACTCACATCAACAAGGAAAACGGCCAAGCGAACGAAAAAGGAATATTCTCGAAACCTATTTACACGAAGTAAAACGACCAAGCAAACTCAAGAAGGTACATCGAACGAAGGAAATATTGACCAAGGCGACAAATCAAGGATATTATCGAGAACGAAATACGTGTTCGAAAAAGGAGGAAGCCCAATGAGGCGCGTCGAAACTAGCCTAACGAGGCATCACACAACGAGGCCAACGAGACCAAACACAACGAGCCCAACGAGGCCAAACCAAACTAGCCCAATGAGCGACAAACAAACGATCCCAAAACTAAACGACGACGTACAGGCTCAACAAAATGGACAAGAATCGACAAACGAGACAGCAACCAAGGATGGAGGATCCGCCAAACTTGGAAGCCCATCATCACCAATGCTAATCAGAGAGTCATTTGGTGATCAAAATATAAGTGAACCACCTGTTCGACCAACCTTCAGGTCACCCCCAAGGCTTATGGATTCGAAAATCAATGATCTAAACACTACACAACAATCAGGGAAATCTCATGCTAGATCATTTCTACTCAACTTTGAAAACGACAGGGGCCTACCACCGGTTATACCAATATTCATGTCACCAACTATACCTGATGACCATCAAACCGTTAAGTGCTATGAAGACCATTTGGCGCAATTGAGAGTTCAACCAAACTTGCAGTCACGTCTTGCCCATGCGATCAGAAAAGCGCAGACAAAAATACGGAACATCGACCGTTTGATAGGAACGACATGATGCAGCCATCAGCAAAGCCAAATTTCCGCACACCATTAATATCCATCGATATATCTCGAGTCAAAGAACTTTTCCACAGAACACTCAAAATACTCAATGCATTTGTTGTGTATTACCAAAAATACAATGTCTCGCCTCCATTCAATCATCTCTTTATGTACATGTGACTCCACGATATTCATCGATTTAACTACATTACGAACATCGCTCTTCACAGAAGTTAACCTTTCGAAATATCATACGACAATCACACATGAAATGTCATTTTACAAAACAATTAAATATGTAAATACATAACAAAAAATATGTATATTACAAAATTAATACGCAACAAAATTGTTGCTTAACGACATGCACGCACGCACCGTATGTCAGTTTTGCTTGCCAGTCGACAGAAACAGTATTTGTATTGTATTGTTTGTTCAACCGAGCGCTCAGTCCATTGCGGACCATTGTGCTCGTTCCCATCTGGGGAGGGTATCCCTTTACGTGAGAGGTTCGATTAGGCCTGCCTTCTTGGCAAAGCGCAAGAGGGCGACCACTCCGACCTTCTCCAAATCTAGTGAGGCGAGAGCAGGTTCTCCGAGTATGTCCTTACGGGTCTCGGCCAGCGCCCTGCATCTCGTGATCACGTGGAGGGGTGTTTCGTCCTCCTCCTTGCATCTCCAACACCGTGGTTCCGCATTCAGCCCCAGCCGATTGAGATGCTTACCTGTGTGCCAATGTCCCGTGACAAGGCCAACCACAGCCCTTAGCTGATGTCTGTCCAGGCCTGCAAGAGTAGAGCCTAGCGAGCTCGAGGGGCCCTTGAAGATGGCCCTCGAGTGTCCCAAGCCACCTGTCTGTAGCCAGAGGTCCGTGAAACGTTCCTCTGTCCATTGGTTTGACAGGGACCTAATATGGTCCATGGCTATTGGGATTGGGCGGATAACCGCCGGATCGGTTGCGGACGCACCGATCTTGGCCAGGTTATGTGCCTCCTCATTCCCGAGGATGCCCGAGTGTCCCGGCACCCAGAGGACTTTGACGCTGTTGTGGCAGGCTATCTGCGACAACAGCGCATTGCAGTCGAGCACCAGTCGGGACTTCTTCATAACGTGATGGAGAGACCCGATCGCTGCCCGGCTGTCACTACATATGTAGATGTGCTTGCCGCTGTATCCTTTGTCCAGAATGAGTCTGGCACAGGTCCAGATGGCGTACACCTCCGCTTGAAAAATCGTGGCGGTTTGCCCTAGTCCCAAGGCATCCTTGTCTTGGGCCCACCACTCCAGATTCCTATTCCAACTCCAGTTCCTCTTTTGGACCCGTCCGTGTACCAGACGAGTCCTCTAGGGGTCAGGAGTTCCGCTTGATTCTCTTTCCATTCCTGCTTGCTAGGAAAGAGGATGTTGTATTTGTGGTCGAAATTGTAGCAACGATCACAGCAATCCCCTTCCAGCGTGCGGATCTCCTCTAGGTCCCCGTATCGCTGTAGCAGGGATGCATGGCCCGTTGCCGATTTTCTCCACTTACCATTAAAATGTAAGCGTAACGCTGCTTTCCTAGCGTTAGCTTCTGCGATGATGTGAGGGGGCGCCATGTTTAGAAGGGCCCCCATCGCTAGGGTCGGGGTGGTTCTCATCGCCCCGGTAATTCCCAGCCCAATGAGTCTGTAGACTCTGTCTATTGTCTTCCTGTTGGTGGCCCTCTCTAGGGCGGGCCACCATACAAGGGAAGCATAGGTGATTTGAGGGATTAGGATGGCCGTGTATAACCACTTAACGATACCCGGCCTTAATCCCCAAGTTTATCCCAGCATACGCCTGCAGGCCCAGAAAGTGGCAGTAGCTTTCGTGGCCTGTTTGGCTATGTGGCTTTTCCAGCTGAGCTTACTGTCCAGGGTGACGCCAAGATAGCGTACCTCCGTGGAGTACTGAAGCTCAGCTCCAAATATGTGAGGGGGCTTCGGTCTGAAACCCCTTTTCCGCGTAAAGAGCACCATCTCCGTCTTATCGGGGTTTACCCTTAACGACTTAGAGGTGCACCATTCTTGCATGAGGTGGAGGGCGCGTTGCATCCTCCACGTCATCTCCGCTGAATGGGTGCCTTTGGTCATTATCATGACATCGTCGGCATATCCCACCACGCTTACGCCGAGACCATTGAGTGCCGCAAGTAGCCCGCCCACGACCATGATCCACAGGAGAGGGGAAGTAACCCCCCCCCCCCCCTGTGGGCATCCCCGTCTGACGTGCGCCCTCACGGTTGACCCCTTGAGTCCTGCCGTAACCGTTCTCGTTCGAAGCATAAAGTGAATCCATTCGATGATCGACTCATCTACCCTGAATTCCCTTGCCGCCTCGCAGATGGCGTCGAAGGAAGTGTTATCAAACGCCCCTTCGACGTCCAGAAACACACACAGGGCTGATTCCCTTCTGCTGAGCGTCCTCTCAATATCATTAACGATACTGTGGAGGGCGGTTTCAACAGAACGGCCCGCCTGGT
Source organism: Clistopyga incitator (assembly GCA_947507545.1). Lineage (NCBI taxonomy): Eukaryota > Metazoa > Arthropoda > Insecta > Hymenoptera > Ichneumonidae > Clistopyga > Clistopyga incitator. Next base: position 7,358,295 of record OX382172.1, on the reverse strand, counting down.
ATGCATGTCGTGAGGGCTGCACTGGCCTTTCTACCAGCGCTCCCTCCCTGATAAATCTGTCCACCAGTCTTTCCATCGTTTTCAGTAGAAAGGATGTCAGGCTGATGGGTCTGAAGGACTTGGCTAGGTCGTAGCTGTTTTTGCCCGGTTTCGGGATAAAAACTACCCTGACCTCACGCCATGCTTTCGGCACGTACCTTAGTGCTAGGCAAGAGCGAAAAATTTGTTTTAGGTGTACGATGAGCAGTTCCCCTCCCTCCTGGAGGAGGGCAGGGAATATCCCATCCACCCCTGGACTTTTGAAACGGTCAAAAGTCCCAATCGCCCATCTTATTCTGCTGCCTGTGACAGCCTTGGACGCTGTAGCCCAGTCGCCTGGTCTGCTAGCTTTTGGCGCCTCCATTTGAGGCAGTTCACGGGTCGTCAGTTCGGAGCCCGGGAAATGCACCTCAAACTGATGCGCTAGCACTTCCTCGTGATTCTCAGTCGTCCTGCCATCGGGCAGGGTGAGTCCCTCGAGTTTGTTGGGTGGACCTGAAGTGAAAATTCTGCGGAGCCTGGCTACCAAGGGTAGGGCTTCGATTTCACGGCAGAATTTCCTCCAGGCCGTCTCTTTGGACTTCTTTATGAGTTTTTTGTACTCTCTCTGGGTCGTCCTGTAGGCGGCCCAGTCGTCGTCCGTGTTCGTCCTCATGGCTCTGTGTAGTAGCTTGCGGGACCGGGAGCGGAGTTGGTTCAGCTCCCCGTTCCACCCGACTACCTTCTTGTTATTTTGTTTCCTCCTTTTGAGGGGACAGGCAACCTCGAAGGAGCGGACCAGAGCGTTCTGCAGATGTTCTGCCTCCCGCTCGATCGCTCCCTCTGTTCGCGGCCACCCACGGGTACCCCCGAGCCTGCTGTTCAACTCCGCTTGAAAACGGGGCCAATCCGCAGCCCTGGGATTCCTGTAGGCTACCGTCGGGTCCTGATTGCTGCTCCCTGCCAGGGAGAAAGTTATCAGTCGGTGGTCGGATAGAGTGTCCTCGTCGCCGACCCGCCAACTCGTTATAGCCCCGGCCACTCTAGGTGACCCCAGCGTCAGGTCGATTACCTCCTGCCTGCGTAAGGTAACGAAGGTCGGTTTGGATCCTCTGTTTAGGATCTCAAGTTCCGTCGTAGAGAGATACTCCAGGAGAGCAGTGCCTCTCTCGTTTATGTCCGAGCTGCCCCATATGGTGTGGTGCGAGTTTACATCGCACCCCACCAGCACGTTTAGCCCCTTGTTTCTGCAGAAGTGCACCAGCTCTCTGAGCCCCCTCGTTGGAGGGGGCTCCACCGAGTCGTACGGGAGGTACGCTGATGCTATTACTAGCTCCGACGTTCCACCCCCGACCTTGAGCTTAATGGTGGCCGCCGCAAGGTCTCTTGTGCAGAACCGTTTGAGCTTAATGGCATTGTGCCTCTTATTGATAAAGAGGCATGCCCGTGGCCCTGGTTCTGCGCAGACATAGATCAATGAACCTATGTCTACGCTAATACCCCTCACCAGACCCCTGTATACCCAGGGTTCTTGGATTAGGGCTATGTCTGTTTGCAGCCTTGCAAGATCCCGGCTCAAGAGAGCCGTGGCCGCTTTGCAGTGCTGCAAATTAATTTGCGAAACTTTGGTGGTTCCTACAGTCATTTTGGCTGCAGGCATTACCTCGTTCGCGTTTAGTGCAGGGAGGGGAGGGGGGAGAGGATGGTGTAAGGGAGAAGGGTGGAAGGGGGGGTAGGATTGTGGGATGGGGCCCAGCAAGCCATTGCTTACTGGTCCGCCACCTCCACATTGTCCGCTGGGGCAGTAGACCCAGGCACCGCACTGGGCGGCGGGGGCAGACTCCTCTGGGTCAGAGCGAGTACTTTTTGGGTACCCCCCTGAATCCCTTCGGCGCCCGTCCTCGCCACCCTCCGCACGTTGCTGGGCCTGCCCCTCGGCGTTTTGAGGCCCTGGCCTGTCGGGAAGCCCCCTCGTCCGCGAGGGTTTGTACCCCTCCCGGGCGCGGTTCCCCGTCCCTTGAGCCAGTGCTCCTTGGGGTGTCTGGTGGCGCTTGTCATACTATCCTTCGCAGGCATCATATGGCTCGCGCCACCTGTCTCCCCACATATCGGAGCCGACAGGATCGGGGGCCGTAGGACGGGTGTCCCAGGTCCCCGGTCCGTTGCAGATCCACCGGCCCGCAGCGGGGGTGCTTCGAGCGTCGCGGGCACTCCCGGCAGGGGTGCACTTGCGGTCGGAATCCCTTCGAGGGGGGCCCCATCCGCTCGCGCAGTCCCTGCCGAGGGTCCCGCAGTCGGTACTGTCCCCGCTGCCGCCTCGGTGTCTCCATAGTCTCCTCTAGTCCCGCCGGACTTGGCGCTGACCCGATAAAAGCGGGCCCTCGTCAGCCCGAAGTGGGGGCTAAAGTAGGTGGCCTCCAGCACTTTCAGTGAGGAGGCATCCACGCCTACGACCAGATGTTCGGTGTCGTTAACCGTTTTTCTGTCCCACAACCTCCAGAGGTGCGGGCGCAGATCACGGTTATGGCGTTGTAGACGCTGATAGATCTCCTCTATCGATTTATCTGTGGCGTCGCGGAGGACGGCCGTCAGCTTCGTCAGCTTGGGCAGCTCCTCCCTCCCTATGGCAAGGAGAGGGGCTCCGTTCCATGGCCTTAAGCTGGGGGCCGTTCTCCGCAGCCACGTCTTGGCACCTTCGTCGGTGCAGGTCACCCACAGGGCTCCCTGGTCGTACCGGTAGCCGTCGAATCTTAGAGCCTCATCCCCCAGAGGGGCAGCGTCCAAGATTTCGAGCAGCGCCGCCACCACCAGCTTGCTCTCCTTCTGGCCGAGGACCGCCGTGGGGTAGTCAGATGGCACTATGGCTATCTTTCTGTCCGCCGCCGCCGCATCCCCGTAACCAGTCGGTTTCGGGTAGACCCTTGCCTTCTTAGGCGCCTTTAGCGTCTCCGGAGGAGTGTGGTCCGCGGGCCTAGGCCTTTTTGGACCCTGGCCCGCGGGCTGTGGAGCGTCAGAGGAGCCGCTGGGGTGCTGCTCGGAGGGTGCGTTTTGCTCCGCCATTCTGGCTTTGCGCGCTCTCCTCCTCGCAGCTCCGCAGCGTCCCTTCTTTTTCTCCTTGTTTTGTGAGGGGTCGGTGAGACCTTTCAGCTTTCGCTGATCCCTCTTCTCCCTCCGTAATGTCGGTAGCAATTATGCGGACCTCCGCCAGGTTCGAGGGGGCCGAGGCCCCCTCGCCCGCGGCGGGCCCCGCGGTCATTGCTTCCGCGTTGTGGGAGGGTAGGGTCTCCATAGGGACGCCCACCTCCTGTTGGTTAGATTTATTGTCGGTCTCCATAGGTTCCCACGAATTGCTAGGAGCAAAAGGTCCTCCCCCCCAGAGCCTGCTTAGGGGGGTAAGGCTAAATACAATTGGGGGTCGCCTGGTACCCAAAGGGCATCGTTAAAGACACTACTTCCCTAGTGCCATGCATCCCGTAGGCACGATAGCTCCCACCGTAGGATTTTTACGGACATACGGACTTTATCCCGCTAGGTTCGCGTATAGCTCCCGCAGGCCAGGTCCGGGCGTGCTCCCGTCTTGTGCCCTGGTCGCCGTAACGACGCCCCATTGCACGCGACCGCAGAGACTCCGGGGTCCTGGCCCCCTCCTATCCGCCACCTGGAGACGCGCTCGGTTGGCGGCTCAACCCTGTTGCCCGCTCTTCCTTACGAAGATAGGGCAACGCCGAGCGACAGAAACAGAAACATTATAATAATTTAAAAGAAAAATCTATCGAATAAAATATAAATAATAATTGAGTTGAATAAACAGAGAAAGAAAATAATTGTAAAAAAAGAATAAGTTATTTGTAAATACTTTTTATTTCAGTGTACAAACAAATCGATTTTGCTCGATAAATTTTATTTTTTCACAAAATGTAAACGAACTAAAAGAATTGAGAGAGACTACAAATCAGTGGGAATTATTGACCTATCATTTCAAATATAATTAAACATATTCATAGAATCTTTTCAAATGTATAAGTTAGCTGCAATAGCCATGAGTCATTATTCGTCAAACAAGAAAAAAAAAACCAAGTAACTGTAAAATTTTTGACTGCCATCGAAACATAGTCATCTTGATATTTATATATATATCTTTTACTGCCTCACACTTTTCTATCCATAGACATCATTACAGTCCAACCACTTCCAAAATAACAAGTACTCGTCTACTAACCTTTTCCTCTAAACTAATTAGAATAGAATGTTACAGGTCCAACCATTCAAATGACCACAGATACCAAGAACCAAGAAGGAGTTACAAAACATACGACAAAATATATTGATGTGACAAAAAAAAGGATTTGGAAATCACCCTAAGATATGTAAACATTAAAGAAATACCGGAAAAAAAAATCAAAACAAGGAAATCACCATAACGCTGATATTTTTAATTCGTTTTGAACAAACAAATTATTAATTCAATATTTAGTACATAAAACCAAAACCCAACCTAATCCACTTAACGAACCTCATCCACTAACGAGAAAACTAATGCACAACTGGTCATTTTCAGATTACCAGCATTCAGTTAAAGTACGAGATTCAATCGTTTTTGGATACTCAATTGGAGATATAATGCCAATAAACCAATAACCAATAAACCAACATCCCAGATCGAAATCTGCTCCACACCTTTTTGGGAAATCAACCAGTAAACAACAATCAACGACCAATAGCCAACAACCAATAACACACATATACACTCATAACGGGCCTGACAAAATCATTATATACTAACCTATTAACACCAATATTGGAAACTAAAATCAAAGCTCCAACAACGAACCACATCTTAAAAATACTTTGGAAAAACTCAAAAAATTTAATATTGTATAGAATCATAATCGTAAATTTTTTAAAGTGTTATATACAATCAAATCAAAAGTTACCCACGATTCGGAGTATCGTTTTTTTTAAAGACCGGGAGAGTAACTATCCGTTATTACCAAATTATTATTATAACCGGCTTCCCTTTTATTGAAAGGGGGGGGGGGGGAGAGGTTAGTGATGAAATACTAATGAATGCCCGAAATAATAAAGGCAATAACAAAAGTACTTAAAGTTTATTATAATAAAGCTTGACAAGAAGGGTGGGCGCCAGCTACGTTTTGTGTAGCAACGAAATATTACCGGTCACTTGACTCGGTAATCTGACAAATCTAAAATAAAATAAAAGAAAACAATAAATAAAAATCACATACTCAAAATCTCTCACACACACTCAAAAGCAGCACCCGGGACAATACCCCCGGTCACTCTTTATCGCACAGTTTCTCCCTAACGGGTCGCGACGACGGCGGGGCTCGAAGTGACGGAAAAATGTCGTCCGTCTTCTTCTCCGATCTCTTTGGGCTTGTTCGGAGATCTTCGGGGTTCTTTGGCACTACGGCGCTTGCGCATCGATCGATGGATCGAGTGTGGCTGGTTAGTGGCTCTCGGGTTGTACTGCGGCGAACCGGTGTGACGCAGTTGGGCGGTGCGTTCGCCGCGGGCGATTTGTCCCCACGAGTGGAGGCTCCTCGTATGACGCGGCGTGTACTCCTCAGCTGGTTGGCGTGGCAGATTTTCTCTCCGTCTCCAGCCCACACTCTCACCACGTCAATTTGCTTAGGCGGCCGCAGTGTCTCTGATCCGTCCTTGATGCTTCGGCGCGTCTTCGTAATTCCAAATGTCGATGTAATATGCATTTATACCAGGGGGGGTGGGCAAAAAGGGGGGAATTCCTACACAAAATATCGTTTGCATTAATTATCAAAAATAACGCTTAAACGTTATAAAATGTGTTGTGTGATGGCCTTCGAGCCGGCTGAGGGGAGAAAATATTGTAATGCTTCACCGTGTTACATTGTATAGAGCCAACTCAAGGAAACCAAGTTGTAAAAAATTACTATACTATGCGGAGCATCGTTCAGCAACAGGGCGAGTGTAACGGCAGCATTATGATGCCGTCACCTTAGTTCGTGAGATTGCTTAGGTCAGCAATCCCACAGTAACCCTTTTCGCGCTAAGCGCGGTTCGAGGGTCTGCGCGACGCCCGAGGACGCTCGAGTTCTATACTACATCTCTAACGACCAACATCCATTATATAATTATTGTTTACTCTCCCGAATTATTATAAAGACATTTACGAGACAAAGAAGTTCATTCATTACAACAATACGAAATAACACGAAGAAAACAATTGAATGTAACAAGAAAACATAAATGTAACACGCATTGTTAGCTCTTTTTCAGTCGAGATTTTCGATATTCTGCGGATCGTCAGATTAGAATACATGTCCGCTGAAATGGGACATGGAATCAGAAGCAGGCGTTTCGGCTTTATACTTAATAACTACACATTAACATACGCCTGGGACTGTTTGGCCGAAGGGAGCATAACGGTGCAGGAGTTCGTATGTAGTGCAGCGAGGGCGCATCCTAAAGTGGAGGATATTTTTCTGAGCGAAATAGAAGTCGACGACTCTGAGGACAACGCTCTACACACTGATATAGAAATCTACGGTGACAGAAACGAGAGCGACGATGTGGAGACACTGCTCACGGGTAAACAGCAAATACATAAATGAAACAATCAATCAATAAATGAATAGTAATCTTATTTAAGGGCATGTGAAACATGTACCACATGACACGTGAGTGCGAGAGATACAGCGGCAATACTTTAAACAACACCATTCCAAGGTTTTTTTCGGAAATCAAAGTTCTGACTAATTCTTTCACGAGGTTTACATTAATGGCGTCTGCATTTCAATTTTCGTTTCGTTCCGTTCATAATTCGCGAAAAATGGCACTTCCGAACTTTTGAGATGCAAAATCCGTATTTCACAGTCCCTTAATTTCTATGTCCCTAGATATTTCCGCTTCCGCACATTCTACTCCAGGATTAACGAATCTGCATCCTGATCGCAATCCACCAACCCCTTCGTTTGTATCGTCCTCTCGACCTGTTCACACCGCACATCGTCCAACGCCAGACCTGCTAAGCCGAAATCTTGTCCCGGAACCCGAAACCCGAAACCCGGAATCCCACATTGCAGAAAAGTCGATCGTGAAACCCCGAATAGACGCAATGTCCTTCGAACAATGGGTGCTGAGCAGTATAAAAAAATTAATTTACCTGTATTTTTTCAGTGTCGAGCGTCGAACTACAATAATAAATATGCTTATATTCTGTTGCCAGTGTATATTTTTTATCCACTATTTTACAATATTGTCATGTGCAAATTTTTCACAGCGTTTTTCAGCCGACCGTTGTCCTGCATTTTGCACCATTTTTTTTTTTTTTTCGATTTCGTGAAGTTTGAAAACCATACCCGACAGAAAATTTCACGCTCATTCCGAAAAACACAGTTGTCTACCCGGAAAATAAAAAATTCAATGAGAAAAATGCAAAAATGTATTATCTCTACTGCAATTAAGGATCAAATATATACAAAATAGACAGACCATACATTTTTATTTAGGTAATTTATTATGTAACACGGTAGATAGTTACAATATTTTCCGTAAAAACGTAAAAAAAAGGGTTTTTCCGTCTTCCTCTCCAAAAGAATTCAAACACAATAATAAAGGAAAAATTACCCAACAAGCCGTCATTCGCCGAAGCTCCAGACAACATTTACAATATTTTCCCCCCACCGGCTGGCCCGAAGGCCATAACACACCGCTTTTATAACTCTTAAGCGTTATTTTTATAATTTATAGGAAGCGATACTTTGTGTAGGAATCCCCCCTTTTTGCCCCCTGCCCACCTGGTATGAATGATTACGAAATACGACCGACCAGACCAGCGAAGGACCAAGGATCACCACTGGAAGAAGCACTACGGCCGCCTGGGCAAAGTGACGTGGTGAAAGTGTGGGCTGGAGAGAGAGAAAGAAGACAAAAGGTCTACCACGCCAGCCAGTTGAGAAGTACACGCCGCGTAACACGAGGAGCCTCCACTCGTGGGGACATATGTTGGAGTTCACCGACCAACTGCGTGCGTGTACTCGCTCTAACGATCGGCAGCGGCAATCCAAATTGCCCCTGGCGAACGCATCGCTCAGCTGCGCTACACCGTTCCGCCACAGTCAAGTCCAGCGCCACTGATCAGCCGCACTCGATCCATCGATCAATGCTGAAGCGCCGTAGTATTCTCGAGCCGACGAAGTCCGAGGATCCCCGAAGACACCCGAAAAGATCGAGGAAGAAAACGGAGGACATTTTTCCTCACTTCGAGCCCCGCCGTCGTCGCAACCCGTTAGGGAGATAGATTGTGTGATAAAGAGTGACCAGGGGTATTGTCCCCGGTGCTGATTTAAGTGTCTGTGTGAGAACTTGTGCGTGAGTAATTTTTGTAATATTGTTATTCCCCGTTTTGCCCCCTCAGCCCCGTATTTACCGAGTTATTTTTATTATCTTTCGTATCGAGAAGACCGGCTGCCACCACGTGGAGATCGGTGCTTCTGAGTACAATTGTTATTACAGTAAATATTGTTTTTGCGTGCGAGGTAGTATGGTGGTGTATCGCCACTAGCTCGCCCACATTTGGTATTTGATTTTCCTTTCTGCGCTTTTACCCCTTTTCGCCCCCATTATCGAATATTCTCGTGCTTCACCGCCCCCCCCCCCCCCCCTTTGGCTTATCTGACCGAGGTAATAATTAATTAGCCAACGAGTTCGGGAATTCACCCCCTGAGACCCCTCATCCCTCTACCCTCTAGCCGCGCCCCTATTTTGGCAATCTATTATTTTCTTTCTTTGATTTGTCAGATTTCCAGGTCAAGTGACCGGTAATATTTCGTTGCTACACGTAAGTAGCTGGCGTCCAAACCCTTTATCTTAACCCGTTATCTTTATTAGTTAAATACCCTTTGTTACTATTATTCTACTTGCCGTAGTATTTTTAGTATTTATTATTATTTTTCACTAACCCCTTCCTCTTCCTTTAATAAAAGGGAAGCCGGTTATAATTAATATTTCCTGTTTCCGTATTTTCGAAATTGACTTCTGCCGTCGCAATGTCGGGCCGTCGCAGGTCGAACTTCTTTAGATTAAATGTCTACTGTCCCTTTAGTGATACCACGAACGGATTTTTTCGTAGTCGCTCTTATGCCGACAAACATTGTTTTTGTATCATAAGGAAAGGTTAATATCCTGCCTCTCCCCCATTGTCGTCGTCATCGTTGTCCTCATCCTCTATCGTCACAACCTCCATGGCTTTCTCGCAACAGTATTTCCTTTCACCCTTAAGTATGATTCTAATAGGAAACGTCTCTATGTTGACAACTATCGGAAGTTCCTTTGGCGGAGCAGCTTCCTGTGCATCTTCATCGGCTATATTCACTTCTTCTTCTTCCCTCGCTGCGGTCTCCTTTTCCTCCTATATCCTTTCGCGAAGTTTCTGCTGAAAGTTGTTATTCTCGTCGCCCTTTATAGTTGACACACGCCCTGGTTCTTCGTCCAGTATTTCATGTATCGCTTGATACAACGCTGGGGGAGTGTTGTGCCCGAAATAGGGACAAGTAATCAATTCGTCTCGTTGACGGTAGATTTATAGAAATTATTTGGGATCGGTCCGATTAAAGAACAGGAGTTCACGCGATTCCCGATAGTAAAACAGTATTGATTGAAATAAATCAGTATAATAGTCGCAATATGGATATTACGACTTACAGTAGTTTAATCTTAAACGAATTTGAAGTTATCGACGATTTCTCCACGAGCTCAACCGTTCGTTATTCGAATTCTTCCTAGACTGACTAAATCGAGAGCCGAATTAGTCCGTTCGACCAGACATTGATGGGTCAGCACAATTCGTCCCGATTCACCTTCGAGTCGACGTGCATTGTCACCTTGAGTGCTCCAAGCTGGTGGCGAAAATAATTATCGTTGGAATTATTTTCGCAAAAGCAATAAAATCCAACGACTAATTAATCTAATTTTCTATAGAAAATCTGGGGTACTACATCCCTCCCTCCTTAAAAAGAAAAAATTGTGCAATAAGAAATTTTTTCCTTAATGATTCGGTTGAACTTGTTTCGGTCGTCTTCAATTACATGTAGTATATGTGTTCTTAATGACGTTACTAGCACCAAGCCTTGGCCTGGTACGATAGTCGCACACGGCTGTTATCTCTCTCCGAGCATGCTCGCTGGAGTTCCGCGTGTAGTCTGTTTTCTTGTTGATGCGATAAGGCATTCACGGTGGCTGGTGACTCGAGAGTCGCTGGCTCGCTCGTGCTGGGTGGTGTAGAGTTACATTTCAGCCTTAGCTGATATACTATGTAAACCGCGCAGCAGACCAAGGCTATAGGCGCGATCGCACTTAAAGAGTAATAGCTAACATTGTGATAAAACTGCTGATTTTCTTTAAAGTCTTTATCGAGTTTTTCACCTATTTGTTCCACACGTGTTCCGAGGTTTTTTAATTCCTCGGTATTTCGCAACACGTTTAATAATTTATTGTTAACACTTTCTCTCTTTTCCCGAGAATGGTAATATTCGTCAATTTCCACTAATGTAAGGTTGTAAGACGGTTAGTACTTTTCATTTCGCACTTCGGTAACCCGTTTCAGAGTTCGTACAATGAAATCTTGTGCGGTTACCTCGCACGAGTCTATTAAAGCCAGAATTCCCGAATTTCTTAACGTTTCGCGATACGCAGATGTTTTTTCGCAACGTTATTGTGATTAAATCTTCGTATGGTGCGATTTACATCCATCTTCCGTGTTGTTCCATGGGAATCACCATAGTGCTGGTGAGAGTCAAGGCTCATTTTGAGCAGTGCAGTCATTAGCAGAGTCGCCCTTTACATAAGTAAGGATTTCACAGGGCGCATTTTTAGTAATTGGCGTCGACGGATGTATTGGCGCGCAGACGTGGGTTCTTCCAAATTTTTTTCAATTTTTCAAATCGACTGTGGACATCCGCAAGAAATTCCTATTCGCTTGATCAACTACTACTAAGTCCTCAGAAGTATCCAGATAATAATACGTGTTGTTTGTTCCTTTCGTTGGCACGGGGTATACATGGCTTATCGTGTACCTCTGCGCTCTTATCAGCGGGATATCCAGTATCAACATGGCTGTTGTGCCGTCGCTGTAGGCTCGCGCGTCGGTGAGACCCATGAGTGTGATGGCTTCGCGGCGCATTATCGGCATAGGGAATCTGGTGCCAGCGAGTAAGTGTGGTAGAGCTTCCGAGAGATACTCCACTAGCTTGCGCGGTGGTAGTATTGCTGCGCTTACTCAGTCCGTAGATACTTCGGGGAAGAACAACACCAATTCTTTTACGTCGGTGACTAACTCCTCTACCAATAGAGATATTGCGGTGAGTCTTTCGTCGAGTCTTTGGCGTGCGAAAAGCTGATCTTGTTGCCCGTGGAGATTGAAACCCAGGTGTTTCACGAAGTCGAATAGTTCTCGTGCATCCTTTCCGCGGTTTCGTTGAAGATCAGTAGCGATGATAAGACCACTTGAAGTTGGTCTTTAATACCTTGTTTTAGTCCGCGCTGGTTGGCCTGTAGTTCGGAGATCTGCTGGTGAATTTGATCCGCGTCTGCAGCGTTCATATTTCCGGTGAATATATATTGAAACGTTTCGCGATTTTGAGTCCCTTTTCGGTCTTCGCAATAAATTAATTATCTCAATTTAAACCTTGAATTGGGTTTTCGTCGTGCCTAAGAAGGGGTGCGGGTTCCCTGGTCACCTGACCTTTAAATGATTGTTATCTCAAATCGCGATGTATTATTGTTTTGATACCACACGTGCAAGTGGTGGTCTTCAGGATTCGTGTTCTGGACCCGAATGATCTTCTGGGAAATCGGATGTGGAGAGTTTTGTAGTTTTTTTTTTATTGATGCCTCAGATCAGGTTGAATTATTATTCTCTCATGTGTCTATCGACGAGAGTTTGCCTTCATCATCATTGGCTCTCCGAGGAGAAATTTTGTGAAGGCGGTTCGGGCGAGGAAGTAGGGGATTGTACGAGGGAAACCAGGATACAATGGGGTTACCCGCTACTTGCGCTTGTCCTAACCTGGGATTGTTAAACAGGAATATTCCTGGACAATTTGGATTTTAGGGATTTTAAATTCACACGGTCGGAGGTGCTTCCGTGTGGAGCTCTACACTCAACTCAAAAAAATAGGGTTTGCAATAGATCGCGTCTAACGGGACGCTCTTAAAACTACGTAAACAGGCTATCGCCTGAGTTATGATTTATTCTAATGATTTTAAATTCATACGGTCGGAAGTACTTCCGTATGGAGCTTTACACTCAATTTACAAAAAAAAGGGTTTGCAATCGATTGCGTCTATCGGGACGCGCTTAAAAACTACGTAAACAGGCTATAGCCTGAGTTATGTTTTCTTCTAATGATTCTAAATTCATACGGTCGGAGGTACTCCCGTATGGAGCTCTACACTCAATTTACAAAAGTAGGGGTGGCAAACGATAGGGTCTATTGGGACGCGTTTAAATCTACGTAAACAGGATAACTTCCTGCGTCTATGAATTTGATGATTCTATATTCGCACGGTCGGAGGTGCTTCCGTGCGGGGCTTTACACCCAACTCGCAGTGATGGTGATGAATTGATTTATAAATTAGAAATGGCGGTGAATTTTGTGTCCCGGTGGTCGGACACGGGTACGGTGTCCCGCGACTGTACGCTTGTAGCTTAATAATAATAATTTGAGTGTTTCGCGCCACTCTCTATTGTTATTATTGATTTGTCCTCATACACAGGAACACCTTGAAAAATCATGAGATTCTTCCGTGTCCTGTTGTTGTAATCATCGGACACTTGATTTTATGATTATTAATAAACTCGCGAATTAGTTTATCTGCGCGGGGCTCGATCGTTGTTATTTGAGCTAGGAGATCTATTGCTGTGGCACAGCTCAACGCTAATGGACGGCTCGTCTCGTTTGTCGGTAAAGTCCGCGTGAGTAGGCCTACTCGATAGTCGTCTGTCTGTGTCGCGATCCCTAAACTGTTTTTTATCTAGACACAGATGTGCTCCAGTGTCAGGTACTCCTTCCTTGCCCCCTTGTATGCTTGCTGTTTGGGATCGCCAGATACTCGGCCCACGCTCACAATCAGCGCTCTTAGAAGAGCGCGAACTAATTGCGTCGACTGTACTGGCGAATATGCGTACCGGGTGTCTTTTTAGCGTAAGACACCGGGATGCTCACGGTTCGCAGATCACACGCCCAAACCAAACTTTGCGAGGCTCGTGTTAAGCACGATTCGCGCAGGGATTCAAGTGTAGGTGAGAAGCACCCGCACTTGTGTGCGTGTTATCTGCCAACGATGAGGCGTTCACACTCCTTGTTTGGGTGTGAGGGATAGCTCAAGGTCGGAATTCCTGCGAGGTCCGAGTTCGCAGATTATATACGACCAAACCAGACTTTGCGAGGCTCGTGTTAAGCACGATTCGCGCAGGGATTCAAGTGTGAGTGAGAAGCACCCACACTTGTGTTCGTATTATCTGCCAACTGAGAACTCTTTACACTGAAAGATCTGTGGGACTCATTGTAAGCCGATGCGCAGTGCTCGGGGTACAATAATTCCTATTTTAATTGTTCACTTTTTGCAGAGGATAGCCACAACGCTGGGTGTGGGGACCCAACTACGAAAAAGTGGCCCTAATGCGAATGTATTATGTCGGCCTACGCGCTGTGCGAGGGAGACAGTAATACACCGAATATCCTAAGTTTATTCTACGACTCGATAGCAAGAACGCGATGTCAGGGGACCGAGTCGTTCGAATAAACTGCTATCTGGGCGCTACTTTACACTGTTTTACAAATACAAACGAAAAATTCCCTGTTGCTGAGAAGCAGCAGTACGTGACTCGAACTTTTGAGAGTTGCCGAAAAGAAGAGTGCCGAGCCGTCCGCGGTGGTCGCTTATATACCCGATCGCCGTTGGATGGACGGGGCGGTGAAACGGTACGGTTTCGGGGCCCTCCGCACGGGTGGAATCGGCGTTGGTGGTGGTCACGTGACTATCGCGTGAGGTGGATTGCGTCACGTGCGCCGGCCACGTTTTCGGTTGCTCGAGATTCCATGGAGGTTCCTAGGAGGTTGAATTCCGTATTCCCGGGCTATTGCCTATGCCGTTGTAGGTTGAAAATGACAATTTGTTTAAATAACCATTTGTCATCGAAACAAATTGTTTATTTATTGGAAGTAGGAGCCCTCCATGGTATTTCCGGTATGTTTTATGGGATTCTGCTATTTGTTAAGGAATTATTCAACAATTTATCAAAATGGTTAAATAGTTGACTATTTCCTTTGTTTTGTTGTTCTGGTTGGGGGCTTTCGGATCAATGATGCTCCATGCTCTCTTCTAATTTTTGATTGTGGCTGGTGTTAGCTAGCTTTAATACTTTATGAATTATTAGGCAATTAGTTCTTTTAGAGAGAGAGAGCATGTTTCATTTACGGAAGAGCGAGCAGCGCCGACGTATCGTTGAGCTTAAAGTGGTGTGCGCTCACTCCTACTATTCTGCGCGTCGTTGGTGGTTGTCGCTCAAGGTAACGTGTGCGCGTGTCGTGGTACGCGCTGGATACACGGCGGCGCACATCCACTAGCTCGCCTCCTGTACGTGTAGGCGGTGCTAGGTGGCCGCTTGCCGTGGTATAGGTGTTGTTTTTCTGTCTCGCTCCTCGGTACTTTCGGAGTAAACAAGTGCTAACTCGAAATATTCTCTCGACTACAGAAAATATTCTGTACACTGAGAGAATATTTTAATTTCTTGTCCTCGGAATGATTTTTAAGTAAATTTTATTGTTGTATCAGGGAATAATTAGTTGAAGACTAATTATTCCTTATTGTAGCGGTACAGTCGCGAGACGTTCCGTTACAATATATATAATTATATCTCAAATCGTTTCCATGTTGTCGTCGATTCTCGTTGTCATTTTGGTGATGTATTCTCCAATTGCGGAGCAAAGGTCATTGGTTGGGTTCTTCTCTGAAGTTTTGCAATAAGTTTTTGCCCTTACGAAGTGGAATTTTATTGCATTTTCCCGCATTTCGATGTACGAGAAATCCATTCGTATTGCCAGTCTTCAAGTAGCTTTCGTCACCATGAGGTTTCGGATTTCTTCGTAGTAGATGCCGGGGTTGTTGGTGAAAGGCGATAAGGTGTACACCTGGCTGGCTGTGTGTGTGTGTTTGCGAAACACACGAGGATCAGCATTCTGAAAACTGAGTCCGAGAGTTAGAGGGACTCTAAAACCGTGGGACCGCTGGTTTCGCGAAAAATTCCACTTGTTGGACAGTGGCTGGTGCTTCTTGGCTGCCACCGGCTCATTCTTTCTTGAGCAGCCAAAACATGAGCAACAGCAGCAACAGCAACAATTTAAGATAAAACAATATATATATTAAAATATATATTAAAAATGTTGGGCCGCACTGAGAATGGAGCTATCATCCTGTCTGGGTCCAGGATGACACGGCGCCTGGCGAATTGGGCGGTAAGTAACCCCTTGTTTCTTTTTTATTTTTATTATTTTTATTATTTTTATTATTTTTTAAATTTATTTATTTATTTGTTTCTTTGTTTTGATTGTTTTCAGACGACCATGGTCCACGTCCCTGGGTCGGCTTGGCGCTACAGGAACCCCGGGTGGCTCCGGACTTACATCCGTGAGGCGGCCCAGGTGCCGCACCGACGCCGTCTCCTCCGGGATACGGCGGCGTTCGTCTGGAGCGGTGACGACCGCCTCGACGAGAGAGCGGCCGATTTTTTTGGCCTTCGGCGGCTATTTTCGGAGGGGGACTACCCCTGCTCCTCGTGCGGTCGCCCGTTTTTTTTTTATAATAATAAAAATCTAAAAAAAATGTATTTGTGAAGATCTGAGGGGGTGGCAATTCACCCTTCTCTAAACAAATTTAAAATTCAATTTAAGTTTTGGATTTTCGAATTTAATTTTAGTTAAGATCCGCCCGCGAAATAGATAGCGGAAGACCTTTCCTTTCCCACTCTCAGTTTTTATTTTATTTTTAAGTTAAGTTAATTCTCATAACATGCATATAAATATATGCGCGTGGACGCCCTTCTTGTGCTTCCGTGCCTTTCTCGTCTTCTCTTCTTCTTTCTTTCTTTTCCTTCCTCCGTCGGCCGCCGCTAATCTTATCTCGTGCGATAAGCGGTTAGTGCTCCACGAAGGGCCGTAAGCGGTTCGCATGGACCGTTGCGGTTTTCGCTCTGTGACGATGTGGAGCCCCGTCCATGGTGGTGTTAGTTTTGGTGATCGCCCTCTTCTTACCGTCTCGTCGTCAAGGAGTACGTGGGCGCCGACGCGGTACTCATGCCTTCTCGCTTTGGCATCATAAATTTGCTTCGCTCTCTCCTTAGCGTCGCACAGGCTACGTCGTGCTACCGACCACGAGGCCCGTAGCCTCTCGCGTAGCTCGCTGGCGTTGTCTGCGTGTGTGTATGTGGGCCGCGGCTCTTGTTTTATCGCTGTAGGCACTTCTGCCTCGCGCCCGAATAGTAACACGTAAGGAGATAGGCCGGTAGCTGTGTGCGGTGTGGTGTTATACACAAACATAGCATATGGCAACCACTCGTCCCAGTTATCTTGGTCTTCATTGATGAAATGTTTTGAATATTCCGCCAAGGTCCGATGTGATCTCTCCAAAGCACCATTGCTTTCGGGATGATATGCTGTGGTTTGGATTTTCTTGATTCGGATGAACTTACAAGCTTCTTTAAAAGTCGAAGTCAAGAAGTTGATACCTTGGTCGGACAGAAGGATTACTGGTGTTCCATAACAACAGATAATTTCTTCTACCAAAGCTTTAGCTATCGTTTGAGCTTTCTGGTTGGGAATAGCTACCGCTGCACTATATTTTGTTAGTGCGTCCTGGAACGTAAGTATGTATTAGTTTCGAGCCGCTGTCACAGGTAGTGTTCCCACGATATCGACGGCTATTTTTTCGAAAGCCTTGCTGGGAGTATCGGTGATTGACCATTGGTGCCTTTATCTTACATGGTAGCTTGTCTTTCGGACATTTTTCACAAGCTGCGATGTAGTTTTCTATTTCCGTTTTCATGCCGGGCCATTCATACTTGGCTGGATCCGTTTTAGCGTCCTCTTCATACCCTGGTGCCTACCGGGGAGGGGGGGGGGGGGCATCATGGTATTCCTTTAATATTTTTCCTTGGTCCTCCAGTGATGGCCAGGTTACGCCTATGCTGCAGCGACGCTCGTTTTTTGAAGCGGCTTCCTCGTCTTCACTCGAGGAGCTCTCTATCTCGCTATACGCCCCGCTCTCCGCTTCCCCAGGCCCACCTGTCTGCTGACTGTTCGCTTGGCCAGCGAGTTGGTCGCTGTAGGCGTAGAACGGTGGAGTATCGGCGTCCTTTTCGCTCCGCAGTGAGTGGCTTCGCTCCGTCTCTCTCGCTCCATTCGCGCTGTCCTCTAGGTAGGGTAGCAGTTTCACCAAACTCGATTTCACCAAACTTGAAATCGAGAATAACAAATGCAAGGGAGCCCGAAGAATAATTGTCCCAAGTTAGTTTTACTAAATGTCTCACTAGATGGCGCCACAAGCTTTTTCCGAGTGACCGTCATCATCACCGTGCGATGGGATATCATCAGAGAGTTAGTTTCTCTAAATTTTACGGTTATCACAATGAAAAGTAAGTTTACTCCGTTTTATTATTAATCAATTTAGTAAAATAATAAAGTAAACTCGCACGTGGGATACATGCATAGTTACAAGATATTTTGATGCTATCCTAATCATCCCTTTAATTATTCATTTTCTGTCATTATTTTTTGGCAAAAAAGCTCAACATAATTTTTTAATAATTTAAAAGTGTTTTTAAAATATGTAAGAAAAAATTGGTCATTTTTTAGAAGAAGCGGAAGTAGCACTGCCAGACAAGAACACACAGTTTCTCAACAAATGGCGGGAAATGTCAAGGCCATGCGAGGATTGCCTCAGGAAATTTGACTGGATAACGCTTCGAACTGTTTTATATTACTCAAGACCATGGTGAACCCCATAATCTACGCTGCGAGGATGCACGAAATTCAGGCGAGCGAAATACTTCATTTTTTTTCAAATTTGTTCTTACATTCAATTAATTCTATTTAGTTTTCTAAGAGCCGCACGAACAAAAATCATTTTTTGCTGATATTAATTTGCATTTTTCTTAGCCAAATAAAATAATTAAAGTAATTAAAAAATTTCAGGTTACCACTAGAAGAATGCACGGTTTTCTCTGCGGTTTTTTCGAAACTTCAAACTATTCCGAAGAGAGAAATCGAATGGAACACGGCAGCGAGGGACCGACGAGCAGACGAGGTTCTCTATCGAGAAGCGCCATTTGCAACCTCGCCACCAAAAGCCCACGAAGCGAAAATTACTGTTAATTAATGGCAACACAGTTGTATAAATTACTTTTTTTTTGTTAATACCAAAAAATTGCTGGGTTAAAATAAATAATTCTTTATTATACTACACATTCGAATATAAACAGTGTATTTTATTTGTAATAAAATATTCATTTTACATTTATAATGTTGTCGAATGTTGACAAGTAATTGATCCTTTTGTATATTGATTTATTACATTTAATGGTAACTGAAGGATTGGCATTCCCGTCCTATTATCTTAGATTCTATAGACGATGATGTTGCGAGGTGTCTTTTTCTTGCTCGATGAATTGAGCAATTTTTCATCGCAATCCCTACGAATAACAGTGGCAAATTGACTCTCTTTTGCGGACGTTGGATGTTGGCTAAAATAACAAATTTTTTGTGGAGAAGTATATTGTATTGTACTACTTATCCTGAAATATAATTACAATAAAACTGCTCGAGGACGCCCGCGAGCGATAATTTTCCGGGAGGAATCGACGATTACGGCAATTTGCTTTTAGCGCAGACACGGGCCTCAGGTTTCCACAACCTTCGAACCGTCATCGACGTATCAACATCGACTTGGATATGAACATTTCCTCCCATGAAGAAATCTCCGAAAACCGGCGCCGCTTGATATCATCATCATTCACCATCATTGTCTCCGAGCAAACTTGTTATCGGAGCCTT
Organism: Clistopyga incitator; assembly: GCA_947507545.1. Classification (NCBI taxonomy): domain Eukaryota; kingdom Metazoa; phylum Arthropoda; class Insecta; order Hymenoptera; family Ichneumonidae; genus Clistopyga; species Clistopyga incitator. The sequence continues at coordinate 7,339,168 of OX382172.1, read as the reverse complement.
TATTGTTTGTTGTTTTTCTTTTTATATAAAATGACACGATATTTGCAGGAGGATGAGAGCTAGACTAGGAATTCAGGAGGCCGCGCGGAAGTTCATGCGAACCTGGATGAGCAAGCGAATTCAGCAGTGCACCGAGTAACAAGTCATTTTCTTATCGCTCATTCCGCGGAGACCGTCTTTTATCAAAATAAAAGATATCTTCTCTGACGATCTCTCTGAAAATATAATCTTTTGCCAAAGCAAAAGACGATCTCCGCGTGTGTCGTACAGAATTTTCCGCGACGCAATGGGAAGAACCGTTAATATTAAAGGAAGAAATGTAGAGCCGCGATCGAATGTGAAAAAACATTCTGTGAAGCGAAAGGAACAGCGAGATAAATCCACTAAACCGTACAAAATTACGGACGTCCTGTATTCCGACGGTCATATTTATCATCGACATTGGTCATACGTCAATAAAGACAACGAAAAGACGACGTATGATCTTTTAGTGTAAAATCATTCGGTTCGGGAGTTCGTTTTTCTCGCGTTTCAACTTTTGTTCTTATTTTTTTCGTAGGTATCTCGTTTGTAAGAACCGTGCTAATCCGGAGATTCTGTGCATGGGTAAAGGTAAACTCAACAACGAGGGCGAGTTCTCAGCAACGAAAGTCCATAAACAGCAGTGCGATGATTTTTTTGCAAGAGAGAAAGCATTATTCCGAGAAGCACTATATAATAAAGTGAAAGAATCGCCTGAAAACCCAAGGGAAGTCTACGATAATCTGGCCCTTTAGTAAGTATACTCAAAATTTGTATGAATTTCATAATTTTTTGGGCATTCATTTTTGTGCCATTATCATAGAGATTTATTAATTTATTTTCTTTACGAAAATCATCAAAATCGGCTTCATATTGTTTGTAATATCGACAGTTGCATCCGGCAGAGAATAATTTTTAAAATATAACTTGTAACGCATAAATGTTATTATTTACAGGCATCCTATTGGAGCGCAATTTGTACCATTCGCAAGGGTAGTTTGTCGAATGCGAGAGTGGCGAAACGAAAATCAGCCTCCATCCCCAACTGACCTTGCCGACCTCGCTCAAGTCCTCAACTGTGAGCAGTGGACTAAAGCCTTAATGTACACGATGGCCTATGCTGACCAAGAATTTAAGACTGTGGAGACATCGTCTCACGTCATTCAGGCCTTTGAAGCTAAATCGGATAATGGAGCATCACACGTTATATTGGGGTCAAAAACGTATGCAGAAAAATTCATGGATGCTGACTGCGCATACATGGATTGCACGTTCGCTGTGACTCCGAACATAACGGGAGCATATCAATTTCTTACATTGATGCTCAACTTCGGAAACGAGATTTGTATTAACATATTTGTTAACGAGTTAGAAATAGAACGTTCAATGTCTTTAATTTAATGTTTTGAATTATCAATGTTATAGGTACTACCAGTTTGCTGGGCAATAATGAGTAGGAAGACCGGCGAAGCATACGAAGTTGTTGTCGATACCATCATGGAGAACTTATTGCCCAATCTCCACCTTCGCTCCGTCATGACTGACTTCGAGCCAGCTCTGCAAAATGCAATGCGGAAAAGATTCCCTCAAATTGAGCTTCATGGCTGCTATTTTCATCACTGCCACGTAAGTCCTAACAAAAAATAAATTAGAATGGAATGTGTACTGGATTTTCGTTAATCTTCTCAATATTCTTGTTACAGGCTCTACTCAAGGAACGCCAACGGTCATCTATCATCACGAGAGTCCAGAAGAATCATCCGCAGATGCTGTCAGAAGCATATAGCTACGAACGAGATTTGATGAACCTCGCGTTTTTGCCACCTCAATTCATTGAAGAAGCTTTTCTGAATTTGTTGAAGACCTTGGTAGAAAAGAAAGATCTGTATCTCATCATGGGCCCTCTTTTCGCTTATTACAGATCATATTGGATACAGCAAAAAGGGCCAGAATTATATTCTGTTTATAGACGAAAAGAGAGGACGAATAATCGAATAGAACGTTACCACCGATCTTTCAAAGCGAAAATGGCGACCAATCCCGAAATCTACAAATTCTTGAGTGAGTAATTATCGATATACTATTAATATAGTATTCACATTTATCGCTGCAATCGTGAAAAAATCTGATTACAAGGTTTAGATACTAAGAGCGCTATTTCATACGCTCTTAAAATATATCAATGTGTATCAATAATGCCTTATCTAGTGTCGTTGAAATCGACACATTTCTTGGTAGAAAAGGCTCATCAAGACATACAAATTCTAGAACATGGATTGCCACTGAGGATTCCATTAGAAAAGAAATATTTAGAAAAAGAAAAACAAATTTCTAGAGCATGGGATTTATTGGGGGACCTTGCGTCTTTTTCAAAGCCCAGCAGAGAAAAAAAAATGTATTCTTTTCTGAGGAATCTCCGATCTCTACATTCACGTGGTAAGAAGGCTTATCTCGATAGTCTTGGGGTAGTGAATCTTCAGTTGAATGGGTTAAATCTTAATACGTTTGATATATTTGACTCGAAACATAAACTTGCAGATAACTTTATAATTGATAGTTCAACTTTATTGATTGCAGAACGACTTGACGAGTCGCCATCATCGGATAATTTAAGATCGGAAGGTTTTGACGAGCGATCAACATCATCAGATAATTTTACCTTAGAACGGTTTGACGAGCCATCAACATCATCAAATCATTTATTGACATCAGAACGGCTTGACGAGCCATCAACATCAGCAGCAGATGGGATGTCCACGAACTCGAAGACTCTGTCAAGGCCAAAACATCATCTAGTGCCAGTCATTACGTCGTCGGAGCCTGTCGCACTATTTCAAAACGAGATAGAAGCTATAAAGAGTGGCAAGCTTTTCACGTACATTTCGATTGAGTTTGTTGCTTATCCGATTATTTTTTGTTCAATTAGGTGCTCTCAGTGCAAACAAAAATTCGGGTGTATCGTGGTCGTCCATACAAGCTACTTCGGCCTGTTCCATGGAGGTTCTGAAAACCATACGTCGTCCTCGATTTATACGAGTCAAGTTTATGACATCCTTGAAGGAAGTAACGCAACGACGAGGTCACAAATTTGTCACAATCCTGAGTCCGATAAAGAGTACAAACGAAACTGGTAAGTTTGCGTTTATCTAAATCTCTTAATAACATTTTTTTTTTCATAGTTGCACTATTTCTATTTCTAGTAAAAAAATATGATATCATTTTTTCAGTAGAGCCAGTAGAGCGTCGTTCAGTAGAATTGGCTGGTCGCACCCTCGAGAACATACAGAATTCAAAGGATCCGTTCACTCGCACAGAAACGATTAATATTATTACAAAATCTCGAAGCATGCAGAAGAAGAAGAAGTATGACACAATTAAATGTGCGCAGCAAACGTCCGCAAAAGAGAATCAATTTGCCACTGTTATTCGTAGGGATTGCGATGAAAAATTGCTCAATTCATCGAGCAAGATAAAGACACCTCGCAACATCATCGTCTATAGAATCTAAGATAATAGGACGGGAATGCCAATCCTTCAATTACCATTAAATGTAATAAATCAATATACAAAAGGATCAATTACTTGTCAACATTCGACAACATTATAAATGTAAAATGAATATTTTATTACAAATAAAATACACTGTTTATATTCGAATGTGTAGTATAATAAAGAATTATTTATTTTAACCCAGCAATTTTTTGGTATTAACAAAAAAAAAGTAATTTATACAACTGTGTTGCCATTAATTAACAGTAATTTTCGCTTCGTGGGCTTTTGGTGGCGAGGTTGCAAATGGCGCTTCTCGATAGAGAACCTCGTCTGCTCGTCGGTCCCTCGCTGCCGTGTTCCATTCGATTTCTCTCTTTGGAATAGTTTGAAGTTTCGAAAAAACCGCAGAGAAAACTGTGCATTCTTCTAGTGGTAACCTGAAATTTTTTAATTACTTTAATTATTTTATTTGGCTAAGAAAAATGCAAATTAATATCAGCAAAAAATGATTTTTGTTCGTGCGGCTCTTAGAAAACTAAATAGAATTAATTGAATGTAAGAACAAATTCGAAAAAAATGAACTATTTCGCTCGCCTGAATTTCGTGCATCCTCGCAGCGTAGATTATGGGGTTCACCATGGTCTTGAGTAATATAAAACAGTTCGTAGCGTTATCCAGTCAAATTTCCTGAGGTAATCCTCGCATGGCCTTGACATTTCCCGCCATTTGTTGAGAAACTGTGTGTTCTTGTCTGGCAGTGCTACTTCCGCTTCTTCTAAAAAATGACCAATTTTTTCGTACATTTTTTAAAAACACTTTTAAATTACTAAAATATTATGTTGAGCTTTTTTGCCAAAAAATAATGACAGAAAATGAATAATTAACGGAATGATTAGGATAGCATCAAAATATCTTGTAACTTTGCATGTATCCCACGTGCGACTTTACTTTATTAATTTACTAAATTGAATAATAATAAAACGGAGTAAACTTACTTTTCATTGTGATAACCGTAAAATTTAGAGAAACTAACTCTCTGATGATATCCCATCGCACGGTGATGATGACGGTCACTCGGAAAAAGCTTGTGGCGCCATCTAGCGAGACATTTAGTAAAACTAACTTGGGACAATTATTCTTCGGGCTCCCTTGCATTTGTTATTCTCGATTTCAAGTTTGGTGAAATCGAGTTTGGTGAAACTGCTACCCTACCGTCCTCTACTCCGTTCTCACTCTTCTCGTGTCTACTCTTTGAGTCATGCTTCGTGGCCGGAGCGCCCCAGCCACACGGCTTGCATGTGTTGGTGTGGGCGTTGGTATGTTCGCTCCTCCGTGAGCCATCTATTTCCTTCCTTTTCTGGCATGCTGCATTGCACGGTAGTTCGGTCTCCGTTGTCTTTTCTTCTTTCAAACTCGGTGTCTTTTTCTTTCTTCCGGGCCTCGTATCTTTTCCTCGCGCTTGAGCTCTTGTAGTAATACAAATGCGGCTTAGCGCGTCCGCGGTGACTACTACTAAATACTCACGGTGACCGTATTTATGCTTATCGTTCCTTGTGTACGCGTGGCCTTGGTAAAGGTGTTGGTTTGCTCTGCGATGCTAGATTCCTGAGCCTTATCGTAACTAGGCGGCCTGCCTCCACTTATCCTCTGTTGTGGTGCAGTTCCTTGACCTACTTCTTTCTTATTTTGCAATCTTTTCTTGCACTCTTGCCACGAATGTCCTTTGAATTTGCAGTAAGTGCATACTGTTTCCACAGTTGTAACAGGTTTTTCCACCTGTCCGAGCGGTTATGAACGTTCTCGTATTTTCTTGGGTTTTCTTCGCTGCTCCGTGTTGGTGCGCCTGGTGGCTAATATCCACAGCCGCATTTATTGCTTCATGTAAAGTAGTGCAGTTCCGCGCTCGCACCAGGATTTGCACTTGGCCGTGCAATTCACTCTCGAAAGTTGATATTGCGGACTTTCGGGTTATTCTTTCCAGAAACCGGGCCTCTGCATCGGTGGTGACATCTTCGCAGAGTTTTCCCACCACTTCCGTGGTGATTTTTTCCACTCGGGTCGTGTACGCGGTGATATCCTCGTTTAGTCCTTGTCTCATGGAATGACAGAGACCTTTGGCATTTGCATTGCTGACAGAGACCTTTGGCGTCCGAACCGCGATTCAAGCTCCGTATTTCATTGCTCCAGTGTGTGGATGCTCTGGAACTCCTCGGCCTCTCTTCCTTCAATTCTGCCACTCAGTATTAAGGCGAGTAGAGTATCATAGTCTTCAGCCTTGATTCTTGAGAATACCGTGTCGCACGAGCGTAGGATTGCGCCGAATTGTCCCGGATCGCTTCCGTCGATGTACTTGACAAATTGAATTCCCAGGCTAAGCTCGAGTGGTTTCGGGTTTTGACCGACATCGCAGGAAGGTCTACCGCCCTGTGGTTCACCTGGGGACACTTCTCTAGATCCCCGATGAGGAGGATTTCCGCTAGGTTCTTCTGGGGGTCCTCCTCCCAGACTTCTTCTCGGCGTTACTGGTGGGCGTTTTGGCGGCTCTTCTGGACGGCCTCCAGGTGGATCTCCAGACACTCTTCTTGGCGATGGTGTCGGGGGCTTGGGTGGAGTTTCTTTGCTTTGTCGATGTCGTTGTCTTTCCCTGGCAAGCTCCAACATGAGTTCCTCCAGTCTCGTCTGAAGAGTGGTAATGAGGTCCATTTGGGTCTCCAACCGGATGGCCTTTTCGTGCACGGTATGCACCAGATCCTCGGACGTATTCTGCGAATGTTTCGATGATGTGGTGTTATTTCCTCTGTGGGGTGTTTCCAGACGACTTTGAGTGCTGTTCCGAGAGGCAGTATTCCACGGCGGTGGTGCTGGTAACTCGTAGGGTTCCTCTCCCATTTTGTCGTCGTTTTGTGTCGTTTCCCTAGCTGTGCTTTTAGGGATAGCTCCTCTGCCATTTTCTGGATTTTTGGGCTTGGCCCTTTCCAGGGCTCCCCTTTGTCCTTCCAGACCGGTGTCTCGGAGCATCCTTTCCAGCTCAGCTTCTACAGGGTGGGGCACCAACTGTAACCACCTTGAATATTTCTGTAATTATCGGCGTCATAAAAAAATGTTCTAAACTATAGTTATACGGTACGAGAAGGGTCATGAAATGCGACCATTTTTTTCAATTTCCGTGGCGGCGCTGACGAACAGTGAAGGTCACCTCAATTTTTTTAAATAGAATGATACATTTTCTTCCGACTATCTTGTAGAGCACCTGAAACCTATAAAAAACATCTGGGGGTCAAGGTCATTAAAAGTCATTTAAGGTCATTGAAGGTTAAAAAGAGACATAAACTTTATTTTTATGTGAAATGAACTTTATTTACAGTACAGATGTTCGAAGTGACTGCTATTGGATTCAATACAGGAATTTCCTTACCACGGATTGTGTAGAATTTTTTTATTACTTCGGTACTTATCGAATCACATGCTCAAAAAATGTTCTCTCGTCTCACGATATCGTGCAAAATTTTACCGTAGTATGGCCGTAGTCTTGCCATTCTTATTATCATTGCCTTGTATGTAAACAACGGCACCAAATCTACAACGTACACGGAATATTGTAAGTTTGATAAGTCCGCTGTATTTACTAAACACGGTCCACATAGGTGGAAAACACCGTACGCCGTATTTAGTAAATACAGCGGATTCATCAAACTCAATCTGGATATTTACATTACATTACACCCAAGACAACGATAGCATGAATGGTAAGACTAGTATTGATAAATCCAGTGAATGTAAATGATGTATTCCTTTGGAGAACAAACCGATATGCTCCTAATTTACGGAGAATGCCAGAAAAATTCACTATAAGCTAAAGATTTATACGCTGAAAGATATCCCGGACGTTCTCATCCTACACGCCGTACATTTCAATTTTTGTACAATAAATTGATTGTTCATTTCACATATAAATAATTATGTTTATGTCTCTCTTTAACCTTCAATGACCTTAAATGACTTTTAATGACCTTGACTCTCAGATGTTTTTTATAGGTTTGAGGTGCTCTACAAGATAGTCGGAAAAAAAATGTATCATTCTATTTAAAAAAATGGAGGTGACCTTCACTGTTCGTCAGCGCCTCCACGGAAATTGAAAAAAATGGTCGCATTTCATGACCTCTCTCGTACCGTATAACTTTTGTTTAGAATATTTTTTTATGACGCCGATAATTACAGAGATATTCAAGGTGGCAACAGTTAGTACCCCACCCTGTATATCGTTGCGATGTCCTTGGCGCCCTCGCGCTTGGTTCCCTCTTCTCGGTCCATGTACGTGGCTTCACCGAACGAGGTTCCTCTTCTCACGTTAACGCCGAACTCCCTTACTAGACTTTCTGCTAGGCGAACCTCTTCTGTGCCGGGTGTTTCGTCGGTCAGTGATATCTTCCTAAGTGTGCTTTGCGTCCTGACAGTGATGTCGCCTACTGCTTCTTCTAGGCAGGTGGTGATATCTACGCCGTCAGATGGTATTGTGGTGTCCACGGAGCTCGCCCTCCGCCGCTGTCGAACTTGGTCTTCTCGCGGCATGTGAGGCGATGCCTCAGCAACGGTTAAATTTAGTTTTTATCGCGAGTAGTGCAGTTTTAAATTTTTTTGATTTTTCCTTTTCCGAAAGGGGTTTTAAGTATATAGTGAAGAAATTCTTTTAGTTATGATGGACAGTGGTTGGTAATAGCCTGGCCTCCTGCCTTTCGCGAATTAATACCGCAAATCCCTGCGAGTTGCAACAAACTTGCAACGATATCCGGTAGCGGTCTCGATTTTTTTTAACGAGAGATCTGTGCTCGCGGGCTCCATCCCACGGATTTGATGCCTTACTCTCTAAAAAAATTGTTAACCCGTTTTTCTGGCTCGGACTAATAGGCACATGCAGAAAGAAAATGTTTGGCAACCGTCACGTACAGTTTCCAGGTCTCTTCCATGGCGCAGCTGGACTTAGAGGTTGTCGTCTCCGTTCTCGTGGTGACATTGACGTTGTTCCCCGACTGCGGTGTCGTGATGCTGGTCGATGAATACGCCCTTCCCGGCGTGGTCTACCCTTTGGCTGGACCTTCGTTCTTCGGTTGACTGGCCGTTCGTCCTTCAGTTGGCTGGACGTTCGTCCCTCAGTTGACTGGACGTTCGTCCCTCAGTTGGCTGGACGTTCGTCCCTCAGTTGGCTAGACGTTCGTCCTCCGGTCGGCTCCTTGTCAGTGGTACCTGACTGACGTCTTCTTCTACGATTCACACCTGCGTATGAATCGCACCAAATCTTTTACTCCGACGATTTGGAGTCGGGTTTGACTCTGTTTTTTTTTTTGTAATGTTTCACTTTTCGGGGTTCGCTCACGGTAAATCTCACCGCTGCCACCAAAATGTTATGCCCGAAATATGGACGAGTGATTAATTCGTCTTGTTTCCGGCCGATTTATAGAAATTATTTGGGATCGGTCCGATTAAAGAACCGGATTCACGCGAACCGGTTCACGCGATTCCCGATAGTAAAAGAGTATTTATTGAAATAAATCGTAATATGGATATTACGACTTACTCGTAATATGGATATTACAACTTACTCGTAATATGGATATTACAACTTACAGTAGTTTGATCTTAAACGATTTTTAAAGTTATCGACGATTTCTCCACGAGCTCAACCGTTCGTTATTCGAATTCTTTCTAGACTGACTAAATCGAGAGCCGATTTAGTCCGTTCGACCCGAAATTGATGGGTCAGCACAATTCGTGCCGATTCAGCTTCGAGTCGACGTGCATTGTCATCTTGAGTGCTCGAAGCTGGTGGCGAAAATAATTATCGTTGGAATTATTTTCGCGAAGGCAATAAAATTCAACGATTTAATTAATCTAATTTTCTATAGAAAATCTGCGGTACTACAGGAAGTTGGTTATCTTCTGGCACTTCCGGATACGGGACGTCACATATATACGGTGGAGTCGTCGTCTTCTTCTTCAGATGTGTCTGCTTGGAGATTTCAACACGCATGAACCGTAGTTTCGATTTTTTCAGCGACTTCACCATGCGTTGCTGGTAGAGAGGTGGGTGATCTACTACCACCGGATCGTCGGCCATCTGGAGGATCTTGTAGTTTTCCGTCTTCTTTCTGGCGCTTATGAACTTCTTCATGTCTTTCTACGATGAAGCTCGGTAGACACTCCACGTGATTTTTGATACAGGCCAGTACTTCGTCTCCCACGTCATTATTCTTCCAATCTCCAGCGGTGAAAGTAAGCGATGCGATTATCTGGTCAATGACCGTACGAGGATTAAGGAGCCTTCTTGCTATTTCTTGCGTTGAGTAAATCGTTACCCAACGGAAATCCTCGGTCTTATGAGATTCTGGATAATCGATGCGTAAATGACATCAAGGGTCGATCGTAGCGCCCAAAGTTACACAGTCACAACACTGGACTGAGTAATGCGCGAGGAGTCAAAAACATTCAATAACTTTCATATCATTGTACCAATTGACCGGAAAATTGCGGTAAAGCCACGCGATCTAATTCGAAAGTGGTGGTAAAGGTAACGTTTCCTCGCTAGGAGGCAATGAATCGATTTTGTCTTGATTTACGGAGTCATCTTCAATAGGAAGGAATACGTAAATCGGGCGCAACGATCGACCGCCAGCAAGAATCAAGAGACTGTTGAGTTTTTCTACATCTATCCGCACCGGTCTTCAATGTGGTAACCCAGCAGCATTTCCACACTGTAAACGCAGCTAACGTGTTGTTTATTTATCGGTTTTGCGTCTATACTTATCGCTATAAGTCATTTTAATTCTTTAACAAGATCGCAGATGTTTTGCGCGTACTGGCGGTAAATGCTACAAATCGCGACGAGTATATGATCGACGAATGCCCGGTCCGCCTTCTTGATGAACTCGTGCAAGAAGGTGTCGACCTTCCTTTTGTCAATACTGGTACCGAGCTTACTGGCTTTGTTCTTATTGGCTGCTACGTCGATCGTGTCAGAAGGACCTTGACGCTTGGTGTGAAAGCCCGCCCACCCCGCGGTGTTGGTCTTCCGAACCAATGTATTTGGCGGTACGTCAATAACGAATTCGATGCGGTACCCTGATTTCGCACGAACGGTCATCACGTAAGAAGAGTATGCTGCGAAGAGAGTGGCACAGCTCCCTTCCCGGACGAGCCAACCATAGGCAAAAAAAAATGCTGCGAGCTTGCAGTCAGTGATGCCAGGCGCTCCCGCAGAAAAGTCGCGCGGCTGCCCCCACTCGGCGGCTTCCCTTTCGAGACCGATGAATCGCACTTTTTTTACAAACACATTAGTGAGGAGTGTTTATCGAAGGTGTCGTATCCCGAATTTTTTCATCAATAAATTTAATTGGGTCGTTGGATTTATTGTCACCGCAAAAATAATTTTTTTTTTGTTTTTCCTTCGTATACCTTCTTCAGGTTTTTACGATTTCCCCACTCCCCTTCATCCCCTTCCATTTGTTGAGTTCCCCATCCCTTTCCATTTCTATCGAGTTCTCCCCAGAGTGTAACCCGCAGCCACTCTTTCCTAATGCACTACTGTATCGCATTTGCACGAGGGCACAGGGAAACTGCGGAAAACCTGCGCCGATACAGGCGGCTATATTTTACTGACTTTCTGCTATATGAGAATACATCAGAAAGTCAGAAAAACTGCCTCCCGCTCAACAGTTAACGCGCAAGTTGGTGCATAGCTAAGCGGTCACTCATCCAAGTACTGCCCACGAGAGAAGCTGCTTAACTTGGGAGACCGCCGAAGCCATGCACCGACCGCGCACCGCAAAAATAATCCCATCGATAATTATTTTCACTACCAGCTTCCAGCGCTCAAGGTGTCCACGCACTTCATTTCGTCGACTCGAAGCTGAATCAGCACGAAATTGAGCAATAACGCTTGCATACCAATTTCGGGCCGAACACACTAAATCAGCTAACGATTTAGTCAGTCTTGAAAGAAATACGAGAACGAACTGGTTGAACTCGTGAAGAATTCGTCGATAAGTTTTTAATCGATTAAGACTCATTATATTTGTAGTCGTAATATCTGTATTACGACAAATTCAGTTATTTCACTTTAATAAATACCTACACATATTCGGGAATCGCGTGGACTCCAGTTCTTTAATCGACCCAATCCCAAATAATTCTACAAATCGGCCGAAAACAAGATGATCGCTCATCTCAATTTCGAGCACAACAAAGGTGATATCTGAAGCGTCGTGTTGTTTTTCTGGCGCGGATGGCATCTCAATTAAATTAATTAAGATTGCACTACCTGTGATTTTTCAAGTCCTCTAGTATTTTTATTTAACTTTTCGCTGCAAACTTCATCGTTTCCGGAAGTCTGGAAGCGCGCTCTGATCAGGCCGATCCCAAAAACCAAGTCGCCAGTAGGCCCTTCTGACTACAAACCGATTTCCTTATTATTTACACTTTCTAAGAACTTGTAAAGAATTGTGGCGGACCAACTTATCACGTTCTTGAGATGAATGATTTGATAGACCCATTTCAATCGGCGTACCGAAAGAACTACAGGACTCAAACAGCATTGATCAGGATCTCGAATTATGTCAGTGAGGGAATGGATAATCGACAGCTTAGGGGGATGGTGCTCTTCGATTTTTCAAAAGCTTATGATCGGGTGCAACATGACCTACTGTTATAGAAGCTTTCGAATCTTTGGATGTCAGAATCAGTTGTGTCGTGGTTTTCAGTTTACTTGGGAGGGCGCACAGTGGTCCGAGATCCCGAAAAAGCGGACAAAAACCAAAAACAAAATTTTTCAGGGACCTTTAACCCTTTGAGGGGCGGTGGGACATATACGTCCCACCTAGATTTTTTAAGTTTTTTCATCATTCAAGTTATAAGATCTGTATGGAAAAATTATGTAATTGTTCATTCATAATTAGTTATAAACAATTCAAACGCGATAAAACTCGTTTTTTTTTGGAATAAATTCGGCTGTGCTTAAACAAAGCGTCAAATCGTTCTGAAAATTTTTCTAATATATACTTCATACCTAGTACTATAATATATATTTTTTCCAAATTTTTCGGCAGGCTAGATTTTTCAAAAAAAAATGTTCAAAAATCGAGTTTTGAAATAAATTTTTTTTAGTATTCATGATCTGGTACAAAATCTCCATTTCTGTTTGTAAATAAATTTTTAAGTGAAATTCTCCTTCCGAGCACTAGGTGCCAGCAGTACCATACTAAAAATTAGTGATAAATTTTGTTTTATCCTACCATGAGGTAGGCTATACTATGGAACGTTGTGCATTCGGAAGTGAAATCGGTAGATCTTGAAAATAGCTCAGATATTTTTTCTGCTTTAGTATTTTCTTTTTTTCTCCTGAAAAAATTTGTGATCATCCGATTATGCGAAATGAGTGGGGTTGAAGAAAATTTTGAAGAAATAGAAATTCCTAGCGACTGTGAATCGCATGATGACATTGAAAACAGCGAAGATGAATCTTCTATCATAAAAAATGTATTACTAGAGGAATCATTTGAATTCAGCGATGATACAACACGTGATGATATGAATAGTGATGTTGATGAAGATGACGATACTCCTCTCAGTGTTCGTAACGAAAGAATAGATGGAATTTGGGAGAAAAAAAGGAAACGTTCTTTCAATCCACCATTTACTGAAGAAACTGGTCCGAAAAATTTTTCAGATGATATTCAAAATCCAGGTGAAGTTTTCTTATGTTTGTTTTCAGAACAGATTATTCAATTGATTGTTGAACAAACGAATCTTTATATCAAGCAGAAAGGAATTGTTTCTGAAGCTACCACAAGCGAAGAAATAATGAAATTCCTAGGATTGAATATTTTGATGGGCATGAAAAGGCTACCGTCATATCGTGATTACTGGTCCACAAATTTACAAATGAATGATCCTTATATTAGTTCTGTCATGCCTGTCAAAAGATTTTCTTTCTTATTATCTAATTTACATTTGAATGACACTTCGAAAGAAGCCTATCAAACGAGGCTATAAAGTTTGGGTTCGAGCGGATGAATATGGATATATTTGTGAGTTTCAAATGTACACTGGCAAAATAGGGAATAAAACAGAAAGTCTTCTAGGCGAGAGAGGGATAAAGGATTTGAGCCATGTTTTAGCGCACAAAAACTATCGCATTTACTTCGACAATTATTTCACAACGGTGAATTTGATGGCGAGCCTACTAAATGATGGAATTTTAGCATGTGGTACAGTAAGAAAAGACAGGAAAGATTTACCAAAAATCCAAGAAGTAGAAAAAAATATGTCTCCTGGAGATAGCGAATTTCGAACTTCATACAAAGGAGTTCAGTGGCTGAAATGGATTGATAAAAAGCTAGTGCACTTTTTATCAAACTTTCATGACCCTTCAGTTATATCACATGTCTATAGGAGACAGAAAGACGGCTCTTTGAGAGAAGTGACTTGTCCACAAATGGCCAAAGATTACAACAGCCATATGGGATGCGTCGATAAAGCTGACATGCTGAAATCTTATTATGAAATAAGTCGAAAAAGTAAAAAGTGGTGGCATCGTATTTTCTGGCATTTCGTAGATGCAACATTGGTGAATTCATTCATTATATACCGATTGCTCTTTCCAACAGAAAACCTGTCATTGAAGAATTTCCGCTTGTCAGTAGTTCATCATTTGATTGGCGTCCCGAATCGACCAAAGAGAGGAAGACCATCTATAAAATATACATTGCTTCATCAAAAACCGAAAGTATGTGACACGATCAGAACCTCACAAGTATCTCACTTTCTTGGCGTTCAGACTCGCAGGAGATGTTCTCAATGCAGTACAAAAATAACTGAAATTCGGACGAAATATTACTGTATGACATGCAATATTCCATTGTGCATTGAGGAAAATAGAAATTGCTTTGTGAAGTTCCACGAGGCGAGATAAGCTAACATCTTACCTGAAATAATAAAAAAAAAATTTTAAACAAAACAAAAAAAAACTACAAAACTACTAAAAAATAAAAAAAAAATTATAAACAAATCCAGAAAAAGTAAAAAAAAAATTGGAACTAGATTTTCCCCACGTCCACGTCGTTAGTTCTGGGTCACGCTGAGAGGGAGAAAAATACGCATATATTCACAAATTTTTAGTTTCTACAATATTAAATCAGACTTATATGTATATATTTTTATACTGAGTCCAGTTTCCATATTCAGATTGCCGTCTTGAAATTTGCAATTCTGACGTGAGGATCATAATCAGCGACCCGGAAAACCCCCTCATACTAAGTATTATGCCAATTGAACGTAAAACTACAAAATTAACCTAAAATAGACGCCATCTTGGGTCCGCCATCTTGAAATGTGCAATTCTGTCGTCAGGATCGTAATTAGCGACCTCAAAAACTCCCTTACACCAAGTTTTATGCCAATCGATCGGGAAACCACAAACTCAATCTAAAATAGTCGCCATCTTGGGTCCGCCATCTTGAAATTTGCAATTCTGACGTCAGCATCGTAATCAGCGACCCCGAAAACCCCCGTATACTAACTTTCATGCCAATTGACCGAAACTCGCAAATTTAACC
The DNA here is from genome assembly GCA_947507545.1 of Clistopyga incitator. Taxonomy (NCBI): domain Eukaryota; kingdom Metazoa; phylum Arthropoda; class Insecta; order Hymenoptera; family Ichneumonidae; genus Clistopyga; species Clistopyga incitator. The sequence goes on along the minus strand of OX382172.1, from coordinate 7,324,052 downwards.
TAAAATAGTCGCCATATTGGGTCCGCCATTTTGAATTTTGCAATTCTGACGTTAAGATTGTAATCAGCGACCCTGAAAACCCCCTTATACTAAGTTTTATGGCAATTGAATGGAAAACCGCAGACTTAACTTAAAATAGTCACTATAGTGGGTCCGCCATTTTGAATTTTGTAATTCTGACTCCAGAATCATAATCAGCGACCCTGAAAACCCTTAGATCACCTATAATTTTAAAATTTCGTTCAACAGAAAAATGTGCCCCTCAAAGGGTTAATGGTCAGAATAGTTGTAGTGGTACCTCGACTATGTATTATGACCGTTATAGAGGGGGGAACGTCCCCACCTGGCTCAGGAATGCATTTCATTCGTGAGCGTCGGGCCTGCCGCATTATTTGCCCGTCGCGCGGCGAAATAACATCAAAGTTTAGAACGGTCTGCAACAGTGAAAAGTTAACGGATTTGCATTCTACAAAATGGATTCTACTCCGGAAAGTAATTACAATTTGAATGTCCTCCGCAGAAATATTATCAACAATATATATTAATATATATGATATGATAGAGTAAGTCATTAATAACGGTGGTGGTGTTTTCTTTGGCCAAGTTTCAAAAATTCTTGTTAAAAAAAGCAATAAGTTAAGAGTGGGGTTGGGTGGGGCTCTGAATCGCAATGGACATTGTTGCTTAGATATTTCTTCCAATCATATACAAAAACTAGCTGCTTATAGTTGCCTGTTTGGCTTTTATCATTATTTTTGTGGCAAGATGTGTGCACTTTCGGCAGTTTTCATAGTTTTCGCGTTCATAATGTGATTTATAGGAAATCGGTAAAAATAATTATGTTAAATAATCATATTTGTGAATTTTAGCTGATCCTTCGGATGACACCAAAGAAATATTTTTTACGGAGGGGGAAATTTTCGAAATCGTGAAACCAGTATTAAATGAGGACATGAACGTGCTCGCTGGAATGATTGAGGCACAGGTTTAAAAAAATACAGGAGCATTCATATATTTTGCCGCCAGATCAAAAGGATGCCCTAAAAACATTAGTGTCCGAATTCAGGAAAAGGTAGAAACAAGTGAATAGGACGGAAACGGAATTTTCTGCAAAATTCAACACCTGGCTAAGATCTCAAGATTCAACAAAAACTAAGATCATTGACCGCAGATGCGGTTGAACTGTGGATTCCACCTTCAGTTGAGGAATCAAATGAGATTCCTTCGATTGATAGCGATGAAAGCAATGAATCTGAAGATGACAATGATGTTCCACTGTATGCATCAGATAGCGAGTAAGACCATAGACATTGTAAAATTGTATCGGAATAAATTTTCATTATCATCATAATAGGGATTCATTATTTCATTCCAAACCTCTCCTTCCCGACTCTTCACATGTGAGGTATCCGAAAAATGTTCTATTTAATTTATTGGCAATCATGATTTTTTAATTTTGACTTCATATTTATCATTAGCAGGCTTGAGGCTACTAAAAAAAGAATTCCGTGCAAATCAAATCAACTCTCAAATAAGTAGCCGGCCATATTGACTCCGCAATTTTGTTTTTCGCAATTTTGACTCCAGATTCGTAATTAGCGACCCCAAAAACCCTCCGAGTACAGATTTTCACCCGGATTCAATGTGTTTTTAAAGAAATTTGTTTTCGTTTTGGGTCCGCCATTTTGTTTTTGAGTTTTTTGACTTCGGATTCGTAATCAGCGACCCGAAAAACTCCCGAGTACAGATTTTTACCCGGATTCAGAATTATATCCGCTTTTTCGGGATCTTGGACCACTGTGGGGCGTATGCAAGCGGTATTATGAAAAAGGGACTCTCGATCGTGATTTTTTTCGAACACAGTCGGCGTTCCGCAGGGTTCGGTGTTTGGACCTCTTCTCTTTTCGTTGTATATAGCTGACCTGAAGTATGCGCTGTCGAGTTGTATGTACAACTTTTATGTTGACGATTTACAATTATTCTGTAGGGAAGCTTCGCGGGATATTAGCTTGATTGGTCAAAGGCTTCACCGAGATATTTTGATGATACATTATCTGGGCGGCGATGAATGGCTTATTGTTTAATAATGAAAAGACGCACGCAATTTTATTTGGGAACAGATTTTACGTTCGCAGGCTCAGCAGAGGTCAGTTGCCTGCTCTCGTCAATGGTCGAGTGGCAGTGCCTTTTGAGCGCTATGTGAAAGTCCTTGGAGTTGTGTGCGTCGGATGACCTTAGGTAGCGTGAGCAAGTCGTGGCCGTAGCGCGAGCGGTTAACTCCTGTTTATATAGGCTTAAAGTGTGGAGAAATCTCTTGCCGGTGGAGGCGCTGATAGTTCTCGTTAGAGCATTAGCAATCCCAATAATCAAGAGTCGCTGTAGCGACTCGACGCCAAGTAAAAAAGAAAACAAGTAAAAAAGAAAATCTGTCTGTCTATCTGATCTCGACTGGGCTCTACTCCTGACTCGACGAGCGCTACTGCTACTCTTGTATAGCCCGAGGGTGGCCACTCACTGGCCGTTTTCAAATTGTAACTCGAAATAACTCTGAACACAGATGGCAAGTGAAAAATCTGTTGGGTTCAATATTTTTTATTTATTTTTCTCTTTTCAATGAGCCATCCCACAAGGAAATATATCGCTTCAATGTTGATATTTCACATTTTCGTAATTCCTAATCATCAAAAAATCTTGCGTTTGGCGAACTCACACAACTTTGAATGTCCCCTTACACGTACGTGGTATTGTAACCTGAAATATCTCTGATCACACCACGCAAACGAAAAGTATATCACACCCAATATTTTTTATTTATTTTCCTCTTTTTAATGACATCTGTACCAAGAAAATCCGTTTCTTTAAACCTGATATCCGGTCGTACGTAATTTTCAGGTTTGTCGTACACACGCAACTTTGATACTCTTACGTATACGTCGTAACGTCACGCAAATATAGTAAAGAAATCGTATAATATATATAAAATTAGTGTGTGGCAGTGATGTTAAAATAGTTTGTGATAGTGATTATTGTGCATAGTTCCTCTGGGATTATTTTTTTAAATTTTATTCGTTTTTATTCGCTCGGTAAGTGTCGTGATTTTTCAATAATGTTCTTTCGTTTCATTCTCGTTAAATTCTGACTGCTCTGTACATAATTTCGACAAAGTCCTAGAGTGTTATTTATTTACTTATTTTACTGTCGAGTATCTTTTGTATAGTGCGTGTGTGCCATACCTAACCTCGTTTCATCAGGTTTCAGATAAAAATTTGGTTTGGAGTAGTTTCCTGCATTGATAATAGCTGAAGCTGTTGTCATGGGGACTAACTCTTATTAAGAGGAGAAATTAGCTGTTTGATATAAAATATATACAGATGTAATGGGAGGGGGTCACGTAGGCACGTATGGAGCAAAATAACTTTGGTTTTTATTTAAAATGTTAAAGTACAAATAACTCGCGACTCGGCTCGGATTCTGGGATTCAGAGTTGTTGTGGTCGTCGTGAAGTCTCGAAAAGAACTAACTCTATTACTAAATCTTAAGCGCATTCTATTCTATTCGTAAAGGATGTTCTGGAGTGGGGACTAGCGAAAAGGGCACGTTATCGTTGGGTCCACGCAGCGATATTTTGGGTCCGCTCGAAGTACAATGTGTTCGATAACTATTTTGGAGTTTGGACGTTCCTCGCTTCGATATCTTAAGCTCTGTTTAGGTTAAATGATTGCAGCTGAGGATTTCGGGTGATAAGGGAAAGTTTGGTTATTCTATATGTATTGCTAGACGAAGGAATTTGGATGTGGTTTGGAGCTGGAACATTACACAGATATAGTAGCGTACGTTTGACTTCGTCGTTTCGATTTTAAATATTACGTTTGCCGTTCGCGAACGGTTTTGTGGATATTTCAGTGTATTGTAGTGGTTATTAGTGGATTTATTATAATTTTCGTTAATATATGTATGCAATAGACATTTCAAATAAAAATTCTACAATAAAATCCGTGTGTGACTTATTAAGTGTAACGTTTATCCTCATCGTTGTGTATTGAAAATATATCCTTTTTACCGTTACCAGGATGGAGTGTCTTTCATCGTTTTTGTCAACAGTTGCTAAATTATTAACAATAGTGAAAAATAATTTTTACATATAACCATAAACCAGAAAAATATTCAGTGCAATGGATTTATATCCACAGGTACTTATCGTTAAGTGAATTTGAAAAATGACTAAATTTAATGATCTTTTTAAAAGTAAATGATAATTGATGTATTTTTCTTGTCCATGTATAACTTTTTATTTATCAAATTCTTCATGAAAGAATTAAATTCCAGTGTTTATGATCTTGGGGTTCATTGCAATTAAAAATCACTGCTTGTTTTCTTTACTCAGTGTGTCTCAAGTATCCACAGTGAGAACTCGAAGTATTTTTTGAACAGTAACAGTTTTTAGTGTCTTATATTAGCGTTCATGCGCAAGTTTTTATCTTACATATTAATTGAGTTAGACATTTTTTTATCAAACAATCATTCGAAGCAAAAATTTCATGCATAATTCTAAAAAATGTGAAATGAATTGTATGGTCCAGTGAAAGTGCATTGCTCTAGTGCAGATACAAGCACTAAACCAATTGACAACGCTGATCAATAGCAGAAAACATTTCTAGGATTGGGAAAAACAATTCATTTTCAGTTTTTATGATTCTGGGATTCATCGCAATAAAAAGTGACTGCATTTTTTCTTCACCCGGTGTGCCTCAAGTATACACAGCGAGAACACAAGTATTTCTCTTTTAGTAACCGTGTTTCATTTTTCCAATTAGAACCTTCGCCCAAGTTGAAATGTTATATATTGGCTAAGATAGAATTTTTTATTAAACAATCATTTGAAGAAAAATTGTCATAAAAAATGTAAAGATCTGCAATCAATTTTCATGAAAAACGTAAAAAATATAAAATTAATTGTATATTCCAGTGAAAGTGCAATTTCGTACAATCCATTTACCTTTATTTTCTGATTACTGTAAATTAACCTTACAGTTTTTTTAAGATGTTTAGATTTTCAAGGATACAGCAAATCCCCCGAAAAATATTAAAAAAAAAAAAAAAAAAGATGGTACGCCAAGTATTAAAATTGTTATCACCCTATAACGAAAAAATCACTTGCCAACAATAATCTCTTCGCTGAAAAATCTATCTTATATTCAATTTAAAAAAATATATTTTTAACTGTATCCTATTTGCCAAGTAAAAACTCTTGCTAGATGTTTAAGAGATGAAGATGTTCATCTCCAAAAAACTTGGCGTGCCTGCGACTAGCTCCTGTACATCGTCCATTTGAGTAAGGACGGGAGGACAACGTCTCTGCAATTATGACCATTTGTTTAATGATTATGAATCTACCTGGAAAAGGACCGAAGGTTCAGTTTCAGAATAGAAGAACAACTAAATGTGATTATTGGCTGCAGGAATTGTACGGAAAAGAAACCGAGCCAGGGCCGTAATCACCGGCAAACCTCATTTTTCGACCATTATTACACGGCATAAGAATTCTCAAGTACTAAGTGAAGAAATTATTAGCAACACATCCCGCATCAAAATTTCAACGCCTTAAAAACTTTTTATTGAATGAAAATATATATAATATGCTATATTTAAAGGTTTATTAGGAGAGTTGAAAAACGACATCTCATTTTGTACAACCCAATTGGAGAACCAAACGCAAGAATTTCAGTCCAGTTTTTTATGTTTACTCCAATTCAGTAATATTTGCCATTTCTTTGCCGTTTCCGTCCGAGGGAAATTCCCCGAGCTGTGATTCGTCCTGGGGGAATTCCCTGAGCTGTGATTGGTCGTGGGGGAATTCCCCGAGTTGTGATTGGTCGATGATTTTTCCTGTATGAAAAGTGGTATACTCGATTTCCTCGTTAGGTGGGAAAATTGATAGAATCTGCCGATTCTCCAGCAGTCGGTAATGTCGGTGTGCTTCTCTTATGGTAGATAAAGTAGATGTCTTGCGTGAGTGTTTTTGAAAATATTGGTAAGTGGTGAGAAAAAATAAGACCAAATTATCGGTTATATACTTTTATATATATATTGTAACTTTTACTGGTTTTATCCTTGATGAATATTTAATAATACTTATTAAAGATTATTGTCAAGCATTGACCCGGAAAGGTGAGCAAAAAAAAAATATCTCCTGAAGATGAGAGATTTTGGACGATAGGATTCGTGTACTGGACCCAATAGTTTCTAGGTATTTTAGGTGAAGGGAAATAACCTCAGTAATTCGTATGCCATGAAGCTAGGAAGTGTTCATCATCTGTCTAGGATAGTGTGAATTACTGTAGGAGGTGTAGTGAATGGTTCGCTTGGAACAACGTAAGATATTTCTTATCTTTTTATATAACTGAAACGCTAAGATTATTGTTATGATTTACGATACGCTTGATCTCTAACAATAATGTTCATATATGCGAAATAATAGACAAAGGTTTGAAGTTAAAAGTCGTGTACAGAGCTGGTGACTGTACACGGAGCATGCATAGCTCATCGCCAAGTGAAGTTATAGTGCGTGCTAATCAACTCCTAGGGATTGCTGAAGGAATTGCTGAAGGAATTGCTTGATGGAAGGGCAAGTTCTAATTCCTCAGAGAAGAACACATAGGTGGTGCAACGTCTTTATTATCGGATAATAGTTTAGTCTGAAATTATTGAATCTCTTGTTGCTGGAGTTTGTTGTTAACTATTGATAAAAAAAGGGAGGCATTGTTTGAGGTAATTGCAAGAATTAAAAGAAGATAAATAGAGAAACGAGTTTAATTGACTTTGGTTGCAATTACTAATAGAAGGAAATAGAGGATCAAGTGAGTTGGGCTACCGCCAGGAGTTCTACTAAGAAACTTGATTCTATATTTGAAATCTGTTTTGTAAGGAGTCAGGTGTAGGTGGTTTTTACAAAGAGGGTGCACGTGATTTACTTGCAAAAAAAATGACAAATGTTTATTTCCACCAATAACACAAAAAATAATAGTTATTAAGTAGAGTGTTGTCCCGGAAATAATTAAGAATTGATGCCACGAATTCCCGCCCGTTGGTCCCGAAATGCCGCACGACCCGAAAAACGAAGTGATAGCGAACACACGTTGAATCTTTTCCCGTTATTTCCCGGTTTTTTCCCGTGAGTAGTATGGTACAGCGCTGGGGAGACAGACCCTTCCCCCTCCCTTCCTCCCCGCTGGCAGCGCTGGGGAGCCGGACCCTTCCCCCTCCCTCCCTACCCGCTGGCAGCGCTGGGGAGCCGGAGCCTACCCCCTCCCTCCCTGCCCCTGGCAGCGCTGGGGAGCCAGGTCCGGTGCCCTCCATCCCGCCTGGTGCCTTGTCTAGACTAATTAGCATAATTCCCCGAGTTTTGATTGGTTGTTTAAATCCCCTCGTCCTCCCCACTTCTTTTGTTAAGTAGGTGGGAAAAATTAGCATAATTCCCCGAGTTTTGATTGGTTGTTAAAATCCCCTCTTCCTCCCCACTTCTTTTGTTAAGTAGGTGGGAATAATTAGCATAATTCCCCGAGCTTTGATTGGTTGTTTAAATCCCCTCTTCCACCCCACTTCTTTTGTTGAGAATTCCCCGAGCTCTGATTTGTTTGTTTAAGGCCCCTCACTTCCTCCCCGTCCTCGAGCGCTGAAAATCTGTCGATGCTTCGGCAGTCGGTAATGTAGATATTTTTTTCCTACGATCGGTATCTCGATTTTTCGGGTGTCGATAAATCGAAATCTGATCGGTAACTCGATTTTCCGAATGTTGGTACATTGTTTAGGTAGGTAAGTCGTGAAATAAAAAGAACAAATATTTTTAAAAAATGTGCATCGATTTATTTATACATCGTTCAATGGTGTGTGCAAAAACAATACAAGTTTGTGTGTGTGTGTGTGTGATTATGTTAAACAAAAGTTTCACGATAGGTTTTTGCAATTGATAGTGTTGATTGTGGTTGATCGTTTGTTGATGGTGGTGGTGATTTATTCTGCAGGCACCGTTGGCATTGCCTCTTGGTCGGAAGGCAATTGTCGATTTGCATCAGTAGATCTGGTGAATCTGTGTGTTCTACGCAGAGTTGGTGAGATGCAACCTCGGGATCCATTCGAATGTGTTCGGGTAGTTTATCCCAGAGAAAATGAATCACATCACCCCAGTAGCGTAGTAGCAAGGGTTTCGGTATATATTCCAATTCTTCTCTGGTGAGTTCCCATGGATCTTTGCCGCAATCGATAACCAGTATACCGTTTATAACCTCCATTTTTAGGACGACTGTTGCAGCTACCACTGCTCTTTCACAAGTGTGGTTAATTGAGCTAAGAGCAGCTGCTTTTATACTTATCAAACACGTAGTAGTGGTGGTAGTAGTGGGGGGGTGTCCGCAGTAGTTGTAGTTTATTTTTTATAAACAATCACAAATACACACACACACACACACACACATGGATTGTCAAGTTTCTTGTTTATTTATCGTTTAGATGTATATTTACAGATGACATCCAAAACGAGGTGTGCATGTTTGTATACACGATCCTACACATATACCGCCGCCGCCGGCTCCCTCTAGTCCACTGAACGCTGCATTTTTTGTATAGCGTGTTTTACGTGTCACATGTTTTAATTTTTTATAGAACCGTCGCACAATATTATCATTTTTCAACTTATTTGTCGAAAATAATTGTAGAAACCTATCCAGGTTATAACCCCGAGACATATAATTGAGAAACATAACACAGTATTCTCCACACACTGTAGACTTGATGGATTGTAGACTTCGGGTATTCCATTCGTAGGTTGTGGTGTTTCGACGTATACGGTTATGGTGTTTGTTAACGAGCGGGGGTAGCCCGTAGCTATCGAAGAAGATGCCTCGACCATTGTTGTCCACGTAGATGGCTACCCAATGAGTTCCCGGTTTAGTATGATCGTCTGTATTGGCGACTATTGCAGAGGGTCTAGACCAGCGACTCGGTATACGATCGGCGGCAAATACTCCTTTCGTCTGAGCCGGTATGTGTCGTAGTGCGTTCAGTACCTCCAGACTATTCATTATATACTTTTTCGGGTGTCGTGTGGGGGCGACGTTTACGTTGATGATGATGATGATGATGATGCTGTTGATGGAAATTATGGCCTCCTCCTCCTCCACGGGTGTTGGTGGTGCTACCTGTTGTCTGTCCTTTTGGAGGCGTCGGTGGTGGTGGCGGTGAGCGTAGGGTCGCACGGAAAAGGGTTACGATCTCGTCGTTGGCAGGTACCGTGCCATCACAGGTGCTCGGCGTGCTACTGTTGACACTCTTCACAGGTGCATGGGGTATATACCCTTGACTCACAGATACAATCTCCGGTTCGTTAGGTATCTCTATACGCACAGATTTTTTTATTGCGTCATCTGGTTTTTCTTTCTGGTAGACAACTTCAATAGGTTCCGTGTATATTGGGTTTGCCGTGTCGACAGTTGTACTCTGGAGGAATCGTTTTATTTTTCCCACGTTATTTAATGCACATTTCGCATCATCCTCCTTGGCGAGACCGTGATAAATACACCATGTGTCGTATGGTGGCATTTTTTTGAAGCTTGGTCCTTCGTAATCTTCCAAGTTGATAATATCTCGTCCCAATACATCTCGTAAAATTTCGGCCTTTTGTGCTCCACGTGTGTATATCCGAAAAGCGTAGCGACACATGGCTTTCAAGTTAACGTAAACTTTCCACAGTGGTGTGTCACCGTCAACCCATTCGAGTCCATGATGGTAGCAGGTTAATTTATTATTACTGCCACGTATCTCTTTCGGTAAATCACCAAAGCCGTATGGTGCTTCAACGAGCCAATGGCCTATATTATCGCCTTGTAATGTAGTCACTGCAACTTCCTTAGGTAGGAAATCTCCTTGTTTCCCATACAACGCTTGGATATCCACTATAGCGTCCATGATGAGAACTTGTGGTGAACTGTTGTGGAGCATGTGTGCTCAGCGGTTCTTAAATACCATTCACGGTGGATCAGAGCCCGCTCTTGTCCCCCAGAACATCTTGACAGCGAGGACGATGGAGGGGGCGAGATTTTTATCGATTTCCGTTGTTTTTTCAGGCACTAAAATCGGTAATAACTTGACGTGCCGAATCAATTTCAATAACATTGTCGTATTCGGCATAAACAATACAATTTATAGTTGCTTCGAGAGACCTGGCGAAGCGTACTTCAATGCGTACGCTACCGTGTCTCACAAGATTCCAGTGGGTGAAACAGTTTGCCGATAAGTCCGGTGTCAAATCAAAGGCAAATAAGCAATAGCCTCTGGCGTATGCCTCACGGTCAATTGCCAGTCCTTCGTTCTGAAAATGTATACCTGTGCCGGAGAAAAGTGTATGATAGCTCTGAATCCATGTGTTGTTACCGCCAAATTCCGGTTGAAGCGGTTTTCCCGGAATCTGTTGACCATCCACGTAGAGCGACAGAAAATTTATCGAATGATGTTAGAAATTGAAGGGGTTCAATGTTTTGTCACCATTGAAAGCCTTATTATAGACAAAGCCGAGTATTATACGTTTCGGCAATTGTCCGAGTATCACATTATCCAATGTATCGCCGATAATTCCGCTATGCATGGTGAATGATTTGACTTCCACACGTGTTATCGGATATTTCGCCGTTGTCTTAGCGAGAGTTTTTGCGTGTGCTATAAGCACACCAGGATTAATTTTTGCTCGACGCACTAATAGGGTCACATCGGTTATTTTTATTTTGTGTATAAGTCCCTGTATTGGCGCCTCCATAAGACAAAACTCATCTTTCGAGCGTACGAGTCGTAGTCGTACTTCTACACCATTTAACAAAAACTTGTCCTGGTTGAAAACATCGCAATGTAAATGCCCAATCAAATCCAGGGTTTTGCCGCCGCTTATATATTGCGATCTTAGCTCTTGGCCATTATTCATGAGGGTTTTTGCGCCAGGTAGAGTCTCAAACCTACCGGGGTCATCAGCAAACCATAAAGCCGTCGTGAGATGTGATTGTTTTGCGGCAGGGCCGTAATTCAATAATGTCTCAATGTACGCTCTATAGGCGTAAGCATTATTGGGTAGTGCAACGAGTTTTTGATTGAAAAACACGTCAACCTGATTAAAGAGGCTGTGTAAAAAATTATTAACAGGTGCTACTTTGTAGGGTGAGTCACCAGAGGCGAGAACTTTGAGTTTTACGCAGAGCATTGTGTGGGCTAGATCGAGGTATTCCTCGCCGTGGCCAGGTATAACAAATTCAACGGGGCCATCGTCCGACAGTGAGGACACGGGTTTGTAGTGTACGTATTGCGACGACTCTATGGATGTTTGTGTTGGTGGTATGGTGAATAAGTCGAGCTCCGACTTCATACATTCACAGGAGTGTGAGTGTAGAAAAGACATTTTTTTTTCAAGCACTTCCGAAAATATCTCTCACTGTAGATCTTTTCCTCCGTCGTTTGGTATTTCCTTGTCGTGCTCGTTTCTTCTTTGTCACTTTTCCCCTTGCGGTCCTGCCGCTCTTCTTCTTCCTCCTCTTCTTTGCCGTCGACGATGATGATGATGACGATGATGGTGCGACCCTTTTACGCCTCTTTACAGTACGTTTTCTCGCAGAGATACGTGCAGGTGCTCGGCCTGTTAACGACTGCATTGTTCTCGCGGCAATCGCGTTATTATACCCAGAACCATTCATGAGTAGTGCTATTTTTTCGTTAGCTTTACGTTTTAAATTTTCTCCCGATTCTGCGGCGCGTCTCTTTAGCGACTCTTTGAACGGCACATGATTACCGCTCACATCCTCGAAAACATTTAGGCCTGTGCGTAGAGCCTCTCTACCGATGGCTTTAGCGCCTCTTGTCAGTAGCGGTAATACACTTCTGAAAAGACCACCGAGAAATCGTCCGATTCCGTGTCCTCGTTGATACGGTGCACCGACAAATACATTTCCTATACGACTGGCGCCACCACCACCAACTTGATTATCGTAATATGTCGTATAATGAACCACCATCGCGCGTAAAAAAAGCGCACCATCCAAATTCTAAGCGAGACGTTTAAAGTGAAGCGTTAGGGTTAACGTTCCGTACTCGTATGCTATTGGTTTCCCCAAATGATCTCTTATATCTATCTCCACTGTACGAAAACAATTGTTCAGTAGAGGTATGTAATTCGCCGGTGAGAAATATTTGACTTGTGTCGAGCCATACGTATAATGCGCTGTATCCAAATTCACTATACGTAATAGAGCAGCTTGAGTATCGCCCACTGTATAGGGTATACAGAGATCGGTATAGACAAAAAGTTGTTCAGGTAGAGCACGAGATATACAGACAGGTGTTTCACCCTCTCGTTGACGTCCACGAACGAAACGCAGGTACGAGGCATCGTCGCTCCTCCAGTCATAACCGTCTTTCACATTAAAGCCCAGTATACGTTGTATCTTTTCGCCAATGCGTAAGACATTTTTATTTATTGTATTTTCTGAATCGCAATTTTCCGTCAACTTTTCACCTTTAATAGCCGGGTAACCGTTTGCTTTTCTAGCCGCGACAACTTGTATACCCGCTTCTCGTAGACCTGGAGCATTATTTATTTTATTCATAAGTTCTTCAGGGCTTTTGTATATACCATGTGGTATGTTACCTCCCGTGTATTCTTTGTCACCACACTTATTCCATTTGATCTTCGTATCTTCAGGCTGTAAATGCGTCATTGTGCAGGGTATATGTATTTCCGATAAACCCACAGCCCATTGACCGTTAAGGTGTAATTCACGTGAAAGTTGTGTAATAAAATGCGTTGTCGTATTATCAGGATAGTATTGCATGCTGCTGTTACTCGGTAAAACGAGAAAAAAATTTTCCTCGTTGTACATAATGAGGTGGTGGTGACACGAGTCGATGAGTTCGTCAGGTATCGATATTATAGGCGTCGGACGCAGGTATCCAAGAGTTGAATTTCGAAGGGTAACCGATCCAGCTGACGAAAAGTTGTTTCTTCGCACCGCGTCCTTTCGTCCGTAAGATACGATCGATTTTGAAACCTCTGTCTTCTGTTATGCGTTTCTCGTGCACAGGTGTTATTTCCTCGGTGTAGAAGAAGCCATCGATTAATTCTCCCTCGAGATCGCGTAACTCGTAAATTTGTATACCCTGACGATTGACGGCTTTATCAATTTGGAAAATTTCTTCACTCCAATTTCGCTCGTAACCCTTCGCAAAGGTGCCTTTTGTTCGACTAATCCGCACGTAATCGCCGCGTCTATATTTAACCGTAGTGTGACGTTGTTTTTCACGTTGTTTAAGCGAAGCGTTTGCCATATTCCTCGCTGCTATATCGGCATTGTGTAGTGTCACAGATGCCGGTTGCATTTTTATCGTCGAGTGTCTTGCATGATTATAGGCATACACAAATTGTTGTAGTACATCGATGTAGCGATGTGTATTGCGATGTGTAAAGTAGCGCCACATTCGTTCTTTCAAGGTGCGATTAAAGCGTTCTACAATTGCGGCTTTTATATCGGGATTACGTGTCACTCTGAAACGTATATTGGTCTTTTTCAGAAAAGCCTGTAACTCTTTACCCACAAATTCCTTGCCTTTGTCGGTCTGCAGGTATACGGGTAAACGACCCTCGCTGCGCTCGAAAATTCGTTTAAACGCCTCGACGACAGAGTGCACAGTTTTGTCTTTCAATGGTTCGACCCATGCAAATTTACTTAACACATCGATGACCGTGAGTAGGTATGAGACATTATCGTTATAATTTTTTAACGATCGTAAATCAACGAGGTCAGCCTCCCAAACATCGTCTATATTTCCGATATTATAGTGTAGCCGTGGAAATTGGCGTCTGACAGGTTTATGTAGTGTATACGCATCCTGTTGGGTTAACCAGTTATAAACATCGATTGGTTTATATTTTTTATTGCCAATTAGATGCCTTGCTCCAGCGTAACTCGCAGGATGAGACGGGTCATAATACACACTTTCGAATGACATTTTTTTTTTTTTTGCACACAAGTTACAATTCACATTTTAAGCCAATATTCAAATCCTCTTCGACCCGATGTTTTTCTCGTAGAAGTGGTGCCCCGGGTCGTAGTAGTAGTAGGATTCTTCTTCTTCTTCTTCTGTTTTCTCGTGGTCGTCGTCGTCGTCGTCATTTCTTGAAATCCGCCACGATTGTTTCTCGATCGTTTTTCACCAGGCTCATAGTTCTCCGGTGCGTCGCCGCCGCCGTCGTAGTCGTGCTCGTCGTCGTCGTCGTCGTCGTCGTCCTCGTCTCCAATGTTATAATACTTTGGATCAGTTTTTTTTCGTTTTACAGCAACACTTTCATCGCCCATGGTCCATAACTTGCCATTCCCGATAAATTCGTGTGGTACGGCACTGGCACGAAGGCTCTGAATAAACTGACGACGACCATTGGCTTGAAAATCTTTTCTCCAACGTATTGCGTCATTAACAAGATCGAGAATGTTTGAATTGTGAATGAGTACACCGTCAATTGTCACACGTCCCTCGCTGTCCCATGTGATGCGTTTTGAAGCACTCGGTGAATTTCGTATGTAGTTTAACAGACCATGAGCCCGGCGTTTGTATTTTGGTGGTACACTGTTTAATATATTAATTTCATTAAAATCTTGATTCTCTGATGGTGGTGGTGGTGGTGGTGTTGGTGCTGTCACTCCCGGTAACGATGGGTCTAATGGTCCATTTCGTGTCTCGACGAGAAATAAATATCTTTGTAGTACTTGTAGATACGCTTTCCACTTGGAGGCATCATCGGGATATTTTTTTGACTTTAAAATACCATCGAGTTCAGCATCGAGTCGCGATATAGGATCGCCAGGTGTTTGTACGGATTTTCGTATGGTTCTACCGCCGTCGCCACCGCCAATCATCGGATCTTTAGCTACAATCGACTCCTCAGCCGGTACTAAAATCATTTTTCTCGCATGTTCCATTGTCAATTACTCGACACTTCCACTGTTGTTGTTGTTGTTGTTGTTGTTGTTGTTGTTGTTGCCGCCAAACAGTCTACTAAACAAACCCGTGATAATGGGTGCCAATGAAAGGGGCAAGAATGCTCCACACCCTTTTTGCATCATAATGCGTTTTTTCACTCTCCAATTGAATTTTCGTCGTTTACGTCTGACGATAGTGCTGGTGGTGGTGGTGGTGGTGCCATCTATGTGTCTTTTTCCACCACCACCATTTTGATTTTTCCTAGTTCGATGTCGTGGTCGTCGTAGACACGTCGACAAAGGTGGCGCTAATTGTCGTAGAACATTTTTGAATTTACTCAAACGTTTTTTGATAGATGGTTTAAGTTTCACTATACCGTGTAAAACATTTAAAGCACATTCACAAATACACTTTACGAGTGATTCATCGGATGCGCGTAGAAGCGCTTTTTGTTGATCTCTACTAGCATGACAGAGTGCATTGAGTAAGGCCGCGTGACGCTGACCGATCGGCAGTCGTGTAGGCCACTTCCGATTTTTTTGCTGTTTTACCATTGGACGGTTGTTACCGACACCCTCCCGATTGCGTAATATCGATGACGATCGTGGTAATACTAAAGTTTTTCGTGTACCTACGATACCTTAAATACCACCATCGCCGCATTGCCTCTCTCTCTCTCTCTCTCTCTCTCGCTCACCTTTGTCGTGCTGAGCGTTTATTTTTCGGCACGTATACCTGCATTTGCGGATCATCGGGAAATATGGTTGTACGACAGCGGCAAATATCAGGCGTTGACTGCTTCAGGTCGAGAAGTAGATAGCCGTGTGGTTGAGCAGTGGCATCGTAATACGCTTCGGATAGAAATTTCGGATCTTCGGGATATACTTGCCTCGCAAGATGTTGGATTTGTGCTCGATCACGTGGATTTTTAAAAATAACAATATAATTAGCGTTAAGTGAGATATCCCGTTGTCCATGGCCTTGATGAAAAATATTTTGCGTTATAAAGATAACGCTGATATTTTTATGATGACTACCTTTTGTGAATAAATCGACAATTGTATTATTTGACGATTCACGCATTAAATCGTCAATGATGACGAGTTTTTTTGCCTCATTGTCGTGTGAATAATCTTCCGCTTGTGGTAGACCCTCGTGGAATTCAATCGTTGGTACGGTCGTCGTCGTCGTCGTCGTCGTCGTCGTAGAAGGCATTTTAAATAATGCTTGTGTATCGCGATCGAGATTATCGCCATAATAGAATAAAATTCTATCGAAGACAGTGTCGCTCATTGCCTCGAGATTGCACAAAAAACGTCGAACAAACACTGTTTTACCGCAGCCTGTTGGTCCACAGATCAACGATGTCCATGGATGTTTCCAGCGCACGTCCATTTCCTCTCTCTCTCTCTCTCTCTCTGACTACTCTACTCTACTCTACTCTCTCTCTCTCTCTCTCTCTCTCTCTCTCTCTCGTTTTATCTCGAATTTCTATAAACTTTTCCACAGCTAACCTAAAAGCTTCTTGGCGGCGGCGGCGGCGGCGGCGGCGGCGCGACGGACACACGTCACTATAAGCTACTACGACGTGTGCGCGACCGGGGAGCTAGAAGATCTTATACGCGCGCGCGCGCGGGGACTCACGATCGCTCCAACCAGCTTATGAGCGAGCGAACGTGAAATTTAGCTTTTATACTGCGGCGGCGGATACCTACCAGCATACTTACCTCTCTCTCTCTCTCTCTCTCTCTCTCTCTCTCTCTCTCTCGTACCGGTTCTTGCTCGTCGCCATTCCAACAGCAACAGCAGCGGTTCGTTGTTGCGCAGTCGCGGCGTCGTGTGAAATATTCATATATATATATATTTTGGATATCGGGGAGGGGGATAGAAACTTTTGAATTGACACGCATAAACATAGAAATCGACTGAAATGTTTTTTTTATTAAAAATGAACTTTTTTTTTAAGAGAAATACAAACAAATTAATATAAAAAATCACTATATCTAAACATAATAAATTTTATAAAATATATTTGTGTTTAATTATGTTTAATTATAATTAACAATATTTTTTAACTTTTTTATTTAAAAATTTTATTTTTATAAATTTTACATATTATACATATATATAGATTAGAAGTAAAAGCACTCACATACACGTTCACACTAACAATTTCAACACACACACACACACACGAACATTAAATAACAAAAAGTAAAATCTATATGGCAATAACAACGACAATGAGAATGACTAGAGGACTTTAGCTACAGTAACGGGTGGAGGATTACGTGCTAACCTTTATAGCCGAAAGGTAACGATAATCTATGTGTTAAATGTCGACGTTTACGACACACAACCCGGCAGATTTTTGTCTCTTTGCGGGTTATCACATCGTGAAGGGCTGTTCTTTGAATTGAGGAGAAATTAAGTTCAATCGATTCATGATTTTCTCCAGGCAAATCACTTTCGATCATTGCCCGGATCGAATTGAAATTAATTTTTTGCGAATTCTTATAATTCAAAGACAAACCCTTCACTTTGCACTCGGTTTTAATAACTTTCCCGGGGTCGGCACTATTCACAACCTCGTAGCCATAAAACTTCGGGCCTCCAGATACAAACGATTTGATATAATCGCTCGGATCCTTCAGCTCGTTCGTCATGTCCCCGAGAAAGTTGCCGAGTGGTGGCACCCATTCACCCGATTCACCGGTGCTGACAAAAATCACCGAGTCTGTGTCGTAATATAGGACACGTTTTCCCAACCGTTCGAGGTAGCTGTAAAGTTTTAGACGAGCCTGCGCCGTCGTGTACGCCGCAATAACGACGTTAGTTTGCGGCGACGGGACAACAGCCTCGTCAATACACGACCAATTTGCATACAGCACCTGATCATTCACCGGCAATAAACGATGAACTTCTTTGTCGTTGTTACCGAGAAGCAACAACAACTGTTCACGACTGTTGATGACGGTCGTCTGAGTGAGGTTTGACCTCTGTCCGAATTTACCCCAAAACGAATTAAGGCAGAGTTTCGCGACAGCCCGCAAGCCTGGATTTTTTGCGATTTTCTCGCTATCGAGTGGGATACCCTCAGCCCGCTCATATTCAGCGATATAGCGAGCTTTGGACTCCTCGTCGATGCACGCTGCGGGCCAACCACTAGCCTCTTGCTTAATTCGCAGGAAGGTATTTATGTACTCGACAAAGAGCCCTCCCTCGCGTGTTACGGGGCCGTATTGAGTCATCTCGTAGTCCCAAATAATTGAGATTTTCTCCATGCTGTAGCCGACCTCGAGCGCCTTCTTAATCTCGTCCACGACCCAGGTACCTGTAAGCACGCGGTCAGCTTTGTCCTCGTGAGAACACGCTGTCTGTGCTGTTTCCTCGGCGCAGGTACGGCACAGAGCAAACAGCAACTTACCGTGCATGCGGACAGGTAGCACAGGATGAAAAAGATCTTTCGGCGGTAGCACTGTACACCTGATCATCCCGTTGACCGTTGTACCAAGAGCGTCAAATGAGCCATTCAGCAAACGCTCACACTCCGTATCCACGTATATCTTTGGGTGGCCCTTCGGGAAGCGGCCCACCTTCGATATATAGGGATACAACGAGCAGATATCGATGTAGCTGATTTTCTCATTTGGCGCTGCATCATACACTGTGACAGTGTTACCGGTACGCCCGCCGTAAAACCCGTCGCGAGGGTTCAAAGTCTCGCATTGCAGACGTGGATGGTCGCGAAGATAATCGTCTATTGCCGGATTCGACCGGCGTAACTCTGCGAATTCACATTCCCACATCGTCTCCAGCTGATAACCTGCTGAACGAATTTTTGCATCACTTGCAAGGGTGCGCTCATAACGGCTCTCGTACGTCTCGACATTGGCACGCGATTTTTGCGTACGATTGTCGGGAAAACAACGAGGGCAGCCATGCCAATAACACCCGTGAAATTGAAAAACAAAACGATCGTCAGCGAGTTGCAGGAAACCATCAACGAGTGGACCTTCAGGTAGTCTGAATTCTCGGCCCCTAGTGGCGTGAACGATCTCGTGGCCTAAGCCGTTCTCTACCCACAGAAGCCACGCGTTCGCTTGTCTCAAGTGCTGTTCCGCGAGCCTATACCCGCCGTTCGGGATGAGACCGATCGTCCGAGGCTTGAGGAAGTTACGCCTGAATACTTTAGAGCAGGCTGAGGCAATTGTCGCTGCCTCGGTAAAGGGACAAACGCTACCAGCCTCGAGGAATATTTTACGAAATTCCTTACACGCACGTCTCAAAATATCGACATCGAGAGAGCAATATTTTTCGATCTCGGTGCGAAAATCGAAAATATCCCTCGAGGCAACCCGCTCTGCATACCAGGCATAAAATTCCTCGTGCTCTTGAGGACTCATCGAGTCCGGCGAGTAGAATTCCGCTGCCGGTAACTCACCAATGTATTGCTGGTTTTCGCGGGTGTTAAATAAATGGGGAAAGTAGCCTTTCACCATTTTATCGGCAAAACCGAAAGCTTGCGGAAGAGCACTCAGACGCATGTGAAAGTAATTCAGGCTGTCGATAAAAACTGTGCGTCCTATACGCATAGAGATTATCGCGTTACCCGTGAGAACGAGCTTAGGTAGCCCGAGGTCGCTACAATTCATAACTACATGACGTAATATGAATTGCGCATCGAAACCCTTGGCGTTGTGCGCGATACAAACGATTTTCCGGAAAGACGTTGTGCGACGTACCGCCAGATTGACCAGCTCTTCGACGGGTGATTTTCGGAAAACGTGTTTCCGAATACCACACCATTCGCAAAAGCTGGACGCATCTAGATCGTCCACACTCTCGAGACACACATCGCAAAGCTGTTGCGCAACACAAAGCGTTGCAATGTGTTCTCGAGTATCGTCTTCCGGTGATGTAGTGTACGGTGTGTCCTGACGGGTCTCAAAGTCATAAAATATAAATAGTGTCTGCGGCTTCGAGTTGGGCGACACGCTGCGGGCGGCCAAAGGCTGCATGTAGCAGTGCTCGTTGTGACCGTGCAGACTACGACACTGCTGGCAAAACGATTTCTCGCAATCGTGGGCTCTCCTCGTAGTGTCCACGAGCTTGGAGCATTTCTTGCAAAAACGAACTGTCTGGCATATCGTTTTCAGTTCAGGGTGCAAGCTTCGTACACGATTTTCGCGAGGCTTGCGATGATTTGCAAGACACACGGCACCGTGAAAGAATCGATTACAATCATTGCACTCCCACTCGTTGTTGTCGTCGTCACCGTTGCCGTTGTTCGATGTGACTGCACACGGTGGCGACGAGAAGCAACGTGGGCACTTGCTGGTGCATTTATGCTGATTTAAAGAGCGGTACGACAAATTACACGGAATACAGTAATTCCTCGTTCCACCCGCAGCAATGAGATTTGTAATTGGTGCGAAATGATTTTCGCTACTAAAATGTGCGATGTTGAGTATCACACGTGCCGGTGTATTTTCAAATCGCGCTTGCCCATTGAAAATCGGTTCGGCACCACTACCCAAAGATGCCCAGTCGTACACTACTATAGCTACGTCCGTAGCCATAAAGTGCCGCTGGAACATCTCGATTTCAGGTAGCCCGCACCCTGCCGCTGGGATTGTCACCCGGGCTTCTCGGACAAGCTTGTTTGCCTCGTCCCTCTGAAACTTCGATTTTTTATGACGAATGCGTTCATAAAAAACTTTCGCTTCATTGCTACGCTCGTGCTTGATACGTGCATTAGCAAGAGCAACCACGAGCGAACGAGGGAAACACAAATTGTCCGAGTTGCCGATCGAGGCGATAGACCGATTTTTTTGTAACTTCTCCTCCAAGCTACCTGCGCCAGTGATCGTGTCGACGTACGTCACAGTGAATATCAGTGTGTCGTACACCGATAGGATTCTGGCGCTTTGGTTCACGCTACAGAGGAGCTCCCACAATTGCTCGTAAGCGAATCGCCAAATGGGTCGCATCGAAATTCCCGCAACACCGTCGGTCATGCCTTCAGCCATGAACCCTATTCCTATGATATTACTTTGAGGTTGTCCCGCGGTGAAATACGCATGGATGTCGCGAATTGCGTACCGAATCCACGATATGGGATTAACACCCTGTGGAGGCGGAAGCAATGCAACATCCGTTTGTCGCGACACGATCTTGAAGCGCGGCTATATGCGCTCACGCGGCTCGCCTACTACGCGAAAGCGATCTCCAACGGCTAAAATAACGTCCCTATCGTCTTCCCCACCACCCATATTATCGTTAACCTCCGGAATCGCGTTATTTTCATTATTTTTAACGACCTCGTTGTCGTGCTGATTGTCGTTGCTATTGCCATTCGCGGTTAAATTTAAACTATAACTAGGGCTCGCAAGGCCACCACCGATTTGCCAATTTCGGTGGTCGCTCACCAGCTGCTCCACCGCTGCACCAGCTTCGGCGATCCAGTCTCTTACAGGGGGCCCCGCTGGAGTTGGCGGATGAGGGCGTACAGATGAATCTGCGGGGCCCCCTGCTCCGGCACCTCCTGGTCTCGCTCTGGCTGTTGCTGCTGCTGCTGCTGCTGCTGCTGCTGCTGCGTTGGTACCGCCACTCGCCGGCCCTGCATTAAAATTACCGAAGACTAATTAACAATCTAGTCTTCGGGAAAACCCCGATAGGCCTCCGCGAACCGAACAGCAATGAGGTCATCGTCATCGTCATACGAATCCGATCCCTCGCCAACTTCACCGTAGGAATTGTGCCAGGGTATCCTCGCTAAACGCGAGTAATACGGTAAGATATTATCACCTGGCACAATTTCTACGGTATCGTCATCGCTGTGAATTTCACCGGAGACCACGGAAGAATCAACAGATTCTTCTTCTTCTTGTTCGGGGTTATTGTGGGCGGCTATCAAGGGATTGCCATAGTGGTATAACGAGACCAAGTTATTTACCACTTGGTCATCCCCGAGCGGCTGCGGCGGTACTTCTTCGTCTTCGCGCCGATGGCCATCCTCCGCTACAGCCAGCCACGATAGCACACCTACGGTTTAACATTTACACATGTTAAACCGATTTTCATGTGCAGCGGCGATACACACACACACACATATACATATATATAAATATACATACACACAAATAGTATTTAAAATTAATAAAATAATATAGAAAGTTTCCCCCATTTTTTCCATGGGAATTTTTCAAATTAATTATTATTTAAAAAATATGTGTATGTATGTATATATATATATATATATATATATATGGTGAAGTAATAAATGTATTATAAAAATAATAACTCACGATCTTCACGGCTCTCGATGTCTTGAGGGATCTCGTTGAGGTCGCCCATGATGACCGTGGCGTCATCGGAGATTCCCTCGAAGTCCGATCCTGGCGTCATACTTCTTGGGAGAGGAGCGTCCTCCTCCTCCCCCTTCCCCTCCTCCTCGTCCTCGTTCTCGTCCTCCTCCTCATCCGCGAAGTCATCATCATCATCCTCCTCCTGCTGATCCGGGACGATGTCGTCGTCGTCGTCGTCGTCGTCGTCCACCTCCATGACGACCATCTCCTCCGGACCAGGGACACGGCGTTCTTCATCCTCGTGGTCCACGAAAACCGCGGAAATGTCGCTTCCCGCGGTATGAACCCCCGAATCTACCGCACTTTCCGCATCTTCACCGTCTTCTTCTTCTTCGAGCACCCAAATTCTGTCAGGGTCTTCAGGGTTGTAATGAAATACACCCTCTAGACCCTGAGGTTCAGGGTGCTCCTCGACGGGCTCGGGATCCGGAGATGCAGGACTTTGAGGATCGTCCTGGTTTAATCCCGGGCGGATTATAACATTTACATCAAAGTGCGGTGGATTCGGGGATTGAGGGGCGTCCACGAGGTCTTCTTCGGCGTCGTCGTCGTCGTCGTCGTTGTTTATGGATGGTACCGACGGTGCAGGGCTGGCGAGATCGACGACAAGGATCGCATCGCATTGTCGATCCTCGTTTGCAACGCGAGCCGGAGACGCTTGCGTCACGAGGTCAACAACATCCACGCCACGTTGCGCCGACCTTTCCGGAGCACCGGTGGTGTCATCGTCGTCGGCGCCGTCGTCGTCGTCGTCGTCGTCGCCGTTGGTTGCGGCTTCGCCCTGATCCGCCGCCTCCTCCTCCTCCTCCTCCTCCTCCTCCTGCTCCTGCTCCTCGTTGTCCGTAGACGCGTCGCTGTCGGATCGCTCGGCCCAAGCGATGAGGCTGATGGCACTCCGAGCGTTTTCGTATGCCTCCATGAGGCTACGAACAATTGGCAGGTGACCTGCGTTACGCTCGAGCACCACCTCGCACGCAATTATAACCGCGTAATGTGAGGCGTCGAAGGCCTCATACTCGTGGACACGAGCGATAACCCTCAACGGTAGACGCCTCAGGAGCGATTTTAATTCACGCTGGGCTTCACGCAGATCCATCGATCTCAGCGTCGAAGCCCACTGTTGCGTACAGCGACGCGCAATGACCGCACTTCGAATTTTAACAAGCCCGACGGTCTTCAATATAGCCCTTATTAAATTACGGGCACGCGGACACTGCTCGTTAGAGGCGTTATTCGAAACACACTGCATTTTAACTCTTTGTTTTTTTTTTTCCGCGAACAAAATAAAAATCCAAAACAAATTTTATTTCCGCAAATAAACCGGCGAATGCTGGAGTTATGACACACACAAGCACACACTAGAAACCGGTAAATCCTTTGCGCAAAACTCGAAAATCACTGTAAACTTCAATGTATTCACAAAGATGCTGCGAACACTGAACAAATCACACACACACGACAAAAACGTTGAAACGACGATTTTGAAAGCGCGAGTGATGCTGAAGTGTCACGAGTGACTTCTCGAGAGAGAATTAAACAAAGTCTGAGTTTCCAAAGACTATATAGTTTTAACTACACCCCCACTATCGATAGATTTAAGGGTGCAAAAGGGAAAAAGTAGGCTGTGACAATTTTTTCGACCTCAAACATTGGTCAAAACGAAGATCCAATGTTTTCCCGAAAACCTTTTTTTTCTACATTGGAAACTGCACAGCCCTGGATCGATAAAATGATTAGATTAGAAAATACGTAAAACCCCAAAAATCACCATAGAACAATACCACCTGTTACGAAGATGTCCCAACAGCTTGCCACCGATTAGCGATTGGGTCATCGATACCTTGGAGACTTCGGAAAACTATCTTTAACTCTGCATCTCTACAGGTAGTCGTGAGGTGAAAACTCTCACGCTTCATCGCGACAGCCGGTAAACGTCACCAATACCCACGCACCCTTTGAGACGGCACATGCCTGCTTAAGCGCGACAAAAGACACTTGGGAAGATTTGTCAACGGCTTGCCACCGATTAGCGATTAGATCATCGATACCTTGGAGACTTTTTTTTTATTGCCGCCCGCAGTGCAACCGGAAAACTATCTTTAACCCTGCATCTCTACAGGTAGTCGTAAGGTGAAAACTCTCACGCTTCATCGCGACAGCCGGTAAACGTCACCACCACCACCCGCGTACCCTTTGAGACGGCATATCCTTGCTTAAGTGCGACAAAAGACACTTGCGAGGATTTGTCAACAGCTTGCCACCGATTAGCGATTGGGTCATCGATACCTGGGAGACTTTTTTTATTGCCGTCCCGCAGTGCAACCGGAAAACTATCTTTAACCCTGCATCTGTACAGGTAGTCGTGAGGTGAATACTCTCACGCTTCATCGCGACAGCCGCTAAACGTCACCACCACCACCCGCGTACCCTTTGAGACGGCACATGCTTGCTTAAGTGCGACAAAAGACACTTGTTATCCACTCCCCAACTCACCGATAGACCAGAGATTTCTAAAAGGTAACATATGTCAACAGCTATAAAATGTTAACATCTGGTATACGTGGACCACCCAAAATACATGTTAACAAACAATCTGGGTAGACACATCCTGTGAATCCCACGATATTGCTGTGCACCTGCACATAATGATTCATCGGTAACACACTCCCCCTAATTTAAAAAAAAGGGTTGCATTCAACGACAAGTGGTTTAGACAACCGCCGAAGCGTGGCTATATAAAGACCATGATAATAGTGGTAATCGGCAGTTAGGCCCGTGACTTCGGTAAAGACGGTTTCACTTGTTGTCGAGTTTAACAACATGGAGCAAACAATCACCGCTAAAGATCATCGCGACAGCGATCTACAACCCTCAACCATGTACCGTGTGCTGTCGGACACCGAGAAAAAACGGCTCGAAGGACCACTGATTCTCGGTACAACGTACACTCTCAACCAGTCTGAGACAAAGAGAGTGAGTGTCGGCCTGCAGCCTCGGATGGATGGAAGTATACAACCCATCATAAAAGTGCAGAACAACAACACAGCTGGTGGTATTGTTTTCGAGTCAAAGGATTGGGTTTTACTGCAAAATCATCTTCCCGATATTTCAAAGTATTTTGCCGATGGTCAGAAGATAGTTTGGGGCTCAGGTTGGCGCACTCCAGACCCGATACACATCTCTGACTGCGAGATCCTGTTTACGTCAAGCTATGGCTCGAAATCTATCGTGTTTGATCGGCGCATTGAAAAAACACCTACCGATGAAATGAACGAAAGCCAGCTCGATCCTGAACCACAAACGAAGAAAAAGCGTAAAAATTATTCACCAGCGGTTGTGATGCAAAAACCCTCGTTCGAAGGATTACAAAACATCATGGTGTGCACCGACGAGCGCTTCAGACGACTACAAAGAAACGCGGCAAATGTACAAAAGTGTGCCGAAGTGCTTTGTGCTGAATTGTTGCTACATATCCCGGCTAACGAGACACCAGAAAAAATTAACGAACAACGTGTCAAAGTATTGGTGAAAGATAATTTCAAATCTTTGAAAGACGCTGTACAGCGTCGCATGGATGCTGAATTCGTTGAAATTACGTTCGGCATTGTGTTCCTGGAGCTTACCGTATTGTGCACCGCATTCATCACAAACGAGCTTCGCAAAGCACTTGCCGAGAAGAATGAGAAGTCTGAACAACAACACAACAACAATAACGACAAACTTTGTACATAGATGTTACTGTGTCTGTATATTTCCGTCTTGCCCGCGCGGAAATAAGTATTATTATTATTATTATTATTCTTTTGGCAGCGTATCACACACACACACCCGACGGCGATTCTTGTCCTTATACATCGTATATCAGTCTAAATGTAAGTCTTAATTGTAAGATAGGCCGATTATTTTTAAATTTTGAAAATGGTTATCCTTCTCTTGCACTCGTGTATATGTTCATCGATTATCTATATTTAAATATATACGCCTCTCTGAAAACGAAAATCTTGTTTTATTTCACGACTTACCTGCCTGGAAAAATTTACCAACATTCGGAAAATCGAGTTACCGATCCGATTTCGAAAAATTTACCAACATTCGGAAAATCGAGTTACAGATGAGATTTCGAAAAAAAATTACCAACATTCGGAAAATCGAGTTACCGATCAGATTTCGATTTATCGACACCCGGAAAATCGAGATACCGATCGTAGGAAAAAAATATCTACATTACCGACTGCCGAAGCATCGACAGATTTTCAGCGCTCGAGGGTGGGGAGGAAGTGAGGGGCCTTAAACAAACGAATCAGAGCTCGGGGAATTCTCAACAAATGAAGTGGGGTGGAAGAGGGGATTTAAACAACCAATCAAAGCTCGGGGAATTATGCTAATTATTCCCACCTACTTAACAAAAGAAGTGGGGAGGAAGAGGGGATTTTAACAACCAATCAAAACTCGGGGAATTATGCTAATTTTCCCCACTTACTTAACAAAAGAAGTGGGGAGGAAGAGGGGACTTAAACAACCAATCAAAACTCGGGGAATTATGCTAATTAGACTAGACAAGGCGCCAGGCGGGAAGGAGGGCACAGGGCCTGGCTCCCCAGCACTGACAGGGGCACGGAGGGAGGGGGTAGGCTCCGGCTCCCCAGCGCTGCCAGCGGGTAGGGAGGGAGGGGGAAGGGTCCGGCTCCCCAGCGCTGCCAGCGGGGAGGAAGGGAGGGGGAAGGGTCTGTCTCCCCAGCGCTGTACCATACTACTCCCGTGAAGCCAGGGAGCTCGAAAAGCCCTGACCCGATTCCGAAACTGATCCCGTGAATATTCCGTGAATTGAAGGAGAGAAAACTTGAACCAAAAATTGTAATGTAACCCGAGAATTTCGACAAAGGCCGAGAAGAATCCGAAAATACGTGTTGCACGCTTCGCTAGCGGATCGAGAAGAAGGAGTCGTTACGGCAAATCGATGAAGAAGCGGCTCGCGCAGGCGCGTAGCGCTCGCAACCGCAGTGCCCGGAAAGTGGCGCCGCCAGCGTCAGCGGCCGCGCACGAAACCAAACCCGAGGCCGCGCAACGGCTGATTTTAATTCGCTAATTCCTGAACATTCCGCCCCCCATCGACAGCAGTGCTGGCGATTGAAGAATCCGGGTGATGAATCGGAAGAAGCGCCAACTTAACAATTGGTCGTTTGAAGGTGGAGGTCGCCGTTTTGATGGTGACTACCCGTGTGAGCCCGTCCTGTCCCGGATGAAGTCGAATCACTCTTGCGAGTGCCCATTTTGCAGGAGGCGAATTCTCGTTGGTCAGCAAGACCATTGACCCGACCCGAATGTGGTGTGAAGGATGATGCCATTTTGAAATCGCTTGCTGCTGTTGAAGATATCCTGAAGCCCAATGATCCTAAAAATGTTGAAGCCGTTCCTGGATGAATTGCCAGCGTGATAAGCGGGCAGTGTTAGTTTCCCGAAGTGATGGTTCTGGAACTGTGGTGAGTGCCTCCCCGATGAGAAAATGCCCGGGTGTGAGAACGGATAGATCATCCGGATCATCCGACAGAGGTTCCAACGGACGAGAGTTGAGGACAGCCTCAATTTGTATAAGAAGAGTCGTAAGTTCCTCGTATGTGAGGCTTGTCTCGCCGATCGTCCGTCGGAGATGATGCTTCACTGACTTGACCGCTGCTTCCCATTTCCCGCCCATGTGAGGAGCGCCCGGTGGATTGAAGGTCCATGAAGTCCCGTCATTAGCCAGCAACGTGGCAATTTGATTTGACTCTTGAGTCCCGGCTTTGAATAACTTCTTCAGTTCTGCGTCCGCGCCTTGAAAATTGGTGCCACAGTCGCTGTAGAGCGTGTGGCAGATGCCCCGTCTCCCGGTGAAACGTCGGAATGCAGCAATGAAGGTTTCCTTTGTATAGTCAGTGACCGCCTCAATGTGAAGTGCCGAAGTTGAAAAGCAGACGAAAATGCAGAGCCACCCCTTTTGGCTTCGATTCCCGCGACCCCGCCAACTTTTGAGTGAAATTGGCCCGGCATAATCGACTCCCGTGAATAGGAAGGCCCGTGAAGGTGTAACCCGATTTAGAGGCAACTGTCCCATCAGTTGTTGAGCCTTGATTCCCCGTAGGCGTGCGCACCGTACGCAACGCAGAATGAAAGACCGCACCGGAGCCCGTCCTCCGATGATCCAGTATTGTCGTCGCAGATGTGCTAAGGTGACTTATGTACCCCCGTGAAGTGCCCGTTGATGAGCATCTGCAATGAGCAGTTCCGTTAATTGAGAGACCCTCGGGAGGATAGCTGAATGCTTACTCTCAGGTTGTAAGGCTGAGTGTTTCAGTCGTCTTCCTACCCGTAGAATCCCATTGAAGTCTATGAACCCCGTTAATCGCGTGAAAGGGTGCGATTTTGGAAGTAGATGACCCGATGAAAGTATTTTGATCTCCGAAGAAAAGTAGGCTCCCTGTATGGCTCTTACCCAATAAAGCCTTGAATGTTCCAGGTCTCCCGCTGTGATGAATCCCCCGTTCCGCCCGTCCCGCTTTCCCTTCAGGTTTGTAAGCGCCTTGAAGAGTAGTGATGTAATTCTCAACAACCGAGTGAATGACGAATACCGATGAATGAGATTGAAGACCGACGAAGAGTTTGTTGAGACCGAGAATGTGAGACCTGGTCGCTCCTCGAGCGCCGCTGAATCCGCCGTCCCGATGAAATGAATTGGCCAATGGAATGAATTTTTTGCTAACCAGTGAGGCCCGTCCCACCATTGTTGAAGTCGCTCGAGCTGAAGGATGGTTAGCCCCCGTGATGCACAATCTGCTGGATTGTCCCGTCCCGGTGTGAATCTCCATTGAGCCTGTGGTAAGAGCTCGTGAATCAATGAAACCCGATTCCGAACAAACTCCTTCCAACGTGAAGGATGATTTGTTACCCAAGTAAGTGCAACCGATGAATCTGTCCATAGAGTGACCGATGAATTCCCGAGTTCCAATGTAGTTTGAACGTACCTAGTGAGCTTAGCCAACAGTACCGCTGCTGCAAGCTCGAGCCGTGGAATTGTAAGCCGCTTGATTGGCGCAACCTTCGTTTTTGAACATACCATGGAGACTTTTACCGTGTCTCCCGGTCCCGTAACCCGAACGTAGACGACAGCTCCCATTGCCAGTTGTGAGGCATCCGAAAACCCGAGAATTTCCACCATGGTGTTGGCCGTGATGTGGAGCCATCGCGGATCCGTGATGGTGTTGAGTTGAGCTAGTTCCCGACGAAATTCCGTCCATTGTCGAGAGACGCCTGTGGAAACAGGGTCATCCCAAGACAGCTTCTCCAACCATAGTCGTTGAAGTAGAATTTTGGCCCGGATGACTACCGATGAAAGAAAACCCAATGGATCGTATAGTTGAGCAATTTCCGAGAGAAGTACCCGTTTGGTTATCCCGTTCCCGACCGAAGAAGGAGTTGTCGTGAATTTGAATCCGTCTGTATCTGGAAACCAAGAAAGTCCGAGAATCTTGACCTCGCAGTCTTCGAAAGAACGCGAAGTCTCCGAACTGGAGGTCACCCCGAGGTTGAGGAGCAGAGCTTGAACGTTGCTCTGCCACTTCGCGAGAGGAAACCCGTCCGCCGTGCAAATGCCGATTAATTGTTGCGCCTGAATTGTAAGTTCCTGAAGATCATCAGCACCCCCGTAGATATCGTCCACATATCTCCCCATTGTAAGAGGGGGGACCGCTTTCGGATATCTCTCGCCTTCATCCTTCACCAGCTGAAGGAGGACCCGTACAGCGAGGAATGATGCTGGCCGAGTACCGTAGGTGACAGTGGTCAGCTGATACGGCACTGTATTCCCGTGATTGTCCACCCAAAGTATCCGTTGGTGATCCCAATCCGCCCGATGAACCCGAATTTGCCGAAACATCTTGGCAATATCCGTAGCGAAAATGAACCGATGCCGCCGTACCCAAAGAAGAACGTCTGAAATATCTCGTTGCAGCTTTGCACCCGTGTGCAAGAGATCGTTGAGAGAAATACCCGAATCCGTTTTACTTGACCCGTTGAAGACGACTCGTAATTTAGTCGTGGTACTGTTTTCTTTCAATACCCCGTGGTGAGGAATATAGTAGACCCGATCCCGATGAATTGAAGTAGAAGAAGTTTGAACCATGTGTTGAAGAGTCTTGTATTCGTCCAGAAAACCCGTGTACAATTTTTGATATGCCGCATCCCGAGTGAATTTTCGTTGTAGACGCCGAAGGCAGGCTACCGCAGTATGATAAGACCCACCCAATTGAACTAATCCCGTTTTGAATGGAAGCCGAACGACATATCGACCCGTGGAATCGCGTGAATGCGTGGAAATGAAGTGAGACTCGCAATCCTGTTCATCCGCTGTCAATGGTGTTGTTGAATCGGAAGGGGTCTCCTCTTGTACCCAGAATTTCTTGAGGAGTTCCTGCAACTCCTGAAATCCGTGATCAACGACGGCGTGATGAACTAGTCCTGGTGAGGAAAGATTGACAGAAGTCGGCCCGACGACGACCCACCCGAACAAGGTAACCTGTGCAACAGGAGCTTCGGCCGCCCCCCGTCTTATGCCCGACCGAATGATTTGCCCGTAAACATCCGATCCCAATATGAAGTCAACCGCTCTTGGGGAAGTGAAATCAGGATCTGCTAGATTGAGCCCTTGAAGATGACTCCAGTATGCATGTGAAAAGGAAAATGAAGGAAGAATAGGCATTAACTTAGGCAAAATGAAAGTTTTTATTGATAATGAATGGCTGGATTGAATTGAATGAAGTGTGCAGGTGACTGTCCCGCGTGTATGGCCTGAAGAAGTCCCGCCGATCCCGATGATAGGAATTGAGGAAGCCTCCCGACGGAGTCTGAGCTGCTGAACAAGAGAACCCGAGATGAAGGACAGCTCGGACCCCATGTCGATCAGCATCCGCACCCGATGAAATGTTCCGTGTGGTGTTGAAATGTCAGCCTGCCCCGTTGCTAACAAGACCAGTGGCCTGCTAGCTCCCGTAGTCGCGCCGGTTAATGCCACCGAATCTCATTGAGCGGATGAAGTGGTTGAAGATGGTCCCGTTGTCCCCGATGAAGTCCCTTGAGTCGCCGGTCCCGATGAAGCGTTGTTATCCCCGTATTTTGACCAACCCGTTCAGCCATGGCTCACAAAAAGCGAAGCCCGTTATAATTAAATTCGAAATGTCCCGAAAAATTCCCAACAAAGTCCGAAGATGTCCGAAAAAATATTCAACGGCACTGAATATTCACTCAATGTAATAATGAAAACCCGAAACCCGTGAGTGGATGAGAAAAATTAGAAATGTGACCGAAAATGTCCGAAAGTTTCCAGAAAATGTCCGCTTGTCACTGAATACCGCACTGAGTGTATGTAAGAAAGAACCGAAATGTGACCGAATGTAACCGAAAAGTCCCCGCGAAAATTCCCGAAGTCCCGAGAAATGTCCAACAACCAATGCGCACTTGCGGATCTTGAGTGGTCCCTTCCCGCGCCACCAAGAATCACCCGAGAAGGACTCACCAATCTTCTGCCGTGGTGTTATGCGCAGGAGAGAGACGCCGTGGAAGTGGTCGAATCCAAGATGTCCGCCCGAGACGCGAGCTCCGCTCTTGATCGATGGCGTGAGCGCTCGATCACCCGTGACGTGCTGAGCCGGCCGGCTCCACTAATGGCCGCCGCACGAATACCCGATAACCCGAAGTCCCAGTCCCGCACACTCACTGCTGTAAGCACTCACTGCACGACACTTTGCCACCAGATCCGGCTCGAAGGACCAAAAATGTTTTGTAAGGAGTCTGGTGTAGGTGGTTTTTACAAAGAGGGTGCACGTGATTTACTTACAAAAGAAATGACAAATGTTTATTTCCACCAATAACACAAAGAATAATAGTTATTAAGTACAATGAGTGTTGTCCCGGAAATAATTAAGAATTGATGCCACGAATTCCCGCCCGTTGGTCCCGAAATGCCGCACGACCCGAAAAACGAAGTGATAGCGAACACACGTTGAATCTTTTCCCGTTATTTCCCAGTTTTTTCCCGTGAAGCCAGGGAGCTCGAAAAGCCCTGACCCGATTCCGAAACTGATCCCGTGAATATTCCGTGAATTTAAGGAGAGAAAACTTGAACCAAAAATTGTAATGTAACCCGAGAATTTCGACAAAGGCCGAGAAGAATCCGAAAATACGTGTTGCACGCTTCGCTAGCGGATCGTGAAGAAGGAATCGTTACGGCAAATCAATGAAGAAGCGGCTCGCGCAGGCGCGTAGCGCTCGCAACCGCAGTGCCCGGAAAGTGGCGCCGCCAGCGTCAGCGGCCGCGCACGAAACCAAACCCGAGGCCGCGCAACGGCTGATTTTAATTCGCTAATTCCTGAACAAAATCTTATTATAAATTGCCAAAAGTCGGGACTCAAATTACACATAGAAGAATTCTGAAGATTTGTTCTCGAACCGCGTGTGTGATTCGAGATGAAATTCTGGGAATTCACTATTGTAAGAGTAATTGTTAAATAGGATTATCTGTTGCGTAATAGGATTAACCCTTTTTTGTTTATCCGGTAGACTCAGTAGTCTCCGATACTCGTGTATACCCGAAAAAGAGAGAGAGCCAAATATTCTGGGTTGCTGACACCAGTACCGACAACAGAGATATTCTACTATTCAAAACTCAAAGTTTTGACTATGTGCTATCGGTGAGTTAAAGTACACTTGGCTATGTGCGCGTTACGTGGCGCCGCGCGAGACTGAAGCTCGAGCGTGTTTACGTTTTTTGCTCCTCGCCGCGGAGACGCACTTGGTCGCGCAAACCAGCAGGTGCAATAGCTATCCTTAAGAGATCGAAAACAAGGTATTGCACTCGTCGCTAAGCTTTAACTCGGATTATTTATTCTCGTAGGTTTATTTCTTTAATTCGACGGATTATAAAGACGCGGTATAGTAGTCAACGACAATATTGATTATTTTTAACGACAGAGAAGCGAACCAATGTAAATTGGGGCTATCTGCTAGTAGTCAAATCAAATAACTCTATGGAGGAATAATAATGGTTTTATTCCTAAGATTGCTCTCTTTACGCGGCGAGGGCCGATGCAGTATTGGGGCTTGCCTATGCCAAGAAGCAATATCAACAAGAATTTTACTATTCGAAACTTTCTATGTCCCTGATAGTTAGTAACGGGCAATCCTCTGGATCAAATTTAATTACTTCACTGCAGTGAGAGCCGATGTAGTATCGGGGCTCGCGACTGCGGAGGAATAAACTCAAAAGATCAATTCATTATTGAAATAAATAATTAAGGATAGAGGAAAGAATAGAATTTGACAGTAGGAGCTGACGCAGTGTCAGGGCCTACTAGAGCTGGGCTGGCTCTAGGGAAAGGACCGTGCTAGTCAGTGCAGTACTGAGATGCACGGATGAGCCTGGGCTATGCTCAGAGGTACGTGTAAGAGCCAGGCGCTGTGCTGGGGCTTACGCGTTGGATAATTTGGATATTTCCAGGAAGGTAGATAGGTTGTAAGTGAGGTGTCGCCTGTCGCTCGAGGCCTCCTTATATACCGGAGTGCCCACTAAATCTGGTCGCCCGCGCATATGGAGTAGTCGACAACAGTGTAGCTGAGCGCGCTCACGTGTGTGTGTGTTTGAATGTTTCCCCGACGTGCTCTTCATCGGGGTAGTGCTTGTTCTGTTACATATATATATATATATATATATATATATATATTGTAACGTGGAGTTTTTTCTGCACACCCCGTTACTGCGGCTGTCGAATATCGTAGGTTAAGATCCGACCCACCGTCCGCTGTCGAGCTCTCTCCAGGGCAACGAATTAGAATTAAGTTAGTTTAAGAAACAATTTTGTGTCATATTTGTGTGCTTGTGTGTTAGTTATAAGTAAGATTTTGTAAGGTCCTACCTCACTGGGTTCTCAACCTGTCGACCATCGTTGGATTGAGCCTGAGGGGTCTGCGTCTTCGTCGCTGGCGACCTGCTGTCCTGTGTTCCCAGGGACAGCAGTAGCTCCGCAGGACGTGAGGAACCTGCGGGGTGGTATTAGTCCTCACCTTCACGAGGAGTGGACGCCGAGTGGAGGTTGGATTGTCGGCGAGATCGTCCACCTCGTCAACGAATCCACAACTTTGAGGCAGAGGGCAGCGGACGACTGGAAGCTTACTACCGTCGCCCCCGCTCTGCCCGCTTAGAGCTACGGACCTCCGCCATTTAACCGCCAACTTAAGGAAAGATGAGGTACCCGATGCTTGGTGGGAAATCTCCGAAATGCCCCGGAGCAGCCCCTGGATTCTCTCTAGGTCCAAGGACGCTATGATGCCCCCGTACCAGATCCATCCCGCGGCGCTCTCGAGCCGTGAGGCGGCACCTCCACCATCTGAGATGCCCACGGGATCTGCGGAAGAGCAGCGTTGGCCGGTACACGGTTTTTCACCGCACCGCAGGCTGAGGCGGGCCCGCGTAAGGTTGTCGGAAGATTCGTAAATTCCCGATGAGCGAAAAGCCTCATGAATGAGGAAGGATCACATTAAAACCCTTCTAGTGATCCGTTATCAGTTTCGCATAAGGAGCTGAGAAAATTTATTCCGCTGTCGGGTGTGGAGAACTCCACAACATTTTTATTTAGTTAGAGTCAGCGGAACGAAGAGCAGAAATGAGCGACGACTTTTGATGAGGAAGGGAGACGATCGGCACGCATCGTTAAATTTCGGCAATCGAGGGCCGAATTTGGGGATTAGTTGTCCGAGTTGTCGCAAGACAAAGGACCATCGATGACTCTCTTCGCGATTACCTGTGATCGACAACGGACGTGCCGTGGTGCTTTCCGAAATTCAGAAGCTCGGGGACAGCTACCAGACTTCCTGGAGAGGATTGAGAAGAGTGTCAAGGTTCAGAACCAGTGAGGGCTGTGAGTACCCGTATCCCGGGATTTATTTCTGTCGTTTGCGGAACTGTGATTGAAAAAGTACAAATTATAGGATTTATTAAAATTTACGTTATTACCGAGTGAGAATCTCGCGTAGATTAGGGCCCTGGAAGAGAGGCAGGAGTCGCGAAGGTGCTACTTGTCTCGTTTTGTCTTGTGTGTTGTCGAGAATTTGTGTTGAATATTTGTTGATGAGAATTACGTTAGAGATTTCCCGAGGTTACCGTGCTGTCGTACCGGACTCAGACTCCTTGGAGCATACCGGTGTTTTAGTATTGCCTTCCTAAGCCGGATTTCGGGAAGCTAAAGTTCCGAAAACAATTGAGTTTTCGGAACAACTATCGTAAGTTGAGATTGTGATGTCAATTGAGTGAGTTAGTGAGTATTGAGTTTATGAGTCAGGATTTTTGATGAGAATTAAGTTAGACATTTCCCGAGGTTGCCGTGCTGTCGTACCGGACTCAGTCTCCTTGGAGCATACCGGTGTTTTAGTATTGCCGTCCTAAGCCGGATTTCGGGAAACTAAAATTTACGAAAAGGATTGAGTTTTCGTACGAACTATTTTAGGTTGAGAGTGAGCGGTGAGACAAGTATTAGTCGGATCGTTATTCGCGCTGTCGCATTAGGAGATTATTCCTACGAGAACTACGCGACTGTAATATTAAGTCCCAGCCGATTCTTTAGAGAAGAGAGCGATCGTGAGTCTTGCCGCGGAGTTAGTTAGTGTTTGTCCGTTCTATTTACGTATTTATTTTTGCGATAAAGAGTCGAGCCGATCTGTGCGCTGTCGACCTTAGTGGCGACTATTACGAAAAATTGTTCTCGGAGAATTCTCTAGTTGTGTTATTTGAGTTCATTAATAATAATTATTCTGCGATTAATTTACGTTGTCGAGAAGTGAGAGGAATCTCTCAAAAGTGTGAGAGCCCGAATTTAATTGTCGGTTTATCGCTGTCATTGTTACCGGAATAGCGTTCCTTGTTGCTTGCGACGTATTATTTTTTTTTGTGCTACGAGAATTCGAACTTCCACTTGCCAATATTATCAATTTTTTTTATTTTTCTGTTTCAAAATTCACATTTCGTTATTCACCATTTCCAATAGTAAATAAACTTCTAATTTGTTAATTGAGTGATTGTCTTCTGACCATTTATTGTGTGCGTGTCGGCCCCGCCCCTCTGCCGTAAGTTCCTGAGCTAGCGGCTAATGACCGTCGTTTTTCCTGCGCTGTCGAATTTAGCTAGTGGCCGAGTCAAATCGGTGAAATTTCATTAGGGCCGTCTCGTGGCGGCTGGCGCCCGCGGAGACAGTCGCGGAAAACAGGACGAAGGTACCGGAGAATTATTTTCTCGGTTACAATATATATATATATATATTGTGACGAGCCCCTCGTGCAAGTATTTCGGACCACTCACACGGGGAGCCACGACCAAATATAACGACGCCCACAGAAATATCAATTTATTTGCTTCCACAATTACTCCCGTGCTTACCTGTTTTTCTACCGATTGCTGGGCGCCAGGCTATCTACTTTTTGACCCGACAGCCAGGGTCACTCGCTACACTCTATGGTCAATACTCTTTCCTGATTCGGCTAGCTGAAAGGGGTGCAGTTCGGGGACTTGATGCGAAAATAAATATTCAAAATGCGTGCTTCTTTCCAAGTCCAAAACTTACTAACAATAATTTATTACCGAAGACTACAGCTGTTCTCGCAAATACAAAAACTTACAACACGACTCGAGTCCGACAATCCATGCGGTCCTATTCCGATTCGCTCGCGATTATTCCGGGGGCGGCCGGAGAAGCCGGTCGCGACGGAGGACAACTCTGAGCTACACGAGATAACGAAATATTGGTGCACTACGTGCGCCTACCTTGTTCTCCGTACGGTCTGCTTCGTTACGCAATGCTGCCTTCTCCAGATCCTGTCTCGCTTTCGTTGGATGGTGAACCTCTTTCTTCACGGCGGAAACACACACGCACGGGTCAATCGGAATTATTCTCAGGAGACTCTCGTGGTAAACGGTCCGCGCGCGGCGAGTTATTCGATGCCTAATCTCTTCCGTTCGCAACGGCAATCTCTTCGCGATAGCGTCTGCTCGGATCCACGAATAATTGTCTTGGTGGTCGGCGACAGCTTTCTCTTAACGCGGTATTGCTCGGTTCCGATATAAGACAGAAAACTCGACTTCGGTTCGAACTCTCTAACCAAATGCTCAATTCAACTCTCAATACAATACTTCAAATATCTAATCAATACATGGGCCGCAATTCGACTCTCTCATTCGGGGACCGGAATTAGAATCTCTCCGGGGACAGGAATTAGACTAATCAATATGCCATCGGGAATTCGACTCCTCTCTCGCACGCTCTGCCGGGTTACGCGGGCCTCGGACGTCCGGGGTGGGGGTCACAGCCTGACATCGATCGACTCCGTCGATCGTCGCGTTCTTCCGCCTTCCTTCTCTTCGTCCATCCTCGCGCGTCTTCCCGGGCTGTCGCTCTAATTCCATGAATCCTGTGGAACAATACTCACGGCAGTCAAACGTTCATATTTCGAGTTTGGCGCCGAGGAGCGATTCTGTTGCCACGCGGTTCGGGCTCTCGGTGCACGAGCACTCAGGGCCTAGCTCGTTGCTGCGAGCGCACACTAGCGCCTAGTCACAATATATATATATATATATTATATATATATATGTATTTTGGTGTTGTGTTATTTGAGTATTTTCATAGTTTATATATATTTTTTAAATGAAAATTCATTTCTTTCGTTTTTTTTTTTCGTTAGAAATAAGGTAATTACGATCGCAACAATACTATTTTGAATTCAGTCGACGACGTTCCGATCATATCCGGAGTTGCTCGAGCTGTATAACGATGTATGTATGGCTGTCTCTTTCGTATGTCACCCCCTCGTTGTTTTTCGACTCTTACGAAATGATGGCTTTGCA
This sequence comes from Clistopyga incitator, assembly GCA_947507545.1. Taxonomy (NCBI): domain Eukaryota; kingdom Metazoa; phylum Arthropoda; class Insecta; order Hymenoptera; family Ichneumonidae; genus Clistopyga; species Clistopyga incitator. Next base: position 7,285,766 of record OX382172.1, on the reverse strand, counting down.
TTTCAAAGAGTCATTAATTTTTTAGCTCATTAAAGCCATACTTCCGCATATTCTGTGAAAATTTAAGCTTTTTCTGTGTATCAGTTTCGGAGAAAATCGATTTAAAAAATTTGAGGTGTGGTGGGGAAAGTATCACGTCCTCGTACATCTCCGAAAATTCGAAATTGTTGTACCAGTAAGGAATACGTTCGATCGATGTTAGAGTAAAAAAAAGGATGGTTAAAGATATCACTTGATCAGAAAATCTTTATTAGATACACTCAAAGATAATGGTAACAGAAAAAGATGGAGAGACTGGACTTCTCTTTTCAGACGTTCGTGGAAGACTGCGCCACAGTCGATTTACTCTTAGGTCGATTGGTGGGAGATCGAGACTCCCCAGTTTCCGCGCGAATATTCGAAATTAAAGAAACTACCTCAACAGAAATATTATTTTGTTTCATGACTGTACATTATACTCTTCCGTCCGGAATTGATTATCATGTCACGATAACCTCCTTATATACGGAAAATTCGCTCTTAGTCTTTGCGTTGATAATAGGTACATGTGTTATGAATTTTTTAATCTAACAAAGTTTTCAACGTCAATTTGAAAGAACGTTATATTCAATCTTTACTGTTTTGTGTTTATAGTGATATCGAATAAAAGACTTCATCTGTTTATCAGATATTTCTGATTCACCGACACGTGGTCCTGGTATGTACATAAAGGTTAAATATCTTTTATCGCGTACCAACAAAATATCTTACGAGCTACATATTTTTATCTCCGATAAAATTTAGGTAGATTTGGGGAAATAAATTCACAAAAAACAACTCAGATTGTTAATAGCATCATTAATTTTATTCCTCGATAGATTTTGAGAGTAACATTATTTTCACAAAATCAATTTTGGTAAGGCGATAAATTGACAAAAAAAAAAACAGACAACATTCATAGTCCATGGAATATCATTCATCAAGTCCAACTTCATGATCCAACTAGTCAGGCGACAGGTTAAAATACTTCTATCAATCGAGTAACAAGATTATCTTACTGGCTATTTTTTTATCTCCAATTAAATTTGGGTTATATTAAATTTCTTCCACCTAACTAGCTTCTCTTCATATAGAGAAACATTTCTATATAAACAAATTTATAGAAAACAACGCAGGCTACATAGATAATTCATGAGATTTATAATTCATCATTGTTTCAAAGTATCACTAATTTTATTTCTTGATAGACTATGAGAGTAACACCACTTTGACAAAATAAATGTTGATATATCAGTAGCAAAAAACAACGCAGATTACATTGACAATCCATGGGATATATAATTTATCAAATCCAACTTTACTATCAAATAAGTTAGACGATAGGTGAAAATTCTTTCATCGATCGAGTACGAACAAGACATCCTACTGGCTATTTTCTGATCTCCAATAGAATTTGGGTTATAATGAATTTCCATTTCCAAATTCACTTTTTTTCACCTGACTACCTTCTCATAATATTGAGAAATGTTTCTATAGAAATAAATTGACAGAAAACAACACAGATTACATAGATGATCCATGGGATATATAATTCATCATTTTTTTAAAGCATCATCAATTTTATTCTTTTATATCGATTTTGGGATATGAATAACTTGACAAGAAACAACTCAGATTATTAAAAGCATCACTAATTGTATTCTTCGATAATTTTAGAAGTAACATCACTTTCACAAAGTAAATTTTGGTATACACTACTGGAAAAAATTTAAGGATTAAAAAAATTCCAAATTCTTGGGCAATTTTCAACAGGCCGTAACTTCGAGAGAAATGGTCGTACAGGAAAGCAAAAAAAAAAATGAAAATTGTTGCTCCATGTGTCTTGTTTTTTGATTGTAACTAAAATTTTGTAGCAAAAAAAAATTTCAAAATTTGTTTAGTTTTTTTTTTTGGTCTATGGGCGTGGAATTTTTTTAGCTTACCTATGAGGATCGTATACTTTCTTCATTTAGATTTGATTTGTTTTTTTATACATCTTGATACGTCAACTTTGCGCCGAGATATTGGTCTTCAAATGGAAAAGGATCTTTTTGTCTTTGATTATCGATATCTCAGCAACCAATGATGGCACAGAAAGATACCCCACCTTGGGTTTTAAGAACTTGAATAAATTCTCCTTAACAACTGGCCATTATTTTACTGAAAAATTTTTTTTTTAGTTTTGTCACATAAATTTGAAAATGCAACAACAAAAGGGCTTTTGGTGATTTTTTTGGAAAATCAAGCACTGGATCGAACATATTGAGGAAACCAGTAATGTTAAGTGTGTCTTTTACAGTTCAATATGTCCACAAAAATCCTACAGAGAACCGAATTAATCCAGCCAGCCGTAATACGTTTTTTGAACAAACGGGTGTAAAAGTACTGCTGACGATTCGCCAAAAAATGACGAAAATAATTCCTACTTTTGCAGAATCGTCGAAAAAGCAAACTGAAAGAATGCCCTCGAGATATTGAGAAAATAAACAAATCTGCCTTTGAAATAGATGAATTCACCGCTGGGTTACAAAATTATAGCTGACACATTTAATGTCTAGGCCGGAAGTCGGAGGACAACTCGACCGATACTACCTCGCCCTTACGGGTACACGCAACTATTCGACTATCTACGATCCCGCGAGAACCGGCCGGGACAACGGGCGATGGAAAAATCCTTTGACTTCCGCTGGCGTATTGCGGAGAGAGCAGTTTGGCCACGGGAAGACTAGGCCCCGGTCTCATGTGGAGCCGGAGCTCCGCATGAGGTCGGATCCCATTTCCCCCAGTGCTCACGGGGAACCACGGGAAAGCCTGCTCTCTGTGTCCCGCCCGGACGCAAGCCCAGAAATTTGTGTGGGATTGACTCTACGTGTTTCGTTTTGGGATTTGTCGTTGTGTAGGTTTTCTGTTCGGGATTTTACGGGTGTGGGGTTTGTTTCGTGTCCGTGTGTGTCAATGTTTTTGTTCTTCTGTGTTGTTTTGGCAAATAAGTCCTACCTAGCAGAAAATCCTATCTGATCTAATCGTCGGGTAGTTGGCAGTCCCAAGAGGATTACGGGCTCCGCCTGCCCCGCTGCGGTTCCGACTTGGCCGCAGCGTCACGATGGTGTGGGAGATGCACGTTTTGTGCTCTCCCGAAAACCCTGCTCTACCCCCGCACACTTACATGCATACACACCTGTGCTTACACACCTGTGCTTATACACACATATCTATATGTAAATATATATATATATATATATATATATACATATACATACATACACATATTTTTAAATATGTAATTTAAAAAATTGCCATGAAAAAAATGGGGGGAAAGATTCTATATTATTATATTAATTTTTAAATACTATTTGTGTGTATGCATATTTATATATATGTATATGTGTGTGTGTGTATCGCCGCTGCACATGAAAATCGGTTTAACATGTGTAAATGTTAAACCGTAGGTGTGATATCGTGGCTGGCTGTAGCGGAGGATGGCCATCGGGGAGAAGAAGAAGTTCCACCGCAGCCGCTCAGGGATGACCAAGTGGTAAATAATTTGGTTTCGTCATACCATTATGGCAATCCCTTGATAGCCGCCCACATAACCCCGAACAAGAAGAAGAATCTGTTCATTCTTCCGTGGTCCCCGCTGAAGTTAACAGCGATGACGAGACCGTAGTAATTGTGCCAGGTGATAATATCTTACGGTATTACTCGCGTTTAGCGAGGGTAACCTGGCACAATTCCTACGGTGAAGTTGGCGAGGGATCGGATTCGTATGACGATGACGATGACCTCATTGCTGTTCGGTTCGCGGAGGCCTATCGGGGTTTTCCCGAAGACTAGGTTGTTAATTAGTCTTCGGTAATTTTAATGCATGGCCGGCGAGGGGCGGTACCAGCGCAGCAGCAGCAGCAGCCAGAGCGTGACCAGGAGGTGCCGGAACAGGGGGCCCCGCAAATCCATCTGTACACCCTCATCCGCCAACTCCAGCATGGCCCTCTGTAAGAGACTGGATCGCGAAAGCTGGTGCAGCGGTGGAGCAGCTGGTGAGCGACCACCGGAATTGGCAAATCGGTCGTGGCCTTGCGAGCCCTAGCTATAGTTTAAATTTAACCGCGAATGGCGATAATAACGACAATGAGCACGACAACGAGGTCGTTAAAAATAATAATAACGCGATTCCGGAGGTTAGCGATAATGTGGGTGGTGGTGGTGGGGAGGACGATAGGGACGTTATTTCGCCCGTTGGACATCGTTTTCGCGTAGTAGGCGAGCCGCGTCCGCGCATATCGCCGCGCTTCAAAATCGTGTCGCGGCAAACGGATGTTGCATTGCTTCCGCCTCCACAGGGTGTTAATCCCAAATCGTGGATTCGGAACGCAATTCGCGACATCCATGCGTATTTCACCGCGGGGCAGCCTCAAAGTAATATGATAGGAATAGGGTTCATGGCTGAAGGTATGACCGACGGTGTTGCGGGGATTTCGATGCGACCCATTTGGCGATTCGCTTACCAGCAATTGTGGGAGCTCCTTTGTAGCGTGAACCAAAGCGCCAGAATCCTAGCGGTGTACGACATACTGATATTCACTGTGACGTACGTCGACACGATCACTGGCGCAGGTAGCTTGGAGGAGAAATGGCAAAAAAATTGATCTATCGTCTCGATCGGTAACTCGGACAATTTGTGTTTCCCTCGTTCGTTCGTGGTTGCTCTTGCTAATGCACGTATCAAGCACGAGCGTAGCAATGAAGCGAAAGTTTTTTATGAACGCATTCGTCATAAAAAATCGAAGTTTCAGAGGGACGAGGCAAACAAGCTTGTCCGAGAAGCCCGGGTGGAAATCCCAGCGGCAGGGTGCGGACTACCTGAAATCGAGATGTTCCAGCGGCACTTTATGGCTACGGACGTAGCTATAGAAGTGTACGACTGGGCATCTCTGGGTAGTGGTGCCGAACCGATTTTCAATGGGCAAGCGCGACTTGAAAATTCACCGGCACGGGTGTTACTTAACATCGCACATTTTAGTAGCGAAAATCGTTTCGCCCCGATTACAAATCTCATTGCTGCGAGTGGTACGAGTGGTACATCCTGAACTTAAAACGATATGCCAGACAGTTCGTTTTTGCAAAAAATGCTCGAAGCTCGTGGACACTACGAGGAGAGTCCACGATTGCGAGAAATCGTTTTGCCAGCAGTGTCGTAGTCTGCACGGTCACAACGAGCACTGCTACATGCAACCTTTGGCCGCCCGCAGCGTGTCGCCCAACCCGAAGCCGCAGACACTATTTATATTTTATGACTTTGAGACCCGTCAAGACACACCGTACACTACATCACCAGAAGACGATACTCGAGAACACATTGCAACGGTTTGTGTTGCGCAACAGCTTTGCGATGTGTGTCTCGAGAGTGTGGACGATCTAGATGCGTCCAGCTTTTGCGAATGGTGTGGCATTCGGAAACACGTTTTCCGAAAATCACCCGTCAAAGAGCTGGTCAATCTGGCGGTACGTCGCACAACGTCTTTCCGGAAAATCGTTTGTATCGCGCACAACGCCAGGGGTTTTGATGCGCAATTCATATTACGTCATGTAGTTATGAATTGTAGCGACCTCGGGCTACCTAAGCTCGTTGTCACGGGTAACGCGATAATCTCTATGCGTATAGAACGCACAGTTTTTATCGACAGCCTGAATTACTTTCACATGCGTCTGAGTGCTCTTCCGCAAGCTTTCGGTTTTGCCGATAAAATGGGGAAAGGCAACTTTCCCCATTTACTTAACACCCGCGAAAACCAACAATACATTGGTGAGTTACCTGCAGCGGAATACTACTGGTCCTCAAGAGCACGAGGAATTTTATGCCTGGTATGCAGAGCGAGTTGCCTCGAGGGATATTTTCGAATTTCGCACCGAGATCGAAAAATGTTGCTCTCTCGATGTCGATATTTTGAGACGCGCGTGTCAGGAATTTTGTAAAATATTCCTCGAGGCTGGTAGCGTTTGTCCCTTTACCGAGGCAGCGACAATCGCCTCAGCCTGCTCTAAAGTATTCAGACGTAACTTCCTCAAGCCTCGGACGATCGGTCTCGGAATTTGAATTCGCAGAGTTACGCCGGTCGAATCCGGCAATAGACGATTATCTTCGCGACCATCCACGTCTGCAATGCGAGACTTTGAACCCTCGCGACGTGTTTTACGGCGGGCGTACCGGTAACACTGTCACAGTGTATGATGCAGCGCCAAACGAGAAAATCAGCTACATCGATATCTGCTCGTTGTATCCCTATATATCGAAGGTGGGCCGCTTCCCGAAGGGCCACCCAAAGATATACGTGGATACGGAGTGTGAGCGTTTGCTGAATGGCTCATTTGACGCTCTTGGTACAACGGTCAACGGGATGATCAGGTGTACAGTGCTACTGCCGAGAAATCTTTCTCATCCTGTGCTACCTGTCCGCATGCACGGTAAGTTGCTGTTTGCTCTGTACCGTACCTACGCCGAGGAAACAGCACAGACAGCGTGTTCTCACGAGGACAAAGCTGACCGCGTGCTTACAGGTACCTGGGTCGTGGACGAGATTAAGAAGGCGTTCGAGGTCGGCTACAGCATCGAAAAAATCTCAATTATTTGGGACTACGAGATGACTCAATACGACCCCGTAACATGCTAGCGAGGGTTATTTGTCGAGTACATAAATACCTTCCTGCGAATTAAGGAAGAGGCTAGTGGGTGGCCCGCAGAGTACATCGACGAGGAGTCCAAAGCTCGCTATATCGATGAATATGAGCGGGCTGAGGGTATCCGACTCGATAGCGAGAAAATCGCAAAAAATCCAGGCTTGCGGGCTGTCGCGAAACTCTGCCTTAATTCGTTTTGGGGTAAATTCGGACAGAGGTCAAACCTAACACAGACGACCGTCATCAACAGTCGTAAAGAGTTGTTGTTGCTTCTCGGTGACAACGACAAAGAAGTTCATCGTTTATTGCCGGTGAATGATCAGGTATTGTACGCAAATTGGTCGTGTATTGACGAGGCAGTTGTCCCGTCGCCGCAAACTAACGTCGTTATTGCGGCGTACACGACGGCGCAGGCTCGTCTTAAACTTTACAGCTATCTTGAACGGTTGGGAAAACGTGTCCTATATTACGACACAGACTCGGTGATTTTTGTCAGCACCGGTGAATCGGGTGAATGGGTGCCACCACTCGGCAACTTTCTCGGGGACATGACGAACGAGCTTAAGGATCCGAGCGATTACATCAAATCGTTTGTATCTGGAGGCCCGAAGTTTTATGGCTACGAGATTGTGAATAGCGCCGACCCCGGGAAAGTTATTAAAACCGAGTGCAAAGTGAAGGGTTTGTCTTTAAATTATACGAATTCACAAAAATTAATTTCAAATCGATCCGGGCAATGATCGAAAGTGATTTGCCTGGAGAAAATCATGAATCGATTGAACTTAGTTTCTCCTCAATTCAAAGAACAGCCCGTCACGATGTGATAACCCGCAAAGAGACAAAAACCTGCCGGGTTGTGTGTCGTAAACGTCGACATTTAACGCACACATTATCGCTACCTTTCGGCTATAAAGGTTAGCAGGTAATCCCCGTTATTGTAGCTAAAGTTCTCTAGTCATCCTCATTGTCGTTGTTATTGCCATATAGATTTTACTTTTTGTTATTTAATGTCCGTGTGTGTGTGTTGAAATTGTTAGTGTGAACGTGTATGTGAGTGTTTTTACTTTTAATCTATATATATATATATATATAATATGTATAATATGTATAATATGTAAAGTTTATAATAAGAAAATGTAAAAGAAAAGTTAAAAAATATTGTTAATTATAATTAAACATAATTAAACGTAAATATATTTTATAAAATTTACAATGTTTAGGTATAGTGATTTATTACATTAATCCGTTTTTATTTCATTTTTAAAAAAGTTCATTTTTAATAAAAAAAACATTTCAGTCGATTTCCATGTTTATGCGTGTTAATTCGAAATTTTCTACCCCCTCCCGCTATCCAAAATATATATATATAAATATTTGATACGACGCCGCGACTGCGCAACAACGAACCGCTGCTGCTGCTGCTGTTGGAATGGCGACGAGCAAGAACCGGTACGAGAGAGAGAGAGGAAGAGGTAAAGTATGCTGGTAGGTATCCGCCGCCGCAGTATAAAAGCTAAATTTCACGTTCGCTCGCTCATAAGCTGGTTGGAGCGATCGTGAGTCCCCGCGCGCGCGCGTATAAGATCTTCTAGCTCCCCGGTCGCGCACACGTCGTAGTAGCTTATAGTGACGTGTGTCTGTCGCGCCGGCCCCGCCGCCGCCGCCAAGAAGCTTTTAGATTAGCTGTAGAAAAAGTTTATAGAAATTGGAGAAAAAACGAGAGAGTAGAGTAGAGTAGTCAGAGTCAGAGAGAGAGAGAAACGAAATGGACGTGCGCTGGAAACATCCATGGACATCGTTGATCTGTGGACCAACAGGCTGCGGTAAATCAGTGTTCGTTCGACGTTTTTTGTGCAATCTCGAGGCAATGAGCGTCACTGTCTTCGATAGAATTTTATTCTATTATGGCGATAATCTCGATCGCGATACAGAAGCATTATTTAAAATGCCTTCTACGACGACGACGACGACGACGACGACGATGACGACGACGACGACCGTTCCAACGATTTAATTCCACGAGGGTCTACCACAAGCGGAAGATTATTCACACGACAATGAGGCAAAAAAACTCGTCATCATTGACGATTTAATGCGTAAATCGTCAAATAATACAATTGTCGATTTATTCACAAAAGGTAGTCATCATAAAAATATCAGCGTTATCTTTATAACGCAAAACATTTTTTATCAAGGCCATGGACAACGGGATATCTCACTTAACGCTAATTATATTGTTATTTTTAAAAATCCACGTGATCGAGCACAAATCCAACATCTTGCGAGGCAAGTATATCCCGAAGATCCGAGATTTCTATCCGAAGCGTATTACGATGCCACTGCTCAACCACACGGCTATCTACTTCTCGACCTGAAGCAGTCAACGCCTGATATTTGCCGCTGTCGTACAACCATATTTCCCGATGATCCGCAAATGCAGGTATACGTGCCGAAAAATAAACGCTCAGCACGACAAAGGTGAGCGAGAGAGAGAGAGATAGAGAGAGAGAGAGACAATGCGGCGATGGTGGTATTTGAGGTATCGTAGGTACACGAAAAACTTCAGTATTACCACGATCGTCATCGATATTACGCAATCGAGGGATGTCGGTAACAACCGTCCAATAGTAAAACAGCAATAAAATCGGAAGTGGCCTACACGACTGCCGATCGGTCAGCGTCACGCGGTCTTACTCAATGCACTCTGTCATGCTAGTAGAGATCAACAAAAAGCGCTTCTACGTGCATCCGATGAATCACTCGTAAAGTGCATTTGTGAAAGTGCTTTAAATATCTTACACAGTATAGTGAAACATAAACCATCTATTAAAAAACGTTTGAGTAAATTCAAAAATGTTCTACGACAATTAGCGCCACCTTTGTCGACGTATCTACGAAGACCACGACAACGAACTAGGAAAAATCAAAATGGTGGTGGTGGAAAAAGACACATAGATGGCACCACCACCACTACTACTATCGTCAGACGTAAACGACGAAAATTCAATTGGAGAGTGAAAAAACGCATTATGATGCAAAAAGGGTGTGGAGCATTCTTGCCCCTTTTATTGGCACCCATTATCACGGGTTTGCTTAGTAGACTGTTTGACGGCAACAACAACAACAACAACAACAACAACAGTGGAAGTGTCGAGTAATTGACAATGGAACATGCGAGAAAAATGATTTTAGTACCGGCTGAGAAGTCGATTGTAGCTAAAGATCCGATGATTGGCGGCGGCGGCGACGGCGGTAGAACCATACATAAATTCGTACAAACACCTGGCGATCCTATATCGCGACTCGATGCTGAACACGATGGTATTTTAAAGTCAAAAAAATATCCCGATGATGCCTCCAAGTGGAAAGTGTATCTACAAGTACTACAAAGATATTTATTTCTCGTCGTGATACGAAATGGACCATTAGACCCATCGTTAACGGGAGTGACAACACCAACACCACCACCACCACCATCAGAGAATCAAGATTTTAATGAAATTAATATATTAAACAGTGGACCACCAAAATACAAACGCCGGGCTCATGGTCTGTTAAACTACATACGGAATTCACCGAGTGCTTCAAAACGCATCACATGGGACAGCGAGGGACGTGTGACAATTGACGGTGTACTCATTCACAATTCAAACATTCTCGATCTTGTTAATGACGCAATACGTTGGAGAAAAGATTTTGAAGCCAATGGTCGTAGTCAGTTTATTCAGAGCCTTCGTGCCAGTGGCGTACCACACGAATTTGTCGGGAATGGCAAGTTATGGACCATGGGCGATGAAAGTATTGCTGTAAAACGGAAAAAAACTGATCCAAAGTATTATAACATTGGAGACGACGACGACGACGACGACGACGACGACCACGACTACGACGGCGGCGGCGACGCACCGGAGAACTATGAGCCTGGTGAAAAACGATCGAGAAACAATCGTGGCGGATTTCAAGAAATGACGACGAAGACGACGACGACGAGAAAACAGAAGAAGAAGAAGGATCCTACTACTACTACGACCCGGGGCACCACTTCTACGAGAAAAACATCAGGTCGAAGAGGATTTGAATATTGGCTTAAAATGTGAATTCTAACTTGTGTGCAAAAAAATGTCATCCGAAAGTGTGTATTATGACCCGTCTCATCCTGCGAGTTACGCTGGAGCAAGGCATCTAATTGGCAACAAAAAATATAAACCAATCGATGTTTATAACTGGTTAACCCAACAGGATGCGTATACACTGCATAAACCTGTCAGACGCCAATTTCCACGGTTATACTATAATATCGGAAATATAGACGATGTTTGGGAGGCTGATCTCGTTGATTTACGATCGTTAAAGAATTATAACGATAATGTCTCATACCTACTCACGGTCATTGATGTGTTAAGTAAATTTGCATGGGTCGAACCATTGAAAGACAAAACTGTGCACTCTGTCGTCGAGGCGTTTAAACGAATTTTCGAGCGCGGCGAGAGTCGTTTACCCGTATACTTGCAGACCGACAAAAGCAAGGAATTTGTGGGTCAAGAGTTACAGGCTTTTCTGAAAAAGACCGATATACGTTTCAGACTGACACGTAATCCCGATATAAAAGCCGCAATTCTAGAACGCTTTAATCGCACCTTGAAAGAACGAATGTGGCGCTACTTTACACATCGCAATACACATGGCTACATCGATGTACTACAACAATTTGTGGATGCCTATAATCATGCAAGACACTCGACGATAAAAATGCAACCGGCTGCTGTGACACTACACAATGCCGATATAGCAGCGAGGAATATGACAAACGCTTCGCTTAAACAACGTGAAAAAGAACGTCACACTACGGTTAAATATAGACGCGGCGATTACGTGCGGATTAGCCGAACAAAAGGCACCTTTGCGAAGGGTTACGAGCGAAATTGGAGTGAAGAAATTTTCCAAATTGATAAGGCCGTCAATCGTCAGGGAATACAAATTTACGAGTTACGCGATCTCGAGGAAGAATTAATCGATGGCTTCTTCTAAACCGAGGAAATAACACCTGTGCACGAGAAACGCATAACAGAAGACAGAGTTTTCAAAATCGATCGTATCTTACGGACGAAAGGACGCGGTGCGAAGAAACAACTTTTCGTTTTCTGGATCGGCTACCCTTCGAAATTCAACTCTTGGATACCTGCGTCCGACGCCTATAATATCGATACCTGACGAACTCATCGACTCGTGTCACCACCACCACCACCACCACTACCACCACCTCATTATGTACAACGAAGAAATTTTTTTTCTCGTATTACCGAGTAACAGCAGCATGCAATACTATCCTGATAATACGACAACGCATTTTATTACACAACTTTCACGTGAATTACACCTTAACGGTCAATGGGCTGTGGGTTTATCGGAAATACATATACCCTGCACAATGACGCATTTACAGCCTGAAGATACGAAGATCAAATGGAATAAGTGTGGTGACAAAAAATACACGGGAGGTAACATACCACATAGTATATACAAAAGCCCTGAAGAACTTATGAATAAAATAAATAATGTTCCAGGTCTACGAGAAGAAGGTATACAAGTTGTCGCGGCTAGAAAAGCAAACGGTTACGCGGCTATTAAAGGTGAAAAGTTTACGGAAAAATGCAATTCAGAAAATACGATAAATAAAAATGCCTTACGCATTGGCGAAAAGATACAACGTATACTGGGTTTTAATGTGGAAGACGGTTATGACTGGAGGAGCGACGATGCCTCGTACCTGCGTTTCGTTCGTGGACGTCAACGAGAGTGAAACACCTGTATGTATATCTCGTGCTCTACCTGAACAACCTTTTGTCTATACCGATCTCTGTATACCCTATACAGTGGGCGTTACTCAAGCTGCTCTACTACGTATAGTGAATTTGGATACAGCGCATTATACGTATGGCTCGACACAAGTCAAATATTTTTCACCTGGGAATTACATACCTCTACTGAACAATTGTTTTCGCACAGTGGAGATAGATATAAGAGATCATTTGGAGAAACCAATAGCATTCGAGTACGGAACGTTAACCCTAACGCTTCACTTTAAACGTCTCGCTTAGAATTTGGATCGTGCGCTTTTTACGCGCGATGGTGGTTCATTATACGACATATTACGATAATCAAGCTGGTGGTGGTGGCGCCAGCCGTATAGGAAATGTATTTGTCGGTGCACCGTATCAACGAGGACACGGAATCGGACGATTTCTCGGTGGTCTTTTCAGAAGTGTATTACCGCTACTGACAAGAGGCGCTAAAGCCATCGGTAGAGAGGCTCTACGCACAGGCTTAAATGTTTTCGAGGATGTGAGCGGTAATCGGGTGCCCTTCAAAGAGTCGCTAAAAAGACGCGCCGCAGAATCGGGAGAAAATTTAAAACGTGAAGCTAACGAAAAAATAGCACTACTCATGAATGGTTCTGGGTATAATAACGCGATTGCCGCGAGAACAATGCAGTCGTTAACAGACCGAGCACCTGCACGTATCTCTGCGAGAATACGTACTATAAAGAGGCGTAAAAGGGTCGCACCATCATCGTCGTCATCATCATCATCATCATCATCAGCGTCGACGGCAATGAAGAGGAAGAAGAAAAAGAAGAGCGGCAGGACCGCAAGGGGAAAAGTGTCAAAGAAGAAACGAGCACGACAAGGAAATACCAAACGACGGAGAAAAAGATCTACAGTGAGAGATATTTTCGGAAGTGCTTGAAAAGAAAAAATGTCTTTTCTACACTCACACTCCTGTGAATGTATGAAGTCGGAGCTCGACATATTCACCATACCACCAACACAGACATACATAGAGTCGTCGCAATACGTACACTATAAACCCGCGTCCTCACTGTCAGACGATGGCCCCATTGAATTTGTTATACCTGGCCACGGCGAGGAATACCTCGATCTAGCCCACACAATGCTCTGTGTAAAACTCAAAGTTCTCGCCTCTGGTGACTCACCCTACAAAGTAGCACCTGTTAATAATTTTTTACACAGCTTCTTTAATCAGGTTGACGTGTTTTTCAATCAAAAACTCGTTGCACCACCCAATAATGCTTACGCATATAGAGCGTACATTGAGACATTATTCAATTACGGCCCTGCCGCAAAACAATCACATCTCACGACGGCTTTATGGTTTGCTGATGACCCCGGTAGGTTTGAGACTCTACCTGGCGCAAAAACCCTCATGAATAATGGCCAAGAGCTAAGATCGCAATATATAAGCGACCGCAAAACCCTGGATTTGATTGGGCATTTACATTGCGATGTTTTCAAACAGGACAAGTTTTTGTTAAATGGTCTAGAAGTACGTCTACGACTCGTACGCTCGAAAGATGAGTTTTGTCTTATGGAGGCGCCAAGACAGGGACTTATGCACAAAATAAAAATAACCGATGCACACGCAAAAACTCTCGCTAAGACAACGGCGAAATATCCGATAACACGTGTGGAAGTCAAATCATTCACCATGCATAGTGGAATTATCGGCGATACATTGGATAATGTGATACTCGGACAATTGCCGAAACGTATAATACTCGGCTTCGTCTAGAATAAGGCTTTCAATGGTGACAAAACATTGAACCCCTTCAATTTTCATCATCATTCGATATATTTTCTGTCGCTCTACGTAGATGGTCAGCAGATTCTGGGAAAACCACTTCAACCGGAATTTGGCGGTAACAACACATGGATTCAGAGCTATCATACACTTTTCTCCGGCACAGGTATACATTTTCAGAACGAAGGACTGGCAATTGACCGTGAGGCATACGCCAGAGGCTATTGCTTATTGCTTACTTATTGCTTATTTGCCTTTGATTTGACACCGGACTTATCGGCAAACTGTTTCACCCACTGGAATCTTGTGAGACACGGTAGCGTACGCATTGAAGTACGCTTCGCCAGGTCTCTCGAAGCAACTATGAATTGTATTGTTTATGCCGAATACGACAATGTTATTGAAATTGATTCGGCACGTCAAGTTATTACTGATTTTAGTGCCTGAAAAAACAACGGAAATCGATAAAAATCTCGCCCCCTCCATCGTCCTCGCTGTCAAGATATTCTGGGGGGCAAGAGCGGGCTCTGATCCGCCGTGAATGGTATTTAAGAACCGCTAAGCACACATGCTCGACAACAGTTAACCACAAGTTCTCATCATGGACGCTATAGTGGATATCCAAGCGCTGTACGGGAAACAAGAAGATTTCCTACCTAAGGAAGTTTCAGTGACTACATTACAAGGCGATAATATAAGCCATTGGCTCGATGAAGCACCATACGGCTTTGGTGATTTACCGAAAGTGATACGAGGCAGTAATAATAAATTAACCTGCTACCATCATGGACTCGAATGGGTTGACGGTGACACACCACTGTGGAAAGTTTACGTTAACTTGAAAGCCATGTGTCGCTACGCTTTTTGGATATACACACGTGGAGCACAAAAGACCGAAATTTTACGAGATGTATTGGGACGAGATATTATCAACTTGGAAGATTACGAAGGACCAAGCTTCAAAAAAATGCCACCATATGACACATGGTGTATTTATCACGGTCTCGCCAAGGAGGATGATGCTAAATGTGCATTAAATAACGTGGGAAAAATAAAACGATTCCTCCAGAGTACAGCTGTCGACACGGCAAACCCAATATACACGGAACCTATTGAAGTTGTCTACCAGAAACAAAACCAGATGACGCGATAAAAAAATCTGTGCGTATCGAGATACCTAACGAACTGGAGATTGTATCTGTGAGTCAAGGGTATATACCCCATGCACCTGTGAAGAGTGTCAACAGTAGCACGCCGAGCACCTGTGATGGCACGGTACCTGCCAACGACGAGATCGTAACCCTTTTCCGTGCGACCCTACGCTCACCGCCACCACCACCGACGCCTCCAAAAGGACAGATAACTGGTAGCACCACCAACACCCGTGGAGGAGGAGGGGGAGGGGGCCATAATTTTTATCAACAGCATCATCATCATCATCATTATCAACGTAAACGTCGGTAGCCGGTAGCCATCTACGTGGACAACAATGGTCGAGGCATCTTTTTCGATGGCTACGGGCTACCCCCGCTCGTTAACAAACACCATAACCGTATACATCGAAACACCACAACCTACGAATGGAATACCCGAAGTCTACAATCTATCAAGTCTACAGTGTGTGGAGAATACTGTGTTATGATTCTCAATTATATGTCTCGGGGTTATAACCTGGATAGGTTTCTACAATTATTTTCGACAAATAAGTTGAAAAATGATGATATTGTGCGACGGTTCTATAAAAAATTAAAACATGTGACACATAAAACACGCTATACAAATAATGCAGCGTTCAGTGGACTAGAGGGAGCCGGCGGTAAATGTGCAGGATCGTGTATACAAACATGCACACCTCGTTTTGGATGTCATCTATAAATATACATCTAAACGATAAATAAACACGAAACTTGACAATCCGTGTGTGTGTTGTGTGTATTTGTGATTGTTTATAAAAAAGAAACTACAACTACTGCGGACATCCCCACTACTACCACCACCACCACCACCACTACGTGTTTGATAAGTATAAAAGCAGCTACTCTTAGCTCAATTAACCACACTTGTGAAAGAGCAGTTGTAGCTAACAACAGTCGTCCTAAAAATGGAGGTTATAATCGGTTTACAGGTTATCGATTGCGGCAAAGATCCATGGGATCTCACCAGAGAAGAATTGGAATACATACCGAAACCCTTGCTACTACGCTACTGGGGTGATGTGATTCATTTTCTCTGGGATAAACTAACCGAACACATTCGAATGGATTCCGAGGTTGCATCTCATCTACTCTGCGTAGAACACACAGATTCACCAGATCTACCGATGCAAATCGACAATTGCCTTCCGACCAAGAGGGAATGCAAACGGTGCCTGCAGAATAAATCACCACCATCAACAAACGATCAACCAAAATCAACACTATCAATTGCAAAAACCTATCGTGAAACCTTTGCTTAAGTTAATGACACATACACACACACACACACACACAAAAACTTGTATTATTTTTGCACATACAATTGAACGATGTATAAATAAATCGATGCACATTTTTTTTTTATTTGTTCTTTTTATTTCACGACTTACCTACCTGAAAAAAATTTACCAACATTCGGAAAATCGAGTTACCGATGAGATTTCGAAAAAATTTACCAACATTCGGAAAATCGAGTTACCGATGAGATTTCGAAAAAAATTCACCAACATTCGGAAAATCGAGTTACCGTTCAGATTTCGATTTATTGATACCCGAAAATCGAGATACCGATCGTAGGAAAAAAATATCTACATTACCGACTGCCGAAGCATCGACAGATTTTCAGCGCTCGAGGATGGGGAGGAAGTGAGGGGTCTTAAACAAACAAATCAGAGCTCGGCGAATTCTCAACAAAAGAAGTGGGGAGAAAGAGGGGATTTAAACAACCAATCACAGCTCGGGGAATTATGCTAATTATTCCCACCTACTTAACAAAAGAAGTGGGGAGGAAGAGGGGATTTAAACAACCAATCAAAGCTCGGGGAATAATGCTAATTAGACTAGACAAGGCGCCGGGAGGGAGGGGGTAGGGCCTGGCTCCCCAGCGCTGCCAGGGGCAGGGAGGGAGGGGGTAGGGTCCGGGTCCCCAGCGCTGCCTGCGGGTAGGAAGGGAGGGGGAAGGGTCTGTCTCCCCAGCGCTGTACCATACTACTACGGGCGATTCGCTCCGCGGCCGCCATGAATAGAGCAGCTCCTGTCCTCCGTCGTTCCACATGCAACATCCGCTGCCTTGCTCTCTTCCGTCTTTACTTATGAGCGCGTAACAACATATATAGGGTCTGATGCGTATGCATGATATTTCCTTGTGTGGTGACCCGTGACCTAACTCCGAGCTCCATGCTTTCTTCAAATTGACGAGACATTCCCCCGAATGGGTTGTGACGTGATTTTTTGCCACGTCACCTGCGCGAAGTGTAAACGGCGAGGAGTGTCGGATTTACGACACTTGGGTCGGTGCACGTTCGCTTCT
Source organism: Clistopyga incitator (assembly GCA_947507545.1). Classification (NCBI taxonomy): domain Eukaryota; kingdom Metazoa; phylum Arthropoda; class Insecta; order Hymenoptera; family Ichneumonidae; genus Clistopyga; species Clistopyga incitator. The sequence continues at coordinate 7,267,970 of OX382172.1, read as the reverse complement.
ACCAACCGCGGGTCAACAGCGGAGTCGCTCTCTAATTTCGCTCCCTACCTTACTTTCGTCAGAGCTACCTTGCGATCGGAATTTTAAGCGTTTTTATTAGACAGTAATTAGTTTCTTTAGATTTAGTATTGTTTTGACCGCTCTGTTCCCCCTCTACTAAGTCTCACCCCAGCTACCTACGACCACCGAGGGACTACCCCTCCGCCTGCAATCCGCTACTTGACGCCCACGCGCTCGCCGACCGCTCGCACCGTTACCTATCGCTCTCTTACGTTTCCGACGTGCCCCTACACCGAGGGACTTCGGGTATTTTGTTTGGATATTGGTTTTGAGTATGGATTATGGCCCGAAACTCCAGTTTTGGATATTGGAATTCTGAGGATCAGAATCGCGGGCGGGCACCGAACAACAGTGCCCGTGGATTATGGATGCCCGGGGAGCGCGCTGGAAAATGGGCCGACATATTACTGTGCCACCCGCCTCCCCACGACTTCCCAGCCCGGCGCTAGACCATCCCCTGGAGCTTGGACTGTCGCGGTCCGGCCAACCCGGCGCCCCATGAAGAAAGGGTCTAGGAGCACCAGTGGAACGAGTTAATTGCAGTGTTGCGCCTTTTGTTGTGGGTCCAATACCGCCGATGAATCGTGGCCACGAATTCCGGCGTGAGGGACTCCGCACTCGTCCACTGGGGCCACCGGATCCGAGGGGAAGACACCCACGCTCCAGTATTAATTGGCCGCAGAAGAAATTGGAGGGAAACGGCGATATCAACGGTGCGGGCCACTACGTCAACCGAAGTGCAGCGGAAAAGTTCAAACCATCGTTTGAAGCGCGCGCCAATGCGCGAGATTCGCAGTACGCCGCCGCATCTCCCAAACACCGTGGGAGCCCCTCTCCATCGGAGCGCGTGCGCGAGCGGGCGGAGTGGGGTTATCGATCAACGGCCCACGAGGGATCGCGAAAAATTCACTCTCTGCTGCTGACCACGTGCCCGTGAACATCTACCTTTCGGTGATAAGGACATCGCGACCATCGTCGGGACGAAGGAGATTCCGGTGAGACTCAGCCCACCCTCTACTACTGTGAATCAAGCGATCTTTAGGAGTTAGTGATCCGGTCCCGTGAGTAAGTTTTGTTTTTGAGTTTATCGAATTTTAATCGTTATGGATTTTTGCATTTGAGTATGTTGCGTGGAATTACTCACGGAGGACTCGGGTCACTTCCTTCCCCGGCGGCGTGCCGGGAGAGAAGATCGCCCGACAATTAATTGGTCGTAAATTTTGTTTATCTTCGGTTTGGATTTATTTTGTTCTGAGTTTTGCGTTCAGTTAATCACCAAAATTATTTGTGTAATCGCGTTCGCTTTTGATTGAGTCAATTGTGCTACCTTCTCGCTGTTAAGATTCAATAATTTCAGTTACGCTATCTTCCCGATCGCTTAATTTATTGTATTAGTTTGGCTCTCTAAAGCTTTGTTAATTTTGTGTTAGTACGCCGTAATATTTCATGCGCGTAAATTTACTATGCTTAGTTTTCTGTCTTTTGCTTATTTGCCGTTGGGGTACTCGCCGAAGGTCATTCGGACCGGCGCGTTGTTTACATCTCGCGCGTATTGTTCGGCTCACGCTACCTCCCCTACGCTACATTACTATCTTTATTTGAGCGGCCCGAACATTCACAGTTTAGTGTTCTCGTAAATTTTCTGTATATTTTGTTCTGTGATATTATGAAGCTCGTTGTCATTGATGCTACCTATAGTATGCTACCTATACTACCCATTACGATCTTTGACTCTTGCGTTTTGTCGATGACTTTTAATTTATGATTACATTATTGCTATTTTGTTATTTTATTATGTACTATTGCGTTAGCTATATCTTCAGGACTCGAGATTTATCTGTTGCCCCTCCTTCAGATTTTTGCCGATCCTCCGTGCCAGAAATTACTGGATAATTTTGATTGTTGATTTGCCCTTTTGGCGTGTGTAAGTTATTTGTTCTGCTTATGTTTTTCTTTCCCGAATTCGTTCTCGCATCTAAGTCACCTCCGATGAGTTATTATGATTATGTTCCGCAATTCTTTAAATATTATTTGTTTCAAGCGACCTTTTAGTCTGCGGCTATTATTTAGTAGTCCAAATTATAATTAATCACGCTACCTATTGCTTGAGTCGCCGCTTCAAGTTAACGCTACCTTTAACTTCGCGTGAATAATTTGTTGGCTTTGTTTCTTCCATTTATTTATTTTATATCGACTCCCCGTAGTATTACGCTCATTTTTGTCCACCATCATGTCATCGTAAATGCACCTTGACCTTGTCAAGTGACGCCCGGGAACTGGTTAATAAACCAAATAATTCCTTTAATATTCTAGTTTTGTCACCTCATTTCGTCCAGCCCCTCTACCATATATCAGCTCGCGGAGCCTGAGCTAGTCGTGTGCCTTGTGGCTTCTCACCGCGTCCTCGCGCGACCCCGCTTCTGATTTCACCTCATGGGCGACAATATAAGTCGATGAGAATCGGCGGTACCTCGGTACCTGGCGTCCAGTCGGCCGTGAGGTGGATCCGCGCATCATGTTAAGTTTTGAGATTAAATAATAAATTAAAGATGAGTTTTAAGCGGTTTAGTGTCTTAGAATGATTTCAAGTTGTGGGTCGTGTCGAAGGGAGGGGAGCCGGGGTTGTGAGTCCCGCCAGGGAAATGCCTCACAGGGTATACTGTTTAATTAGGATATATGTATGTGGTATAGTTTTTCCCCCGTTGATTCTGATTTGGAGTCGTCTGTACGAATTACCTCTCCCACTTAATGATCGTTCGCGGCAGTTTCCCGGCGTCTCGGTGTTTTCTTGTCAAATTTGTTAACTGATATTTTTATCGCTTCTGATACGGACCAACAATATACGGATCAACAAGAGTAAAACGGATTTATCTTTCTGCAAACTCTTGATGCTCTTTCCTCAAGCAAAATGTAATATTATTTTTTGAAATATTATATTTCCTTTCCCAGGAGCCGGTTATGTCTCTGAATGAAGCGTAGCTATTCTTTCTATTCAAAATTTTTGTTTTTTGCAAGAAATTATTTGCACGGTTATTGGGCGTTTGATATTATCCAATGGGATGTACCTTGGTCGATATAAACTTTTCCCCCAGATTTCGGTCCAATTTCATTATCGGCATAATTATCAATAAATTGAATTACTATAAATTGAAATTGGCATAATTATTAATTAACTGTATTACCGCAATCAGATTACAATGGTATTCTTGAACAAACTCGTATTATTTTTGCTGTAGTTGTAGCCGGTTATCACTTCAGTATCCGGTTGATCCGGGGTGGTGAAAATATGTAGCAATCGCTTGCCATCCATGAAATGCCGCTGACGTAATTTTCCGTCATACTCGCGGTCTTGTTGTGGAACAGGAAATTTCTAGAGATTCTTATCCATTTATTCTACCTGATACCTTTTCAGCTTCCTGCAAACGCGTCCGATGTGGCCTGGCTTCTTGCAAAACGTGCAGATGATTTTTTCAGGGATGACTCTTTGATTGGATCCCGAACCCTGCAAACTGTTTTATCCTCTTGTATGGTGCTACATCTGTGGAACGTAACTCGTTTTCCGATTCGTAGCGATGCTTGGACTTGCTGCTCTTGATATCGACTGTGTACTTCGTATTTTTCGATGTTTGTTTGCTCAGCTAAATAATTGCCCTTCCAGATATCTTCCCGGTTGGGGTCAAAGTGCTGTCACAAACGTATTGTCGCTTCAGTTTGCGTACTTAACATTCCCGCGAAATTCACCCTTTCGCAATGTAATTACTGGACTCGTAGTTCCAGTGCTACTAGTCTTCTGATAATTTCATCGATTGTCCATAGTTCTTGTGGTTGAAGGATACTTTTTTCCACTTCATCTGTCGAATTGAAGTCTCACTCATCGTATCTGCGTTTGGTGTTGTGCAGTTGAAATCGCTTGCTGTGGTCTTCCCAACTTTCCATTCCAATGGCACAATTTTCTTCTTGAACTGCAGGTGTTGTTTCAGTACGCAACGTGGCCTTTAACACGTCTTCAAGTTTGATTCTTTCCTCAAAAAGAAAGATGCCTATTGGTCAACGTTGTACACGATGTATCATGTTGGAAATATCAGCTGTTGCCTTTGAGTTGATAATGAAAAATGATTTGCCATTCACCAAAGTAGTCGCCTTGTGCGTTATTTGTTCTGCGACGTCTAAACCTTGGCGCAGTTCAATCTTCTAGAATTTTTGGCATTGATACAAACTCCGATCGTATCGTTGTTGATTGTTGATTTCGTTGCACCAGGATTGTTGTGTTCATCAAGAGTCGCGGTAGCGACTCGACGCCGAGTAAAAAAGAAAATCTGTCTGTCTGTCCGATCTCGACTGGGCTCTACTTCTGACTCGACGAGCGCTACTGCTACTCTTATATATCCCGAAGGTGGCCACTCACTGGTCGTTTTCAAATTGTTTTCAATAGTTTTCAATAGTGCGTGTTCCAGGGACTGAAAATTCAATCGTCGATAACTCGTGAATGGCACGATCGATCGAGCTCAAATTTGGCATGCAAGTAGAGTATTAATTCTTCTTCGATTGCTGTAATTTTGTAGACAATATATCTATGTATACTGATTTTATAGAATTTTCAATTTTTTTGAAAAATGTCGTATGCTCTCTAACTTTCGTAAAAGTTCGTCGATAGACCTAAATAGTTCTTCATAACTAGGAATACGTTGAATGCTCTTTGGTATTGAATTTCGACAAAATCAGTGAAGCGGTTTGGGTTTTATAGAATTTTCAATTTTTGTAAAAAATAAAAATTTTGCTGTAAATCACGTCGAAACTCAGCAAATTAACTGAAATGTTCTACAAACGAAAAATAACATACAGCCATACTGTGCATCAAATTTGGTGGTGATCGGTGAAGTCGTTCAAATTTTACACCATTTTTAATATTTGAAAAAATAGCGATTTTCGCTATAACCTCCGCAAAAGTTAATAAAGTAATACAAAAGTTTGTGCCTAATTAAAATAAAATGTGCCGGTGATTTATTCATTTATTCAAAACCAGGATGCAAAGTAGAACCTTGCACATTGCTTTCTCATTTAATTTTGCTCTTCACAAAGCTTCCTCTATGAGGATGCAAAATGAACAAAATCGATGAGGGTGAGGGTCGTAGCTTATTGATTTGAGGTGGAATTCCCCATATATATATATTTTTCTCTTTTCAATGAGTCATCCCCCAAGGAAATCGGTTACTTTGATGTTGATATTTCACATATTTGTAATTCCTAATCATCGAAAAATCTTGCGATTGGCGAACTCACACAACTTTGAATGTCCCCTCACATGTACGTGGTATTGTAACTTGAAATATCTCTGATCACACTCCGCAAACGAAAAGTGTATCACACCCAATATTTTTTATTTATTTTTCTCTTTTTAATGACACCTGCACCAAGCAAATCTCTGGGATTATTCTTTTTTATTTTATTGGTTTTTATTCGCTCGGTAAGTGTCTCGGTAAGTAATTTCGACAGAGTCTTATTTTAGTTTGTAATTTTTTACACATTTTACTGTTGAGTATCTTTTATATAGTGCGTGTGTGTCGTACCTCACCTCATTTCAGCAGGTTTCGGATAGAAATTTGGTTTGGAGTAGCTTCCTGCATTGATAATAGCTGTAGCTGTTGTCATGGGGACAAACCCTTATTAACACGTTCGTCGCCCAGCGCGATTCGGCCGTAGTTTCTCCCATCACCCGTCACCCAGATCTGGGTGACGCGGCGACGAACGTGTTAAGAGGACAAATGAGTTGTTTGATATAAAATATAAACAGATATAGTAGCGTAAGTTTGACATCATCGTCTCGATTTTAAATATTACGTCTGCCGTTCGCGAACGGTTTTGTGGATATTTCAGTTTATTGCAGTGGATATCAGTGGATTTATTATAATTTTCGTTAATTTATGTATGCAATAGATATTTTAAATTAAAATTCTACAATAAAATCCGTTTGTGACTTATTAAGTGTTAACGTTTAACCTCATCGCTGTGTATTAAAAAATCTCCTTTTTACCGTTACCAGGATGGAATGTCTTTCATCGTTTTTGTCAAGAGTTGCAAAATTATTAACAATAGTGAAAAATAATTCTTACATATAACCATAAACCAAAAAAATATTTAGTGCAATGGATTTATGTCCACAGGTACTTATCGTTAAGTAAATTTGAAAACTGACTAAAATTTATGATATTTTTAAAAGTAAATGCTAATTGATGTATTTTTCTTGTCCATGTTTAACTTTTTATTTATCAAATCCTTCATCAAAGAATTAAATTCCAGTTTTTATGATCTTGAGGTTTATCGCAATTAAAAATCGCTGCTTTTTTTCTTTACTCAGTGTGTCTCAAGTGTCCATAGCGAGAACTCAAGTATTTTTCTTATAGTAACCGTGTTTCATCTTTCGAATTAGAACGTTGGCCAAATTGAGATGTTATATATCGGCTGAGTTAGAATTTTTTTATTAAACAATCGTTTGAAGCAAAATTTTCATCCAAAATGTAAAAATCTGCAATCAATTTTCATGAAAAACGTCCAAAATATGAAATTAATTGTATATTCCAGTGAAAGTGCTATACATTTCGTACGATCCATTTACCTTTATTTACTGATTACTGTAAATCAACGTTACAGTTTGTTTTTCAACATGTTTAGATTTTCAAAAAGACAGCAAATCCCCCAAAAAATATTTTTTCCAAAAAAAAAGATGGTACGCCAAGTATAAAAAGTGTTATCACCCTATAAAGAGAAAATCACTTGCCAACAAAGAACTCTTTGCTGAAAAATGTATCTTATTTTCAATTTAAAAAATATATATTTAACTTTTCAGAATAGAACAACAACCAAATGTGATTATTGGCTTCAGGAATTGTACGGAAAAGAAACCGAGCCAGGGCCGTAATCACCGGAAAACCTCATTTTTCAACAATTATTAGACGGCATAAGAATTCGCAAGTACTAAGTTAAGAAATTATTAGCATTAACAACACATCTCGCATTAAAATTTCAACTTCTTAAAAACTTTTCATTGAATGAAAATATATATAATATGCTACATTTGAAGGTTTATTAGGAGAGTTTAAAAACCTCATCTCATTTTGTACAACCCAATTGGAGAACCAAACGCAAGAATTCCAGACCCAGTTTTTTATGCTTACTCCAATTCAGTAATATTTGCCATTTCTGCTGAATATCATGAACCTCTGCTTACTCAGCGAAACTACGCTTTAATCCTAAAGAGAGCCTTAAAAATTACAAACCAGGATTACATTGAAGTGATGCATTGATTAATGATCCATCAACTCGAACACCTATGTAACTTTTAACTTGTACGCTGCAAGTTCTGCATTGAAGAGCTGGAGGTGGTACGACAGTTATGTCTTTAAGCTCGTAAACAAAGAGAACTGCGAAATAGCTGGCAGCGAAAATATAATGGTATTATGATTATGTTATACTTCAAAATTGCTTTCTCCCGCACTTACACCAATGGACTATGTACGAGTGCTAGTCGCAGGCACGCCAAGTTTTTTGTAGATAAACATCTTCATCTGTTAAATATCTAGCAAGAGTTTTTACTTAGCTATTAGGATACAGTAAAACATATATATTTTGTAATTGAAAATAAGATAAATTTTTCAGCAAAGATACGATTTTACCTGCGTCTCTTTGCGGTTATTTACCGTCCGTAGTTTGCCGCAGATACGCTCTAGGCGTTCGAACCGATCTGGTAAAATGTGTATTGGGGAGAAGTATGGGGCACTACTCGTAGTGTTTTTCGTACCACCTCATGGGATGTCCGTGCTCTTATGGCGATGATCACTGTGGTGGTGTGGTAGCTTGTGTACTGGAACTCTCTGAAGGACATCGTCGTGATGTCCTTCGAGGTTGCTGCAGTCCCGGGGCCCGTTCGTTCTGCCATCTATTCCTAGTGTGACGGTGCGTCCACGTTGATTCTTTGATCGGTGGACTCCCTGGGACCTTCTCCCACCTTGAGAGCCTTTTCGTTACCGGTACCTCAATAGCTCCTGTGCACGTAAGATTCTCGTACACAGGAGTTTGATTTCGTATTTTTCTTATCAGCGATGTATCATTCTTTATTCGGTTCATAGTCATTTTGGCTATCCCACCACTGCCATCAATGTTTTACCGCCGAAAGCCGGTTAGTTACTCCGGACTGCGGCTATGTTTTACGATCTCGCAGTTGTTATGGAGATTAGTAAAGGGTTGGAACCCAAGTGCATATACGAAATAATATATTTAAGAATAATTTATTCTAACAAATAAATATTTACTACATGCTTAATAATTCACACGCTTATTCTTTACATGGACCAACTGTGTAGTTCAGTGGAGTCTATCGTGTCTATAGAGTGTCTGTTCTTTGGACCTTATAGGATGGTAAAAGAACAGTGACTTAAGTACTCAATTAATCAATATGTATTATTGATTATTCACTGTCCCAAATTCGGAACAGAAGAGGCATTAAGTTAAGCTCGCTTACTGCTCCAATAATACACAATTCCGAAATAACCGTGATGTCGAAACACAACACATAATTGGCCCGAGTGAGGCTTACTTAAAGGTATTTTTTTCTTGTTTAATTGCGTATTTACCTATATCGGAAACTCGTCTCAATAATATTCGACAATGTTGACATTTACAAATTCCACACAATAAAATAAAATAAAATATGTTAACTATCAATACGTTGTTATTTACACAAATTAATAGTTAGCCTAAATTCAAAAATATTTCTGAATATATGTTTTTTAATAATCTGTTTCCGATTATATTTCGATGTGTAACATAGGTTTATTATTAGTGGGAGAACCGAAAACCATGCAAGGTTTGATTTTAGATATTGTCCCCTGCACTTCACACAGTTTCAATTAAAGCTAAGGGCCGTCATTGCCACCATTGAAGCAGCAATTGAAATTGGAATGAGATGCACATGTCTACCAGAATGTTATCATTAAGCCACCCAATGTCGCAAAGTAACATTTTAAAATAAGAGTCGAAAGAAACGCCAATTTTGGCGCGTTATGCACACTATATTTCTTGTATCGACTGTAGGAATTGTGATACTTCCAATGACGTTTCAGGGACGAACAGTGAGATGTGAAGTTTCGATCTTTTATCGCTAGGTGTTTAGGTTTATTGAACTCTTGTTTCAACACTACTATGAAACCAGCCACTTTCGGCCCACAAAATTGCCATAAAAATCACCGTTGTTCATGCACGTGTTTCACAAAGTCAGTTTTTGAACATCGGGTCGCGTTAGATAATGTTTTCGTGGAAATTCGTATCTCTGTCAGATAAGTTATCCACAATAAAGCGCGGAAGAACGGAAGCAGGAGCCGTGAAAAATGCCGTTACAAATTGTTGTGGTTCTTAGGGATGAAAATTTAGCAGTTGCTCACTGCGCATGCTTTTATCGCACCCAACTGCTCTGATTGTCATTTTGTGTGAATGTTAAATAATCGATTTCTTTTCCAACATAGTCTATCCTCGGTACTGGCAATATGTCAGATTCAAGATATGATCAAACTTTCGCATGGCTAAAATAGCGAATTCCATAATAATGGCCACCCTAGGTTCAGGCGGTCATAATATTAAATTCCGCTGTTTCCGACATTCACTATCTAGACCTCCGTCCCAGGCAGTATCGTGGATTACATTGAAAAGTTAATTTCCGAAACGTCCAGGGCGAAGTAGTGCAACGATAATGCCCAACAATCCAGACGCGATGATTTCACGACCGCGAACATTAATTGACATGCTGGCAATAGGAAAGTTGTTGGCGGGCGTTGGAAAGCATACCGCCGGCATGCAATGAGGACGTTCGCGCGTTCGCTTGTCTAACAATAATAACAGGTTTACGACAGAAACGGTGATGCGACTATTTGGTAAAGCGAGTGAGGCGCGAGAACCCCAGCTTGGGGTAATTATACAGCGTAGAAGCCTAGCACGAGGGAAGCAGGGCTCGGTTAACATCATAAATATCGATGAACCACGGCCCTCGAGCCTTCGCGAAACCGAGCGTTATTGCGGATTTGGGCCACCCAATTACACGCTCATGTACGATCAGCGATCTGGGAGACGTACAAATTGATCTGTCCACGAAGTAACTTCCCGGTTGTCTATGTACATTGGCGGTCTATCCCGAATACTGTATTGATGTACTAATACACTATGATACCACCTATAGCAGCACCAGGTAATACGTACGCAATATAGTACCGCATATTACTCGACCTATTTCGACCGTATGTACATGATTGGCGACGACCTGATCATTCAGCTTGACCAAGGAAAATGGAAATACCGAGACCTGCAAATTATACATTATATGTATACATTATACGGATTGAGTATTAGTATTATAATAGGATATCGCAGCAGAGTTTGCTAGACATGCGAGATATGTGGCCGGGCTGAAAACATTCGTGTTGATCGGTGTACTCCCTGCTTGTACAGGAATGCTGACTGAGCTTGGGTATTTGCAACACGGCACAATAATAAAATCACCTTTTTTGCAATAATAAGATTTTCAATTCATACCTTGCGTACGTATGTATATCACCGATTGGTGGACGATTCATTGCAACGTTGATTTTTTGTCAGATGACGATGTGCATGATTGAGCGGAAGTTAATTCCTATTACAATTCTGTCATTTTTCTACATCATTGTCATATTAGTAAACAATGAAATTGAGACCAGAAATTAATCATCTCGATCACCGATGAATCTTTCATAAAGATACGCGGTAGCCGTGTTAAAAGAATTGGCGTCAAACTATTAGTAATTATACTCCAGAATTTTAGGCGCGAATCTTCAGATGACGATAACTCGCAAACTAAGCTACTGGTCAGATGCTACTGATTTGATGGCACAGTTGCAATAAAACTCCGATATCAGCTTTCGATTACGACTAGGGACGATGCGATCGGTTATGCCGACCTTTAGATCTCGGTATACATCTTGTTAATTTATACCGAATTTATGTCGAATATTGATTTTCGATATAAACGTTCAGTGCGATGGTGGACCGGCGGACCAGTAGACCGAGCTGTCGTCTAATATAAGCTACTTATAATGCTCGTAAATTGTTTCCGTGGATCATTTTGCAGCGATAATAATTTTCATTTAATACTCATGCGCATACAATTAAAACTGTAAGAAAGAATAATAAATGTGTAAAGCATCGTTAGGCATAAAAAAAGTTTCCGTGTACCCAGTTGAACTGTTCACCAGTCACAACAGTTATTGACTGCTACATTTCAGTCTCGTAAGTAACATTAGTCGTTCGCATTCGGTTATGTAAATATTTTTAAGGACATTACAGTGGAGTATAGTGCATATAATGTTACATTTGTGAAGTTTTTGTATGACCCTCAAAATTTCTGCATCTTCAAAAATAAAACTTTAGCACGCTGTAGCGCCGTGACATTAGTTCTGAGAGGAAAACGTTTACCACCTTTTTGTTCCTCTTTAAATTCCCCGATGGCAGATATTTTTGAAAAAAAAAAAAAAATTATTTGAAATGAAGACGATTACTGCGAGTTGAAAAATTTGGCACGCTGCATCTTTTTCATTTTGACTCGGAGAGAAAAGTTTGTAGGAAACATTTTTTTTCTTTTCTAATTTTGAGATGGCGGTTATTCGTACTTTTCGGGTGGCGGTTATGTGTGGGTAGTTACTTGAACTTTTGTCTTTGACAGTGGTTCCTGACTAGAATATTGATCATAGGCAAAAATGCCAAAGAACTTTTTTGTAGTACTCGCGATTATCTAATAGCGGGTTCCGCCGGATTTGTTTTTAAGGGCGAAGAAATATTTTTTTTTGCCATTCAAAAACTTTGGTTCGCGATATCTTGGCCAGATCACCTCCTAGAGAAAAAAACAGATGGGCCTTTTTTGTTCCTTTTTCGATTATTTAGTGGCGGGTTCCGCCGGATTTGTTTTTAAGGGCGAAGAAATATTTTTTTTTGCCATTTATAAACTTTGGTTCGCGATATCTTGGCCAGATCACCTCCTAGAGAAAAAAACGTATGCGCCTTTTTTGTTCCTTTTTCGATTATCTAGTGGCGGGTTCCGCCGGATTTTTTTTTAAGGGCGAAAAAATATTTTTTTTTGCCATTTCAAAATTTTGGATCGCGATATCTTGGCCAGATTTCCTCCTAGAGAAAAAAACATATGTAGCGTTTCTGTTCCTTTTTTGATTATCTAGTGGCGGGTTCCGCCGGATTTTTTTTTAAGGGCGAAAAAAATTTTTTTTTGTCATTTCAAAATTGTGGATCGCGATATCTTTTTTTTTTCGTCCTTAAAAAAAATCCGGCGGAACCCGCCACTAGATAATCGAAAAAGAGACAGAAACGGCACATATGTTTTTTTCTCTAGGAGGTGATCTGGCCAAGATATCGCGATCCAAAATTTTGAAATGACAAAAAAAAAAATTTGTTACGCATTTAAAAAAATCCGACGGAACCCGCCACTAGATAATCGAAAAAGGAACAGAAACGGTACATATGTTTTTTTCTCTAGGAGGTAATCTGGTCAAGATATCGCGATCCAAAGTTTTGAAATGGCAAAAAAAATTTTTTTTCGCCCTTAAAAAAAATCCGGCAGAACCCGCCACTAGATAATCGAAAAAGGAACAAAAAAGGAACATATGTTTTTTTCTCTAGGAGGTGATCTGGCCAAGATATCGCGAACCAAAGTTTTTAAAATGGCAAAAAAAAATATTTTTTCGCCCTTAAAAACAAATCCGGCGGAACCCGCCACTGGATAATCGCGAGTACTACAAAAAAGTTCTTTGGCATTTTTGCCTATGATCAATATTCTAGTCAGGAACCACTGTCAAAGACAAAAGTTCAAGTAACTACCCACACATAACCGCCACCCGAAAAGTACGAATAACCGCCATCTCAAAATTAGAAAAGAAAGAAAATGTTTCCTACAAACTTTTCTCTCCGAGTCAAAATGAAAAAGATGCAGCGTGCCAAAGTTTTCAACTTGCAGTAATCGTCTTCATTTCAAATAATTTTTTTTTTTTTTCAAAAATATCTGCCATCGGGGAATTTAAAGAGGAACAAAACGGTGCTAAACATTTTCCTCTCAGAACTAATGTCACGGCGCTACAGCGTGCTAAAGTTTTTTTTCTGAAGATGCAGAAATTTTGAGGGTCATAGTTTTTGTGTGTGTTTAATAACTTGGAAAAAAAAATTTCCAATTAAAAATACAAGTCACGTATGATATTATTTAAATAGAACGCACATGCTAATGCTGCAACTCTGTTCTCGCATTAAAATATCATTTTTTTTATTTTCTTCAGAATAAAATACCTTGTAATGGTATCAAGTGGAAAACTGACGAGAGGCCTTGCCATAACCTCCTGTGCAATGTGTCCACAATATTGCATACTCTCCTATAATACGCTACACAACTTCACCACAACAAGCTACACTGCACTGCGTTGTCGTCGAGACTTACTCAATAATCAACAATAGTTAAAAGTATGTATACATGTACCCATAATCCAGAGAGATATTTATCGCTGTAGAATTAGTGGAGATCCACTTATTGTTAAGTCATTATCCAATTAAAAAACGGATGCAAAGTAGAACATTGAACATTACTTTATCATTAAATTTTGCTCTTTAGATAGCAACTTCTACGAGGAAGTATTGTAACTGATTTTGGCTTCCTCATAGACGAAACATTGTGAAGAGCAAAATTTAATCATGAAGCAATATGCAAGGTTGTACTTTGCATCCTTGTTTTGAATAAATTAATAAATCACTGGCACATCTCATTTTTATTACGCACAAACTTTTGTTTAACTTTCTTAACTGTTACGGAGGTTATAGCAAAAATCGCAATTTTTTCAAATATTTGAAATGGTGTAAAATTTGAACGACTTTACCGATCATCACCGTGTGTGTTCCAGGAACCGAAAATTCAATCGTCCATAACTCGGGAATGGCACGATCGATGGAGCTGAAATTTAGCACGCAAGCAGAGTAATAACGCTTCTTCAATTGCTGTGAAGAATTGAAGAATTGGATTGGAAGACAATATATCTATGTGTGCTAATGTTATAGAGTTTTTTATTTTATTGAAAAATGTCGTATACTCTCTTACTTTCATAAAATCGCCGATATGGCTAAATAGTTCTTCATAACTAGAGACACGTTAAATGCTGTTTGATATTGAATTGCGACGAAATCGGTAAAGCAGTTCGAATTTTATAGAATTTTTAATTTTTGTAAAGAATACAAATTTTGCGATAAATCACGTCGAATCTTAGCAAATTAATTAAAATCTTCTAGAAAAGGAAAAAAACATACAGCCCTACTGTGTACCAAATTTGGTATTGATCAGGAAAGTCGTTCAAATTATACAGCATTTTGAATATTTTAAAAAATTTACATTTGCGCTATAACTTCCGCGAAAATTAAGAAAGTAAGACGCAAGTTTGTGCCTAATAAAAATGAGATATGTCGATGTTTTATTTATTTATTCAAAAGACGGATGGAAAGTAAAACCTTGCACATGGCTTCTGCATTAAATTTTGCTCTCTACAAAGCTTCCTCCATTTATTGCGCTACGTATTCTTGAATAAGCGTGGATGATAAGCCATCGATAAAGGATCTTTAACCCTTTTTATTATCTTTTTCAAATATTTATTACAAAATGATAGACATTAATATGGTTTAAATTAAAATTGGTTAAAAGCAAATACATAGTAAATACTACACATGCGGCGAATCTGACTTGTACAACAAAAACTAAACCATTTGTAGTAGACAAAATTTATTGATTCATTTTTTCAGTTTTTTTTCCAGCAAAGGAATTTACCGAATTTCTCAAAAGTCACGCATGGGTCATTTTCTACGACAAACTCTAACATCGAGAACCTTAGCCTTCGATGCCAACAGTATGCAGAAACTCCTCGAGAGTGCAACTGCAGAGGAACGAAAAATACTATTCATTACACTAATTGAATGTACTACCTAATTCTTGAAAAATATACCATTACTTTATAGATTGCTTAAAGAAAAATTGGTCTCTTGGGATCAATCAAATTAAATATGGGACCTATTTCGAATAAACGAAAATTTTCATAAATAAAAGTTTATCTGCAATCAAAACGATTTATCTGCATGCAATAAATTATATTCGATCGAAATGAAATCCTATTACGCCAATCATTGAATTCTAGTATGCTTCAAATGCTAACATAATTACAAAATATTTCGTTAAATAGAATTATTTTCAGTATTATAAATCCCATTGATATCAAGTAAGTTTTGTTTGATCGAAGTAAAATGTTATCTACTTGAAATAGATCCCATATTCGGTTTAAATGAAGCCATCAGATCGATATCTGTGGGTGTGTATACCTTCTGGAGAGCAATTGACGTTGGATGTCGACGATGCGAGCATCTATTACTGCTTGAGTAGATGTAGTTCCTCGTGTTATTTGTCTTCCACCTTCAACTCGCTGCCAATTACTTTCCTCGCTAATCATCAATTCATCGAGTTTTTCTGCATTATATAGATATGACTTAATGATACGCGAACAATCTTCGTCAAAAATGTGCGACTTCTCACGAGATTTAAAGTTATAACCGGTTAATAATAATCTTATGGAATATACGTACGGAGAAAAGCTAAATATTTGGACGAGCGCCACCAAGTGTTACAAACTCTTCCCAACTACAATGTACACGATTTAAGCAAAGAAATTTTTTAAGGACCATTGAAAAAAAAAGTGTTCCGATTAGATGGTGTACAGTGTAATTGTGAAGAGATTGAGATCTAGCGATAACCAATCCTTGAAAAAATGTACTCTGGATCATGAGCAGAGTCATAAACTTATGAATTTGATTAGAAAGCAACTGGCTCACTCAATCGGTAGGTCCATTTACAAAAAAAAAAAACAACAATAATCCATGTCGTCCTGATCTCAACAATAATCTTCTCTGAACAATAATCCATGTCAATCCATGTCGTTCAGGGGTAAAGGAGTCTAGTTCATCCCTATATTTTAGGCTATTTTGTTAATTATAGCATTTTTTTGTAGATATCCAGAAGTTGCCCTTAACATTACTACGACGTGACATAGTGACACCGTGGAGACTTCGTTTCTCGATTATTCTCTAACGTTTCTCGTTTCTTCGTCACTCGTACTGATTCACGAAACTTGCCTTTTACCAGGAATAGTTAGTATAGAGCAAGTTTTACGTAACTGAGAGCCCGTGAACTCATAAAAACAATCCTGACAATAATAGTTATACACGTACATTCATAGTCTCACAATGCTATCGAACATAAGCTTCGCAGGTAGCTCAAAAGTCGCGAATCATCGTTAATTGAGTAACGCTATTGACAATCTTATTATCATTCTAATTCTGCATATAAATAAAAATGGTATATAGATAAATGTGTGAAGTAACTTAACCCGTTTACTATTTCATAATGTTTGGTGGTTATTTTGAAATCTACTTTTATTCTCAATGGCATGTGCAGATGAAGGAAATCCCCGGGATCAGAGACGGCTCGCGCCGGTATTTATGTCAGGGATTCGCGTATCAACGCGATATGAGAAGTAAAATTTATCGATGCGCCAACCATGGACCCTTTCGGTGTTCTGGACAAGCACGAGTGGAGGGAAACCGGGTGGAGATGATACAAGAGCACAATGTTTACCTTCCCAACCCACTGATTTTTGAGAAGTATTCGATGCCACCTGAATTGATCGCGTTGACTATGAATCCGTGGCTTTTCCTTGATAATATTTATTATGATGTATGTACGAGGTAACAGTAGAAAATACTGCCGATATCTGTTATTTGAAAAAGGAGTAATAATTTGTCAAATTTATAAACGAAATTCTTATTTATTTTATTGCGCATAGATATCCTGGGGAAGTCCAGGAAAGTGTACCTTTGCGTTCTGTTAAAACAAACATGGAACGTTAACGAATGCGAGTTCTCCACCAGGTCCCGGCAAGCTTGTTACTCCTGAGAATAGAGTTGCGTGATCACCCACCGATGAAACACTTATGCCGGGGTACGGCTTCAGGAGAAAATGAAAATCACGCTCTTCTATTCGCTACAACAGGCGTGATCGAGCGCAACAACAATCCTAAGACGATTTTTTTCAGTTGCACCACTCAGATGACATTACTCAGATTCAGATGTAACATTAATAAGAAGTTTGTCAATCATTTCCATTAAGAGCATGCATTGTATGAGCACGAATTCATACTAAATATGTGCATATCTTGCGACGAATCAGAAGATATGAAGCTGTATTCATGAAGATTTATGTAAGATTATCAGAGATGGTAAGCGAGTTACACTCTCCGTCCTGTTTGTGTTTTGGTGTAAAATCAATATTATATTATGTGACGTATTTTTCGTGAGCGAACGGTAATACTTTAAGTATTCGAGAGCACCAATCGGAAATTGTCACCTTCGACCGTCCACTCTCGTTCGCCCATCCGCAAACCCGGTGGACGCCACCTAATTTTTGTTCCACCGGTATTAACGAAGCGGTATGACCTAGGAATCGAGTTGAGCCGGCTCGATTCCCATAAAGGAATATGGGATTTTATATTTTATAAACTGGATGGAATATTTTATAAACCATTTTGAGAAATTTTAATAAAAAACTTTATTAAACAGCCACAATCGATATATAATGAGCGATCATAAGTCTCCGACCCGAGATGTGTTTCGCTAAAATTCCATCTATTAAAATATTGACCGCAAATGTCGATGCCTACTTTACTAATACCATTTTCACAACGGTCGATGCCTATCAATATATATATGTCATTACCTGACGTTAAACCATAAAATTAAAAATCGATTGTGAGAACAGTTCTGCCAGGGCCACGGTGGCGAAATTGGTAACGCACCAGGCTAGAATTCTGGGGTTCCCGGTTCGAACCCGGGTCGTGGCGGGATTTTTTTCACAATCATTCGCGTTTTAGAAAAAATCGTCGATTGTGGCTGATTAATGAATTTTAATTAAAAAATTTATTAAACAGCCACAATCGATATATAATGAGCGATCATAAGTCTCCGACCCGAGATGTGTTTCGCTAAAATTCCATCTATTAAAATATTGACCGCAAATGTCGATGCCTACTTTACCTATATTATTAATTTACTGCAGCGTTAGCTGAATCATCGGATTGTCTTACAGACACGTGTGCATGTAACACAATATTCTTGCAGCTGCGGGTCTACGAGCGCGTTGTGACTAACACCTCTGTTGAAGGACACCCATACGTTTCTTCGCCTTTGTTTAATTATGTGTTTTCATCATTTTGTAATTATCATGCAATTAACGAGATTGTGAGCAACATCCTTGCACACAAACATTAAATTGTTTATTCTGATACTTAGTTTGCTCATGCTTGCGGGAATATGCATTATAGTATTCTCCTATTATTTTATCATTGCTTGACAAATAATTTGAAAATACGATTCTAAACCGATGAATTCCAAGCCCTGTAGACATAAAGTCAAGAAACATAACGCAATAATGAACTTAAAATTGTGATTCAGGACTCTGTAGTTGAGAAGTACTGTAGCGAACGAGTTTGCAGTTTCGTCGGAGTCGTTGTAGATGCTGAGGGATAATGGGTGGCAATTCATTGCTATCGAAATACCATCTGTTTCCACCTCGATCGACGTACATGTCGATCCAGTGCTTTCCGGGCTGCTTGTGCCCATCTGTGTTAAGAACAATTGCAATCGGTTTCGTCCACACTCTCGGGATGCGATCGGCAGGATACACACCGATAGTATGGTTCTTTATACTCTGAAGCGCCTGCAATATTTGCAGACTGTTCATGAGATATACCGAGTTCTTTGCGTGAGCCTAGCCCAACGTACGACGTTGTAGTTATTCTATACTCCCACAGAGAATTGATACGGTCACTACGACAAAGCCACTTTTTTATTTTTGCAGCATTATTTCGAGCACATCTATACGAGCTATTTTTACACAATACACTCTGATAGACACAGAGAGTGTTGCACAATGGCAAATTACGGAACGACGGGTCTGTTGCGTCTTCTTCCAAATTTATAACGAAACACCCGGTTAGCTGTGTTAAATAAGGATATAAATAAAATACGATCGACCTGCACGGCGATTCTCTTCAAAACGCTCTCAACAGCACGTACAGTTGTTTCTCCGTCGGACCACTCTATGCCGTGATGATTACTGATTAACCATGTGTTTTGTCTTTTTACACTAGGTGGTAAACTCTTATACGCATAGAATACTGATACGATCCAGTGTGCACTAAAATCAACGTTGACAGAAATGACGGCAATTTCTTTCGGGATAAACTTATTAGCTCTATTCTTCAGACCTTGTATATCGATGATATTATTCATAATATACGATCGCGATACCTCAAAGTATCACGATTACACTTCGGTTACAAATAGCGCAAAATAGGACGAAAGTGCCGGAGAATTATTTTCTGGCGGCCACCATGCAGTCGACTACCTCGGTCGACGACGCTTGGGTGTACGCGTTAGATCGCGAAGCGTTGCTGTGGGAAATATCGAAGCGTGAGTTGTCATCAGAAGGGACTATCCCCACCTTACGCCAGCGGCTATTGCGATACCTGGAAATAGTGCCAGATGCTTCGTCGGGCCGAGAAACGCTAGAGCTGTTGCGCGCGCCCGGTTTGAATTCCGATCGAGACGCCTGTGGAGGGGATGGAACTCATGCGGGCGAGCCAGAGAGCGATTCGAAACCAGGGGCGATACCCTTACGCGATCTACCGCTAACCAGAAATTGAGCAAGTTGTCGAGAGGCCCGAGCCTGTTATTAATGCTCGTGAATTAAATAATGCATTAAGTAATGAATTACCATCCATGAATTACCACTAACCCGTTCGCTGCGAATATTCCTGGTGCCGCGTCATTGACAAGAGCCGGCTGTACGCAGAGATTACCGACGAGCCGCCACCGGTTCGATCCTCTCGTAAATCCGTCCCCGCGTAGCGTTCAAGGAGAGCGCGCGCATGAGTCAGCTGTCGATCATTTCTCGAATAACGCGATGCCAGTCATAAGGAATAACGCTGCCGTGTACAATACCATTCGGAAATGGAATTAAAAATTTTCAGGCGCTACTGGAGAAGACGCTGAGGCGTTTTTATTACGTATTAGGGAGGGGTGAGATTTAATACCCGTTGCAGACGGAGGAATAATTCGGTGTTTACAATGGTTTCGAATCGAACGTCAAGATTGGCACTCATGGGGAGAATTCGAAGATGCTTGGTGATCTTGTTTTGGAGACCCCGAATTTCAGTTCTCGTTACGTGACGAAATATTTCGACGAACTCAGGGCGAACAAGATCGCGTAGCCGATTTTCTCACGTGTATGAGAGTGTTAGTGGGCCGTCTATCGCCACCGTGGACTCTATTTGAACAACTAAATTACGTCCACCGCAATATATTACCGAGATTACGAATTACCGTTCCCCGAATATCCACCCACGATTTTGCTATCTTTAGAGCGTCTTACTGTCGTAGCTGAGAAACGCTATAGCGCTGCGCACGTGTATCGGCCAGCCCGCACGCCCGAGATATCGCTGTTTGCAGAATTAGTATATCAGCCCTTGCATAAAAACCATACATAATCTACGATCGATTGTATCAGCGTCGGCCCGAATTATTAATTTCAGCTTTGTGTAA
Source organism: Clistopyga incitator (assembly GCA_947507545.1). Classification (NCBI taxonomy): domain Eukaryota; kingdom Metazoa; phylum Arthropoda; class Insecta; order Hymenoptera; family Ichneumonidae; genus Clistopyga; species Clistopyga incitator. Next base: position 7,247,159 of record OX382172.1, on the reverse strand, counting down.
TGGCATCATTATGATGCCGTCACCTTAGTTCGTGGGATTGCTTAGGTCAGCAATCCCACCGTAACCCTTATCGCACTAAGCGCGGTCCGAAGGCCTGCGCGACGCGCGAGGACGCTTTAGTTCTATACCACATCTCTAACGACCAACATCCATCTTATAATTATTGCGCACTCTCCCGAATTATAATAAAGACATTTACGAGACAAACAAGTTCATTCATTACAGTTGACGAACGATCCGAATGAATGGAACCTAGTGATGCACGAATTCGCAGATGATGGATGAAGTTCCTCAAGCTTCGAATAAAACTAGGAAATTCGCCCAAAACAGCTAACTAGTCGCGAAGAGACAAAATAATGAGAGACGTAGAGAGGTACCACCGGCGCGACACTTGTTTGCTTACTTTCAGAGGCCATCAGATACCAGTGCAGACCGAGGGTAAGTTTTTGAACATTTTTTTGCCATTGAGAGCATCACAGCATTCGTATAAAGACGGTGAATTTCGGGCTGGGAGGCAGCCAGGCCCGTTCGTCCTCTCTGGGGGGGAGGAGGTATATTGTAACGTGGTGTTTTTCTATACACCCCGTTACTTCTGCTGTCGAATACCTTATGTTAAAAAACTGGCATACCGTCCGCTGTCGAGCTCTCTCCAGGGCAAAGAATTAGAATTAAGTTAGGTGAAGAACCGTTTTTGTGTGGATTTTGTGTGCCTGTGCGTTAGATGTAAGAGAAATTTTGTAAGGTCCGACCTCACTGGTCTCACAAGATCTCGAGCACCGTTGGAATGAACCTGAGGGGTCTGCATCTTTGTTCGCTGGCGACCTGCTTTCCCGTGTTACCAGGGACAGCATTAATCTCGCAGGACGTGAGGAACCTGCGGGGTGATATTAGTCCTCACCTTCACTAGGAGTGGAGGCCGAGTGGAGTTTGGATTGTTCGGCGAGATCGTCCACCTCGTCAACAAAATTCCAAAAATTTGAGGCAGAGGACAGCGGAGGGCTGGAAGCTTACCACCGTCGCCCCCGCTCTGCCCGCTTACAGCTCCTTAGCTGTAGGTCCTTACCTCCACCATTTAACCGCAAACTTGAAAAAAGATAAGGTACCCGCTGCTTGGTGGGAAATCTCTTAAATGCCCCCGAGCAGTCCCTGGATTCTCTCTAGATCCAAGAACACTATGATGCCCCTGTACCATATCCATCCCGCGGCGCTCTCGAGCCGTGAGGCGGCACCTCCACCATCTGAGATGCCCACGGGATCTACGGAAGAGCAGCGTTGGCCGGTACACGGTTTTCACCGCACCGCAGGCTGAGGTGAGGCCACTTGAGATTGTCGGAAAATTCTTCAATTCCCGATGAGCGAGAAGCCCTTATGATTAAGGAGAGATCACGCTCAAATCCATTAAGTGATCAGATATCAGTTTGCCAATAATGAGCAGAACAGATTTATTTCGCTGTCGGGTATAGAGAACTCCACAACATTTCATTAGTTAGAGTCAGCGTAACGACGAGCAGAGGTGAGCGACGACTTCTGATGAGGAAGGGAGACGATCGGCACGCATCGTTAAATTTCGGTAATCGAGGGCCGAAAATGGGGATTAGTTATCCTAGTTGTCGCAAGACGAAGGACCATCGAGTGCTCTCTTCGCGATTAACTATGATCGACAACGGACGTGTCATGGTGCTTTCCGAGAATCAAAAGATCAGAGTCAGCTTCCTGGAGAGGATTGAGAAGAGCGTCTAGGATCAGATTCAGTGAGGGCCGTGATTACCCGTATCCCGGGATTTGTTTTGTCGTATGCGGAGCTGTATATGAAAATTTTGCTATTTATCAGATTCTTAAAAATGTATTTATTATCGAGAGAGTTACTCGTGTAGAGTAAGGCCCTGGAAGAGAGGCAGGAATCGCGAAGGTGCCACTTGTCTCGTTTTGTCTTTTGTGCTGTCTAGAAACTGTAGGGCTTGTAGTGTAATTTTGTGGTATGAATATTGGTAGATTCTGAGATAATGAGTCGGACCCTGAATTAATTGCGATCCGGATTATTAATTGACGAACAGATTATTGTTTTTTTCTGTTTGTTCGGTTGATGCGTGCGGCACCTGACTCAGGGACCGTTAAGTTATGCTGAGTGTTTAATTGTTGTATGGTGTAGTGTGAGAGTTGCGAGTTAGTGAGTTAGTGAGTCAGCTTTAGTTCATGAGAATTTAAATAGGGATTTCCCGAGATTGCCGTGCTGTCATACCGGACTCAGTCTCCTTGGAGCATACCGGTGTTTTAGTATTGCTGTCCTAAGCCGGATTTCCGGAAAATAAAGTTCCGAAAAGAATTGAGTTTTCGAAAGATCTACCGTAAGTTGAGAGTTGAGCGGGCGAGAAAAGTATTAGTCCGATCGTTATTCGCGCTGTCGCATTAGGAGATTGTTCCTACGCGGACTACGCAACTATCGTATTAATTGTCAGCCGAGTCTTTAGAAGAAGTCTTTAGAAGAGAGAGCAATCGGTCTTGCCATAGCATTAGTTATTGTTTGTCCGTTTTGTTTAATTATTAATTCTCCGGTAAAGAGTTGAGCCGATCTGTGCGCTACCGATTTTAGTGGCGACGATTGGAACAAATTATTTTCTGCAAATTTCTCTAATTTGGTTTTACTCGATTTCCTTAATAGTTATTATCTTGCGGTTAATTTACGTTGTTGAGAAGGGCGTGGAAGCACTCGAGAGTGTGAGAGCCCGAAGTTAATTGTCGGTTTATCGCTATTATTGTTGTCGGAATAGCGTTCTTCCTTTCTTGCGACGTATTATTTTTCCTATGAGAATTCGTAATAGTCACCTTGCGATATTTCGTAAATTCCTCGTTAAACTACAATTTTTACATTTTCTTAATCATATACTGCACCAACCTAGCTTCGAGATTATTACTTTTTTTGTCGTCCGATTCAAAATTCATCTTTTGTTATTTGCCATATCCAAAAGTTAATAAACTTCTATATTGTTACTTTAGTTACTGTGTTCTGAGCATTATTGTGTGCGTGTCAGCCCCGCCCCTCTGCGGTAAGATCCTGAGCTAGCGGCTAATGACCGTCATTTTTCCTGCGCTGTCGAAATTAGCTAATGGCCAAGTCAAATTGGTGAATTTTAGTTAGGGCCGTCTCGTGGCGGGTGGCGCCCTGGGGGACAGTCGCGGAAAATAAGACGAAGGTGCCGGAAAATTATTTTCTCGGTTACAAAACGCTGACTGACAATAGCCCCCCATTCCCGCTGTTAACTGACTAGATGAGTCAATCTCTAAAATATTATCGTATTCAGCGTATATAGCGCAATTAATTGTTGAAGCCAGAGCTTCTGCAAAACGTACTTCTATTCGAACACTACCGTGTCTTAAGAGATTCCAATGAGTATTACTATTGTCTGAGAGATCGGGCGTAAGATCAAACGCGTATAAACAATAACGAAAGGGGTAGATCGTGCGTGAAATGCAGTTACCCTTATTCAAAAAGTGTACGACTGTACCTGAGAAGTGTGTGTGGTATGCGTCCACGTACATGGAGCTCTCTACGATATTTTGCTGTGGAGGTCGTGACGGTATTTGCAGGCCGTCCGCATACAACGAGAGATAATTAATGTTGCAATGATGAATATTGAATGGATTCATGGCGCGATCACCATAGAAAGCTTTATTATCAACAAAACCGACGATTGTACGTTTTGGTAGTTGTCCGAGTATCATATTATCAAGAGAATCACCATGGACCCCGCATGCATGGATATAGCGTTAACCTTGACGCGCGTCAGAGGATACTTGGCGGTGGATTTTGATAGAGTTCTTGCATGCGCTAGGAATATACCAGGTGCTGTCTTAACGCGTCGTACGACTAACGACGCCTCCGTGATTCGAATCGTACAATTCTTCACGCCAGTCATGAGACAAAAAGCGTTGTTAGTTCGCACAAATCGTAACCTCACCTCAACACCGTTTAGCAAAAATCTCTCCTGGTTAAACATGTCACAGTACGGATGTCCTAAAGGATCGATCGTTTTACTAGCCCCTAAGGCATTTCGTCGACTCATAAGACAGTTATTAGTATCGTTCACGTCATCCATTTTTCGAGGTGTATCATTATACCATAGAAAACCTCTGAGATGCGAAGACTTTGCACCCGGACCGTAATTCAAGAGCGTTTCAATGTACAATTGAATGCATAAGATTATTGATAGGCTCTACTTTAACTGGATCCTCTTTTGTATCCGGGGGTGGCTCTATTTTAACTCGCATACTTAGCATGGCATGTGCAAGGTCAATGTACTCATCACCTTGTCTTGGTACGACAAACTCTATCGGAGAATCATCCGTCAACGATAAAATAGGTTTATAGTACACTGATTGCGTTCCCTCGATAGATGTCTGATTTGGCGGTAGCGTCAAAAACTCAAGCTCGGATTTTAGGCACTCACACAAATGTGTATGTAAGAACGCCATTTTTCCAACGAGAAATCAGGGAAAAATATCCCCCACCGCTCTTGGTTTCTTACGACGGCTCTTGACACCCTCTTCTCTCACTCTGCTGTTCACTGTCTTCTTCCTCTATCACTGCGTCTTCTTTTCCTCGTTGGTCGAGCGTCTCTGAGATTTTCAACACTGTGTCGTGTTGCACGTCCCGCAAGAGAATGCATCAGTATATTAATTTCGCCACCTTTATAACCTGAGCCCTGCACAAGCGTGTGTATTTTTTCTTCAGCCTTGCGTTTCAGATTTTCCCCTGATTCGCGCAGGCGAGATTCGAATGCTTCTTTCGGGTGCATACTAGAATCCAAGATATCGGTGGCTACGTTGACATCCGAACGTAATGCCTCTTTACCGATAGCCCGGAGTCCTTGTTCCGAGAGCGGTAATATGCGTCGAAAGAGGCCACCTAGGAATCTTCCTATACCATGACCTCGTTGATTCGGTGATCCTATATAGACGTGACTAATACCTCCATAATCGCTGCGGCCGCCGCCACCCGTTTGCAAATCAAAGTACTCGTCGTAGTAAGTCATTTTGTCGTTCTAATCTGTACGTCTGAATTGTAACGTCACTGTTAGCGTCCCGTACTCAAATGGCGTTGGCTCGCCAAATTCATCTCTTATATAAATCGTAATTTTTTAAAAACTCTTGCATAGTAAAGGCACATAGCGCGGTAGCGAGAACTTCTGATTTTCACAGCCCCGTATTTACAATTATCAGCGGCAGCGGCTGGTACGATCCGTAGTGGAGGCATGTGCACATCTCCGGTAATATAGGGTTCCCAGATATCAGTATAAACGTACATCATATTGGAAGTCCCATTGGCTAGATTTGCGGGTCTGTCAGCAACGTATTTGAGACCTCTCTGTACTACGACATCCTGAGAGTGAGTGGATCCTAAAAATGTATTCAACACTTCGGAAAAATAAAAGGAGTGCAACAGATTCTCGCATGATTTACAGATACGTGTCATTGTAACGTATCCGTTGTGTGCATATTGATATTTCAGATGTTCCGCCACACACGGTATTTCGTTAATTGTCTCGAGTAAAGTATCTATGCTGCGATATACTCCCGGCGGTACAGTCGCACGAGCACTCGTAAATTCAATGTCCGCCTCAGTGCCCGGTATTGCAACATTCGTTATAATATTAATAAAGTTTCGATCCCCCTCGGGTGGTACGTGCAGCATTGTTATAGGTATGTGTATTTCAGCTAAAGAAACAGCCCAACTACCATGAAGAGACACACATTGCGGTAACCGGGTGGTATATCGTGTTGTCAATTTATCGGGGTAATAACTCATACTTCTGTTGCTGGGCAATACAATGAAAAACTCTTCCTTCATTTTGTCAGTACTACTTTTTCTGAAGCGTTTCCACCCGCGATAACTCAGGCTCGTAAAATATCCCATCAATATTCTCGTCGTGAAGATCGCGTAAGGTGTATGTCACGGAGCAAATACTGTGTGTAAATCTGTGAATCTTAAATAACTCGTTACTCCATCCGCTTTCGTAACCTTTCGTGAAGGCCGCCTTAGCACTACTGATACGTACGTTATCGTCTACATTATATTTAGGAGTGCAATAGTTCGTATTCTTATAACGTTGCAATAGATTATCCCGTGCCCTTGCAGCTGTCTAGAGCGTTACGGATACAGGAGACATTTGTATACTGCTATGCGTAGCGTGATTGTATACTGAGACGATATTCTGCAAAACGCCGATGTAACGTTTTTGTTTGGAATAAGTGAAATAGCGTCACGATATTTTCTTTTGCGTACTATTGAATCTTTGGACAATAGCGGCTCTCACATCAGGGTTTCGGGCAGCATGAAACTGAATGTTATTTTTCTTTAAGAGGGACTAGAATGCAGCGCCAACGAATTCTTTACCCTTGTCCGTTTGTAGACAAACGGGTGATCTACCGTGACTATTCTTCTTCATTAATATGACATTAAATGCTTTAGCCACCGTTACTGCGCTCTTGTCACGTAACGGCTGCACCCAGGCAAATTATAGTCCTTGATTGATCGAAGATCCACCAGATCAGCCTCCCAAAAATCATCAATATTCCGCACGTTGTAAATACGTCGGGGAAACCGATGTCTCACAGGCTTGTGTTTAGTGTAAGCATCCTGCGTTTCGAGCCACTGCTGCGTCCTTGATTTGGAGATTTTCTTCTGTCGCGCGACACGCAATAGATTCGCCGCACCTAAAAACGATGCTTTATGGGCTGTATTACAGTACAATGTTTCCAATGTTTTCATGATTATAATTTGAGGTTAACCCAGGTTACACGTCTTTTCCTATTACAGCCCACACCACTTCTATCTGATATTTTTTCACTACCACAGAATTCGAGAAAATATCAAGGCTAAAATTGAACGGTGGCGTCGCCCGAAAAAAAAAAAATGATTTTCGATAATTATGCCATAAAATTTTGGATTAAAATGTCAGTTGGATTTCGGTTAATTTTTTTTTCTCGCAGATCATGACATTCCGCAAATTTTGGTTATTCAGAGACCTCAACACTATGAATCGTTCTTATTAAAATTGGAAAAATATTAATATCTCGCGAATTGTTATTTTTCAGTTTTTTACTCAAATAGTTATATCTTAAGAACGATTCATAGTATTGAGGTCTCTGAATAACCAAAATTTGCGGGATGTCATGAACTGCAAGAAAAAAAATTCACCGAAATTCAACTGACATTCTAATTCCAAATTTTACGGCATAATTATCGAAAATCATTTTTTTTCGGGCGACACCACCGTTCAATTTTAGCCATGATATTTTCTCGAATTCTGTATATGAATTAAAACTTTTTCTAATTTTTTCACTTCAAACTTTTCTTAATTCATATATTAAACATTCCATAGCCATAAATTTGTTAATGCTCATAAGAAGACCGTTAATGCAGCGGCAGAACTCGTGACTCATAATCATGAGGTTGTCTGTTCAATCTGAGGGGAATAGATCTTTTTTTTTTATAAAAAAAATTATGCTGTACCCGATCGATAAAAAAAAACATTCATTTTTATTCTATTTGTTACATTCATTTAATGTTCAGAGAATAATAGCGCACGCCGAGCGACCGGTGGGCGTGGCCTACCGCTACAAGTCCGTGCCTGCGACCACGGCGCACGGGAGACGGAAGCCGCCGGGTGGGGGTAGCCGAGGAACTATTCTGCGGGAGCGCCTGACATCACTAGCAGAAACCCGAGTATCTTTCTTCGTCATAAGTGCATGGTATTGCTCTGCTCGCTCGTCATCGGCAAAATGAAGACAGCGTTGTAATACAGTCAGATATGCATGCCATTTTTTTCGCTCATCCTTGTATGCGGTAGAATTCAAAATCTCGTTCATCTCCATGTCCAGTCTGGTCAGCACAGCGTCAATCCCTTGCACAGACCGTGTCGTATCGGTGTCAAGAATTGGCTGTCGATGGTTTTGAGTGCCCATCTGTGATAGATTCTCCTCCCGTATCAGTACCATTTTTCGCGCGTGTTCCATTATTTGCTGATCAAATTCGACAACACAATGCCCAGTATTGGTGCTAGTAAGAGAGGCAGAAATCCACCGCTCTGCACAATGAAGCGTTTTTTACTCTTCCAACTACCGTTTTTCGGGGCTAAGCGACGGAGAATGGGCACGTGACGACGTAATTATTTCCTTTGAGCGGGCTTCATCGGCACGTTACCGCAAAGAACGTTCAAGGCACTCTCACAAATACAGTGGACGATACCGGAATCGGCTTTACGTAAAACAGCTTCACGCTGCTCCTTATTGACATGTTGAAGGGCTTTCAATATCGCAATGTGCTTTTTGCAGATCGGTGAACCTCTTTGCGCCATCACTCGAGTTAAACTGTCGATTCTCTCTCGTTGTATCACTTCTTTTAACATATTCACACTGATGATTCTATAGAGACCGTTACAAACGTAGAACTGGTAGCTCAACCGAATTGCAGCTGTTTTTTAACTTTTTTCGCGGCACGTATACGAAATAACGGGGGTCATCGGGGAAAATGGATGTACGAAATCGAAAATTATCAGGTGTTGACTGCTTTAAATCAAGCAACAGGTATCCATGGGGTCTAGATGTCGCATCCTGAAAGTCCTCTTGTAAAAAACGAGGGTTTTCAGGATATATCTGCCGTGCAAAATGCTGTATTTGAGCACGATCACGAGGATTTTTGAAAACGACCATATAATTGGCATTTAGCGAGATGGCGCGCTGCCCGTGAACTTGTGAAATAGATTTAACGTAATGGAAATAACGCTGAGAATTTTATGATGACTACCTCTAGTATAGAGATCTATAACATCATTGTTTAACGCCTCTCGCATCAAATCGTCGATTATTATGAGTTTTGAGCGCGGGTCGCTCGCCTAATCTGTACTCTGTGGTAAACCCTCGTGAAACTCGATTGATCGACCATACTTCGTGTATGCAGCCTGCCACTCAGAATAATAGAAAATAATCCTCTCGAATGGTTCACTGTTCATACAGGATATGAATTGCAAGAACTTTTTCACAAGATACGTCTTACCGCAACCCGTGGGACCGCAGATCATTGACGTCCAGGGATGTTTCCAACGCGTATCCATCTCCACGAATGAGTAAATTATTATAAACGCTGCAAGTAAAAAAGACACGGGTAGGGGAAATTTATAAAACATTTTATTTCACAACAAAAATATGAATATTTACATTTTGATGAAATAGATTACTCTTTGTAGCCGTACGGGAGCAAACCGTGTTCACCGTCTAGTCTTCGTTTAACGCTCGACGGTTTACATTTCTTTTTTCCGTACGGGTGACGACGTGGTGGAACGGTGTTCGACGAATCGCATCAAATTTCACCTCGACAGGTTCCACCGTATCGCCAACTAAGTTGCTGCGTATTGTCTTGTAATTTATTAATCGACTATTTTCGAAATTGAGAGTTATACCTTTCACTTTACAAACCTCCGCTTCACTGCCGTTGGGCGCGCGTGTTATGAACGAATAAAATTTGGGTCTCCGGAAACGAAAGAATTGATATTTCAACTCGGTTCAAGTTCATCTTAAAGATGTCCTAAAAGCTGCCCTGTTGGTGGTTCATTTTCATCATGATTATTGTTTGTCACATAAATAACCGAATCGGTGTCGTAGTAAAGTATTCGTCGATCCAGCCGCTCTACATAGCTGTACAGTTTTAAGCGCGCCTGAGCTATTGTATACGCAGCGATTACAGAGTTAGCGAACCCTGAGGGGATTAAGGTTCTGTCCCTTTTTATGTAGTTGACATATAATATGTGATGAATATGTAGAATACCTCTAATATCGAAATCTGCGCTAGTCAGTAATTCCACGAGTCTTGCGCGTGTTGAAACTATCACGGTTTGCGGTAAATTTTCACGCTGCCCAAACTTTCGCTCCCAAAACAAGTTCAGACAAAATTGAGATACTTGTCGTAGCCCGGGGTTTTCCGTTATCGCTTCACGATCTAGTTTAATCCCTTCTAACCGCTCAAAATCATCGATATATTTTGTTTGAGCTTCTTCGGTGTCTACACACTCCGAAGGTCAGTCACTAGATTTTGGTTTAATTTTTAGGAAGGTGTTTATGTAATCCGAGAAATGACCGTTTGAACGTGAATTGCGGTCATATTGTGTTATCTCGTATTGCCAAATTTCTTCCACCGGAAGCACTCTCCATCCGCGTGATACCGCTTTTCTCAACTCTTCGACTATCTATGTACCGTAAAACACACGCTTTGTAGCTCTTTCATGTGTACATTCACTCTGATTCATACTTTCACAACAACTACAACATAGGGCGAACAGCAAACGCTGGTGCATACGCACCGGTAGCACAGGGTGGTAAAGATTGCGTGGCGGTGAGATAGTGCATTTAACAAGACCTTCTACTTTTGTGAGATCATTATTAGCACCGATTAACTCCATACACTCGTCACCTACAAACACTTTAGGGTGACCCACGGGAAATTTACCGTATTTACAAACGTATGGATATAACGAACAATCATAAACGTATCGTATCTGCTGATTATCTTTCGCGTCGTAGAGAGTGACCATAATCTCTGTACGACCGCCGAAAAAATCATCGCGGGGATTAAGCCGGTCAGATTTGACTAAAGCGTTATCTCGAACGAAGTCACGCAGTTGTTCATTAGTTCCAAGCATACGGTTATATGCACACTTCTCAAATCTCTGTCAGGTTGTAACCACTATTTTTTATCTTATAACTCACGGCTATCGTTCTCTCGTGCCGTTCGTTCATGGATACACCGTCACCGTGTGCTTGATCTCTACCGGCCAAAAAGCATTTCGGGCAGCCATGCCAGTAACAACCGTGGAACTGTAGCACATGTGTCGCGCCGGATGTTTCGTAGTAACCGTCTACCATTAAAGCCAGAGGTAGCTCGAACTCACGCGATCGACCCGCGTAGATAATACGCTGTCCAAGAATATGCTCCATCCGTACAATCCAGCTAACTGCTTTGTTCGATTGACTATTAGTCCATGTGTATCCGTTTCTAGGTATAAGACCAATCGTATCGTTGTTAAGAAAATTCTTCCCAAAAATGCGAAAGCAAGAGGATGCTATCGTTGTGCTCTCGTCGAACGGTCAAACAGACCCTTTGGCTATGAACATTTTCCGGAAAACCGTCTCGCGCCAAGTATTCCTGATATTGAGTGATTTCATTTATGCCGTAGCCGTTTTTCGGTAATCTAACATTTGCACGTCGCGTAAATTCATGCGTTGCAGTTTTTTGGGCCGAGCCATTGATTTGTCTCACCCGTTGCCACTTAGTATGTAAATCGCCCGTGCGAATTTCCCCCCGTTCCGCGTACACCAGGGCATCCGCTAACGATCGTCGTAAACATAGATTATCATTGTTGCATACATTCAAGATGGATCTTTTTGCTACACTCTTGTGCGTTAGTCCTTTCCGTTGGTCACAACCCTCGACATCCTTCACAACGCACGTTTTCATGTTGCATTCATCATTAAAGTCAAACGATTCCGAACTCTGTACAATGCTACTTAAGAGATGCTATAAATCTTGGAACTCGTAATCACGAGCAGTTCGAAAAGACAGCCATACGGGGCCGTATGTCAAGTTACACGCTGTAAACGATATTCCTACATAATCCCCACCCTCGCAGGAGTTGGTGATGTGGGTGAGAAGATCATTGAACGCTTCCTCGAGCCAGCTTATTACGCTAATTTCTGGTGGTGGCTGGCGAATCCGTAGAGTCGTCTCGCGACCACGAAGTTTAAAACGTTTCAAATACCGTGCTGTCTCTTGAATTCTTTCGATTCGAATACCTGGTGTTTCACCGTCGTGTTCCAGCGCCTATCTGTATCCCTGAAGAAAATGGACGATTTGCATTTTTGTTGTATTTATATTTTATTGTTCAGTGAATAACATTTCTTGATTTTTCAGCGGTGACATTCATTCATACTCACAGTTGTACTGTATTGTACCACTTCCGATTATTTACTTGGGTTCATCGCCCCTTCAAACCAAGCATCTTCCACCTCACTAGAGTATAGCCCTAATTCGTTCTCCCGAAAGTCTTGTTCTCCAACGGTATTCTCGTCCGTTTCGACGCTGTTATCGGACGGGTCACCTAACGTATCCAGTAAATCAACCGTACGTGGTGATGTTTCGGCCTCGCACGGCTGATTATTTCCAGTATCGAACGTATCTGGTGATGGTTCTCCTCGATCGGGTATTCAAGATTGGATTATCATTATTATGTTGAATCACATAAAAAGTGTCAACGGTTATTGGTAGTTTTTTCGCAAATACTTACAATTCGCCTCTGTCCGAGCACTTCTGCTGTTGGGGTCCTCTGACGGTCCTGGTGATGGTTCTTCTTCTCGGTCGCGTTCAGACACTAAATAAAATTAAGCTTATCAGTTCGTATTCTTGATGAAATATATAGACTACGAGAATTTGCGAAATCCCTTCATTCGTTTTTGCATAATGTAATACTTACGATATGCATGTTTAATTGCTTCAACCTCTTCCGCAGCGCGAGCTACTTTAACGACGGCCACCATTTTCGGGTCATCGTCATTCGTCTAGCTATCACCGTTATTGTCGTCGTACTCGAACTCCGATGAGGTCCCTTTTTCTCTAGAAAAATCATTTCCATCATTATAATTATTGATTGAATATTAATAAATCAACTCTTAGGCTTACCGGAATCAGGTTCTTGTGTTTGACACCACCGATCCTGTTCTTCCGCAGTGCGCGTCGCTTCTATTAACGCATTTTCGTCTTCTTCGTTCGAAGCCTCGAAAAGCTGGGCATAAACTGTAAAGAAAATGAGAAGTTAACCGAATTGTCCCGAACAGCTCTAGGCAGGCGAAGTAGTCGTCGGGTGGATGACGGTAAAATGGATCATTTGAGGATGACTTTTTTGAAATTCGTAATTTTGCGTACTTGAATTTTTTGTATTAATTGAAATTCTAAAATTTTGAATTTTTTGTATTTATTGAAATTCTAAAATTTAAAATTTTTTGTATTTATTAAAATTCTAAAATTTTTATTTTTTGTATTTATTGAAATTCCCAAATTTTGGATTCTTTGAATTTTGAAATTCTAAAATTTTGAATTCTTTCAATTTTGAAATTCTAATATTTTGAATTCTTTGCATTTTAAAATTCTAACATTTTGAATTCTTTGAATTTTAAAATTCTAACATTTTGAATTTTTTGAATTTTTTGAGTTTTAAAATTCGAAAAGTTTGAATTTTTTGAAATTGTGAATTTTGAATTTTGGAATCTATTGAGATTCTAAAATTTTGCATTTTTTAAATTTATCGAAATTCTAAAATTTTGAAATTCTTTCGTTTATTGAAATTCTAAAATTTTGAAATTCTTTCGTTTATTGAAATTCTAAAATTTTGAAATTCTTTCGTTTATTGAAATTCTAAAATTTTGAAATTCTTTCGTTTATTGAAATTCTAAAATTTTGAAATTCTTTCGTTTATTGAAATTCTAAAATTTTGAAATTCTTTCGTTTATTGAAATTCTAAAATTTTGAAATTCTTTCGTTTATTGAAATTCTAAAATTTTGAAATTCTTTCGTTTATTGAAATTCTAAAATTTTGAAATTCTTTCGTTTATTGAAATTCTAAAATTTTGAATTATTAGGTTTATTGAAACTCTAAAGTTTTGAATTTTTGAAATTATGAAATTTTGAATTTTTCGAAATTCTGAAATTTTGAATTTTTTGAAATTCTGAAATTTAAAATTTTTGAAATTCTGAAAGTTTAAATTTTTGAAATTCTGAAATTTTCAATATTTTGAAATTCTGAAATTCTGAATTTTTGAAATTCTGAAATTTTGAATTTCTTGAAATTCTGAAATTTTGAATTTTTGAAATTCTGAAATTTTGAATTTTTTGAAATTTTGAAATTTTGAATTTTTTGAAATTTTTATTTTTGAATTTTTTAAAATTCTGAAATTTTGAATTTTTGGAAACTTTTATTTTTGAAACCCCCCATTTTATAGAGTGATTGGATATTCTCCTGCATTATATTTTTATCTGTTTTTTCTTAACATGTCTACAGAGGAAGGACATATTCTTCGTTAATTTTCCGCTCGTATGCCTATGAAAAAAGAATAATTGGACATGAAAATGATATATCCTCGCGGGTACTCCGTCATGCCAGCCCGCTATTACCAAAGAATATGGATAGTATAGAAGCACAGTTCTATAGGGAACGTTGAAGCAAGGTTTTTTACGCCGCATGCTGCGGTGGTGTCGCAGCTCGACATGCTGATCGCTAGGCTCCGCCCATGAGTAGACACCGAGTCCCTACTCCCCACTTGAAATCAAGCAAAATATCATGGGTTCGCGTCCAAGAACTGAACTTTTTTTTTTAAGGATAATACATTGGAACAATTGTTCTGTAATTGAAAAATATATCAAAATGAACTGATGTCCAGACGGCCAAAATTTTTTGAGTAGATCGTTTTTGAAGTATTCCGAGCGACTTAAGTAAAATAAATGTAATTTAAATATCAATAGGGCACGTGGCTTAGCGGATTGCGGGCGAGAGTAGTAAACGGCGGGTCTAGGTTCGAATCCCGCCGTAGGAAAATTTTTTCTTTATTTAAAGATTTCTATTAAATAAAGATTTTTCTCCTATACATTCTAACGTGGTAAAATGTACTACCTCTAAATCATTACAGAAGCTCCTGGCTCCACAACGACTCTCGACTGATCCATAGGGCCCAACATAAATTAATCCCGATTATTATTTCTAATTCTCGATAATTTTTTCAAATTTATTTATGTACGCCGAGAAACGAGCCCTAAAAAATCTGTCGTGTTAATGCCGAAATTTGACATCGCCGTTTATGCGTGGTAAATTGTATATTGTAACGTGGTGTTTTTTCTGCACACCCCGTTACTGCTGCTGTCGAAAGTCGTAGGTTAAGATCTGGCACACCGTCCGCTGTCGAGCTCTCTCCAGGGCAACGAATTAGAATTAAGTTAGATTAAGAACCATTTTGTGTCGTATTTGTGTGCTTGTGTGTTAGATATAAGAAAAATTTTGTAAGGTCCGATCTCACTGGTTTCTCAACGTCTCGACCATCGTTGTTATGAGCCTGAGGGGTCTGCATCTTCGTTCGCTGGCGACCTGCTGTCCTGTGTTCCCAGGGACAGCATTAGCCCCGCAGGACGTAAGGAACCTGCGGGGTGGTATTAGTCCTCACCTTCACGAGGAGTGGACGCCGAGTGGAGGTTGGGTTGTTCGGCGAGATCGTCCACCTCATCAACAAATCCACAAATTTGAGGCAGAGGGCAGCGGACGGCTGGAAGCTTACTACCGTTGCCCCCGCTCTGCCCGCTTAGAGCTACGGACCTCCACCATTTAACCGCCAACTTGAGGAAAGATGATGTAGATGAGGTACCCGAGGCTTGGTGGGAAATATCCTAAATGCCCCGGAGCAGCCCCTGGATTCTCTCTAGGTCCAAGGACGCTATGATGCCCCCGTACCAGATCAATCCCGCGGCGCTCACGAGCCGTGAGGCGGTACCTCCACCATCTGAGATGCCCACGGGATCTGCGGAAAAGCAGCGTTGGCCGGTACACGGTTTTTCACCGCATCGCAGGCTGAGGCGGGGCCACTTGAGGTTGTCGGAAATCTCTGAAATTCCCGATGAGCGAAAAGCCTCATGAATGAGGAAAGATCACACTAGAGTCCTTCTAGTGATCCGTTATCAGTTGCACATAATGAGCTGAGAAAATTTATTCCACTGTCGGGTGGGAAGAACTCCACAACATTTTGTTTAGTTAGAGTCAGCGTAACGAGGAGCAGAAATGAGCGACGACTTTTGATGAGGAAGAGAGACGATCGGCATGCATCGTTAAATTTCGGCAATCGAGGGCCGAAAGTGGGGATTAGTTGTCCTAGTTGTCGCAAGACAAAGGACCATCGAGCTCTTTCTTCGCGATTACCTGTGATCGACAACGGACGGGTCGGGATTTATTTCTAATATATAACGGATAACGGGACGTATCCGGGGATTTATTTCTGTTGTTTGCGGAACTGTGATTAATAAATTACGATTTATAGGATTTAAGATTAAATTATTGGCGAATGAGATACTCGCGTAGTTTAAGGCCCTGGAAGAGAGGCAGGAGTCGCGAAAGTGCTACTTGTCTCGTTTTGTCTTTTGTGCTGTCTAGAACTCGTGTTGATTGTTTAATGGTCGTATAGTGTAATGTGAGCTGAGGGAGTTATTGAGTTATTGAGTCAGATTTAGTAATGAGAATTGAGTTAGAGATTTCCCGAGGTTGCCGTGCTGTCGTACCGGACTCAGTCTCCTTGGAGCATACCGGTGTTTTAGTATTGCCGTCCTAAGCCGGATTTCGGGAAAATAAGGTTCCGAAAAGAATTGAGTTTTCGAAAGAACCACCGTAGGTTGAAAGTTGAGCGGGCGAGACAAGTATCAGTCTGATCGTTATTCGCGCTGTCGCATTAGGAGATTGTTCCTACGAGAACTATGCGACTGCAATATTAAGTCCCAGCCGATTCTTTAGAGAAGAGGGCGATCGTGGGTCTTGCCGTAGAATTAGTTAGTGTTTGCCCATTCTGCTTACTTATTTATTTTCCGATAAAGAGTCGAGCCGATCCGTGCGTCTCGAGCCGCTCTCGACCTTAGTGGCGACGTTTACGAAAAATTATTCTCGCAAAGTTCTCTAGTTGTATTTTATTTGATTTCATTAATAATAATTATCCTGCAGTTAATTTACGTTGTTGAAAAGTGAGTGGAATCTCTCAAGAGTGTGAGAGCCCGAATTTAATTGTCGGTTTATCGCTGTCGTTGTTGCCGGAACAGCGTTCCTTATTGCTTGTGACGTATTATTTTTGGTACTACGAGAATTCGAAACTCTCACCTTGCCACTCAGTAAATTACGCGCTGAATTAAAATTTGCCCACTTTTCTTAATTATAAACTACACCCATCTAGCTTCAATATTATAATTCTTTGTTTTCCCATTCAAAAATTCATCTTTTATTATTCACCATGTCCAATAGTTAATAAAACTTCTATATCGTTAATTAAGTGATTGTGTTCTGACCATTATTGTGTGCGTGTCGGCCCCGCCCCTCTACCGTAAGGTCCTGAGCTAGCGGCTAATGACCGTCGTTTTTCCTGCGCTGTCGAATTTAGCTAGTGGCCGAGTCAATTCGGTGAATTTTCGTTAGGGCCGTCTCGTGGCGGTTAGCGCCCGGGGAGCCAGTCGCGGAAATCAGGACGAAGGTGCCGGAGACTTATTTTCTCGGTTACAATATATATATAAATATGATGGCGTCGAGTCGCTGCCGCTACTCTTGATAATATATATATTAGACTGAGCCGAAAAAAACGAACAATTTTTTTTGTTAATGGTACTCTGAAAATATTGTTCATGATGACGAAAAAAAACTATCCTGAAAGTTTGAGCCCTTAATATTAATATAAATCATTACAGAAGCCCCTGGCTCCACAACGACTCTCGACTGATCCATAGGGCCAAGCATAAATTAATCCCGATTATTATTTCTAATTCTCGATAATTTTTTCAAATTTATTTATGTACGCCGAGAAACGAGGATTGTGGGAAGTTCCGCTACTTATTCATTTCCGTTCATCAATTGTTTTGCAAACCAGAAGACTACTGAGATGCCATCTATTCCGAGAGTATGGTGAGAACATCAACCAGCATAAAGAGTTCTACATTCCCTTGGTATCGTTAGACAAACACCGGTCTACACTTCCAATTTAGCGCTGCGGTGCCCCGTCCCGATTTGGACTTCGCGCGCCAGAAGCGCCAACTATTAGGAATATTTAATAGATCGCGAAACGTTAGGGTTGGCCTGACCGATCGCCGGCGAAGATCATTAGGGTAGGGATGAGTAGCCTCGTGCTTTCGTGAGCGACACATCTCGAGGCATTTCCCGAGGATCAGTGATAGCGTAAGGAGTATTGATTATTTATAGAGCGAAGATCGTGACACTCCCGCGATTCAAATTGTAATTATTTCAAAAAGACGAAAGAGCGGTGGTCGGTTCGTCTCGGCTGCAGCGAATCGCGAGGTCATCCCTGTTTCTTCGTATTTATAGTAAATTCTTCCCTTCAACTTTGTAAAATTTCGAAATAGAAAATAATTAAGAAGCCATGCCGCAACGATGATAATTCGCACGTGGAAGAAGTCCGCGAGCTTAATTGGTTATTTGGGGAAGTCTCGTGTGACTTACGGCGACTATTGTTCGTTAGCGTCTTGATTTTATTATTGTTATTATTCACGTGTTGGGAGTGAATCTCGGGAAATCGCCATTATTATAATTTATTGTAGATTGTCGTGCGCGGGAACGATTGTGCCATTTGTAATGAGTGTCGTTCCACGATAATTCCTTTTCGGTAGATTGAGCAGCCGAGTTCTCTTGGGGGGAGTGTATTTGTCGCGGAAATTGTTAAAATGAATTATTGTTCGAGTGTGAATTCGTTACCGTGTACCGTGTGCGTGAGTTAGAGAGAGAGATACGGCCGTGATAGCGTCGCTTGGGATGAAACGGGAGGAGAAGCGCGCGATCGTTTTGCGTGAATAATCAGTTATTAAGAGTCGCGGTAGCGACTCGACGCCAAGTAAAAAAAAAAATTATGTTGCCTACACATCTCCAAGCATCCACATACCCATTCCTGTCTGACCCGTCTGATATACCGGGCTCTACTCCTGACGTCACGAGCGCTACTGCTACTCTATTTATTCCGAAGGTGGCCACTCACCGGCCGTTTTCAATTTTTAACTTGAAATATCTCTGCAAACAGATTACAAATGAAAGATGTGTCAGGTCCAATATTTTTGATTTCTTTTTCTCTTTTCAATGAGCCATCCCACAAGGAAATCTGTCGCTTTAATGCTGATATTTCGACTTTTCGTAATTCCGAGTCGACGAAAATCTTGCGTTTGGCGAAATCACACAACCTTAGACGTCTCCTCGCACGTACATGGCTAGGTATTTGACCACACTTCGCAAACGAAAAATGTATCACAGCGAATAATTTTTATTATTATTTCTCTTTCCAATGAGTGCTGTCGCTAAAAAATCTGTCGTTTTATTGTTGATATATCTGACCTCGTAATTTCGCCATACCGCATAACTTTAAATGTCCCTTTCACATAGAGGAAATGATGTAGCGGGTGACGTCACGAGAATAACAAGTTTTTCGAATAGGAGAATATCTCCGCCCACACGTTGCAATCGAAAATGTGAGGTGGCCAATATTTTTTATTTATTTTACTTCCTCATAAAGGAAGCTTTGTTTTCATGAAAACATTTTTTTTTCGAGATTTTCACGTCATTATGCTTAGAATAATCTAAAACGTCGAGAAAAATGTTTTAAAAAATGTGTCCGTGTGTGTGTGTGTGTGTGTGTGTGTTTTTTTTTTTTTTTATTATAGAGGAGGTTCCGAAAAATGCGTTTACGCATACCCGAAGGGTAATGAGGGACTCGGCCTAATGGCAATACCCCCTAAAACGTTCCTCCTCTCGACTGCGGAAACCGCCGCAAGGCATTACTTCGCGGGGGCAGTCTACGCCTCAGAAGGCCGTCCTATCGTTTATTCAGAATTTCGCTCTTCTGCTCTTCGGATGGTATTGAGCTTCTTAACTATGGACGTGGCGAGTGTTACCACCGCGTCCCACCCGTTCTGTGAGACGATCATGTTCCTCCCCATGCCCTCGGGAGTCGGGGGGCCTCCTGCGGCCCGATAACGTTCCCGTTCTTCCGCGAATCTTGGGCAATGGAAGAGAGCGTGTTCCACGACTTCGTCGACACCAGGGTATGCCGGGCATTCCGCGCTATGATAAACGCGGATTCGATGTAAGTAGCTGCGAAAGCAGCCGTGCCCGGTAAGCACCTGAGTCAGATGGAAGGTGACGAATCCATGTTTCCTGCTCGTCCACTCCAACACGTTTGGGATGATGCGATGGGTCCACCGGCCCTCACTTGCTGAATCCCATCGGCGCTGCCATTCATTTGTGGTACCTGTGGTCCACTGGCTACGCTCCTGGTCGATGGCGTCTTCCTCTGCACGCCGTCTTTCACAGTACTTTTTGGCTCTCTCCGTTGCTAGCAAGTCTATGTGGGGAAGTCCCGCGACCACAGAGAGAGCAGCGTCAGACACAGTTCGCCACGCACAAGCCACCCTTAGCGCGGCTATCCTCCATGCCCGTCGGCAAGTGGCTCCGTAACTCGCGTGGCTTCTCAGAGCCTTGGCCCAGATTGGAGACCCGTGAAGTATTACGGAACTCACAACCGTAGCGAGAAGGGACCGTCGTGGTTGTTTGGGTCCCCCTATGTTGGGCATAATTCCCGCAAGCGCTCGAGCCACGTTCGCTGCTTTTCAGCCAGCGTTCAAAATATGATTGTTAACAGACAGCCGCGCGTCTATAGTGACCCCGAGGTACCTGATAGTGTCAGCTGTCTTGATCTTCGTATCTTCTACTGTAAAGGTCGCGTGGATTCTCTTTTTGGCACGAGAGATGAACACCGCCTCGGTCTTTTCCGCCGCCAGCTTTAGCCCATGGTCGCTCAGCCAGTCGGCTGCTATCTCGATTGCTTCTTCACCGAGATGCTGTATTTCATTAATACTCTTCGCGACGACGACCAATGCAACATCGTCCGCGAAGGCAACCATTAACATCCCGCCTGGAAGGGACTGCTTATGCAGACCATCGTACAGGACGTTCTAGAGCAGGGGCCCCAGAACCGAACTCTGAGGCACGCATCCCGTGATGTTGTAGGAGTGCTTGCCATCATCGGTGTCATAGAGTAGGGTTCGGTCGGTCAGGTAGCTCGATATGACCCTCCGAAGGTAGAGCGGCACTTTAAGGTGTTCTAGTGCCTTCATGGTCTGATCCCACCTGGCCGAGTTGAACGCATTTCTTATGTCTAATGCGATTACAGCACACATGCGCCTGGTGTTCCGACTACCACTGATGGCGTCGGTGGCAAGTGTCACAACTCGGTCAATGGCGTCCACTGTTGAACGACCTTTCCGAAAGCCGAACTGATTGTCGGAGAGACCTCCGACCAGCTCGATGGCAGTTTCTAGCCTGGCACATATCACCCGCTCCAGTAGTTTGCCTGCGATGTCCAGAATGCACAGCGGTCGGTACGAGGATGGCTTATCCGGGGGTTTATTCACTTTGGGGAGGAGTACCAACCTCTGAAACATCCACTGTGCCGGGAAGATTCCTTCCCGCAAACACGCGGTGAATGTATCCCTGAATAAATCGGGGGCATTCAGCGCAGCGGCCTTTATGGCCACGTCAGGAACTCCGTCAAGCCCGAGGGCTTTACGGGCTGCGATTCTTTTGGCAGCCATCTTAAGCTCAGCTGTGGTGACGGCTGGCGGCTCCGTATTATCGACAGGCATCAGGCCAGTGTCGGGCTGCCTTTCCCGGTGTTTTGGGAAGAGATTGCGGACGACCCTGTCGAGGAAGGCCGGAGGATGGGCCACTGCTACCCCTGGGTATGATCTTGTTCATAACCATTTTGTACGGTCGTCCCCAGGGATCGTGGTCCACTTCTGCACAGAAGTTCTGCCGGCACTTCCTCTTGGCTACTTTAATGGCAGCCTTGAGCTCCTTTCTTTTTGCTTCATTGGCCGCGCTTAGTTCTTGGTATTGCGGCCTATGCTTTGCTCTTTGGTACCGCCTTCGAGCTCGAAGGCACTCTCGTCTAATTCTTGCGATGTTTTGTTTCCACCAGTAAACCGGTGGACGACCGCGTCGGTTGGATTTCGCGGCCATGGGGACATCACAGGCCGCTGTTATGGCTTGTGAGAGGCTTCGTGCTCTTTCCTCGGCAGTTCCTTCAACCCTTATTTCTTCCAGAGACCAGATGAAGGTCTCCTGATTGAAAGTGGACGGTACCCATCTCTTTTTCCTGCACTGACGCTGCAGTGGAGTTGTTCCGCTGGTCAGCTGGAGCTCGTACACGAGGGCGGGGTGATCGCTGCCCCTGTACTGATTGCTAACTCTCCACTTCAACTCTTCCCCCATAAATTTTGGGTCGATGAAGGTCAGGTCGATTATGGAAGACTTGTCGCCTTTGGTGTAAGTTGGCGTATTTCCGGTATTCGAAATCTCAAACTCCAGTGTTGCAAAGGCTTCCAGGAGGGTGCGACCGCGGTTGTTGGTCTTCGCGCTGCCCCATCCTGTTGCCCATGCGTTGAAGTCTCCCCCGATTACAACGGGTAGGCGGGAAGTTCTTGCACTGGCAACAATGGCGTGAAGGAATCCTAGGAAGTGATCGATGGTATCGCTAGGTGGTGTATAGCAGCTGTATAGTCTAAGACCAGCCACTTCCACCCAGGTGAAACCGGGTAGGGGAGCTGCTATTTTGTTGGATATGTGGAGAGGTCCACAAACCCAAATAGCCGCCTTGTTGGTGGTATCGGCTACCCAGTTAGGTTCACTAAGATCCCTGTACTCCTCACTGATGATGGCGACGTCGGCCTTCACTTCTCTAACCAGCTGGAACAGCAGGTCTTGTGCCACCACACAGTGGTTTGGGTTTAGTTGGAGTACCTTAACCATTGCTGTTCTGTGGTCCTACCTGCTGCGTTGCTCGTTTGCCTGCGTTCGTGCAGTCTACAGCCTTGTGGCCCTCCTTTCCGCATCGGAAGCATAGCCTCGACCGGTCAACCACGCTCTTGCAATTCCTCGCGACATGCCCGTTGTCATGGCATTTAAAACAGCGCGAGGATGCTTCACGCAGCTGTACCCGGCAATTCGCCCAGCCAATCTTTACTTTCCCTGCTTGCAGCATATTTTTCGTAGCTGCAGCTGATAGCAGTATCGTGGCCGCCTGGGTGCCACTGTACGACCGCCGGAGTTTCACATTCTCCAGGGTCACCATTCCTGGCCCGGCGACCGCATTAATGGCCTCAACCACCTCTTCCTTTGTCGTGGCCTCGTCCATGTCCACGTTGTTAAGGGACTCTCTGTGAGTCAGAGTCTGGACTTCGGCCGCTTCCTTGAGCTCCGATGAGACCACGATTTGGAGCTCTTGGGTCAACGTTCCAGGCCTTCCCAGCTCTAGTAGCAATTCTCCTGCTCTAGTGCGCCTGATGCGAGTGACCCTCTCTCCCAGCGGTTTGAGGTCCGGTGCGGCTCTCACCTTCCGGAATATGTCGGCGTATGACGTTGCCCCCGATGACTTGATCTTAATAGCATCGGGTCGGGAGGGTCTTATCTTCTCCAGTTTTGCGTTGGGGGCATCCCGTTTCGTCTTTCGCGAATCCTCCGTCCTAGCGGTGGCCGTTTTTTTCGGCTTCTTTCGAGTTACGGTGGTCCATACCGGCTCTGGCTGTTGTTGTTGCCGCGCAAGTGTTCCACCTGCGGGTATCGGTGGCTTTTTCGCCCCACTGTTGCGAGGCCTCTTGCTAGCCGGTACCATAGGTGGTGAGGGACGCTCCCGTTTGTTTGCCGCTTCCACGACCCCCGCTCGAAAGATAGGGGATGTTTGGGTCACCCGATCCTCCCCGGGAGGCAATGTCTGCGGCTTAACGGCATCCCGCCACACCTTCTCGAACTCTCACAGCGCCCTGGTAGCACTCCTCGACATATCTTTGAGTTCCTTGTGCAAGTTCTCTTTGTCGAGAATGAATTGCGCAAGGTTCTCCACGTCTTTTTTTAGTCTTGTAAAGACCTCCTCCGCTTTAGCGGCTGCCAGTTGTTGTTGGCTGGGATGTGCCACCATGGCACCACCTTCCTAGATCGTGCAGCGCCCCCCCCCCCCCCCAGAATCCCTGGGGCCTACACTGGCCATCGAGGCTTTCACTCGATCGGAACCAGTGGTGGGATTTCTCTCTACATGAGAGGCACCCACCTGGGGTATTTTGTTTACTCTACCACCTTCCATATTTGGCTTATGTTCGGGGTTCCTTTCCCTAGTCTGTTGGTCCGCGTGGCTTATTTTATTTTAGCCTTACCCTCTCTTGCGAGTGAGCATTCCCCGATCCGCCACCTGGGGGCGCGCCACGTAGAAGTTACAGACATTCTCGTGTGTGTGTGTGTGCGTGTGTTTCAATGACAGAAATCTCAATCGTCGATAACTCGCGAATGGCACGATCGATCGATCTCAAATTTGGCACGCGAGTAGAGTATTAATTCCTCTTTAATTGGTGTCATTTTTGAAAAAATATATATATGTATACTGACTTTATAGAATTTTAAATTTTTTTGAAAAATGTCGTATACTCTCTAACTTTCGTAAAAGTTCGCCGATATGGCTAAATAGTTCTATATAACTAGAGAGACATTAAATGCTATTTGGTATTGAATTTCGACAAAATCGGTAAACCGGTTCGGATTTTATAGAATTTTGAATTTTCGTAAAAAATACAAATTTTGCTATAACTCCCGTCGAATTTCAGCAAATCAACTGAAATGTTCTACAAACGAAGAATAACATACAGTCCTAATGAGTACCAAATTTGGTTATGATCGGTAAAGTCGTTCAAATTTTACATCACTTTGAATATTCGAAAAAATCGCGATTTTCGCTATAACCTTCGCGGAAGTTACTAAAGTAAATCAAAAGTTTGTGCCTAATAAAAATAAGATGTGCCTCTATGAGGAAGCAAAATGTGGAAAGAATAGTAAATATTGAGATCCCATTATCGCATGGCACTCAAAAAACATATTAAAAATCATAGAATCAGTGTGAATTTTTTCAGATTTTTGAAAACGGCGTTTTTGAAATCGGTTTTTTTCGAAGATTTAAAAATGTTACTGGTGGCGAAAAAATCTGAAAAAAAATTGGAGGCCTTTATGAGTCGGTAATAACATCATATTAAAAAATAAACAAAATCGATGAGGGTGAGGGTCATGGACTGCTGATTTGACGTGGAATGCCCCATAGGCTAACCGGACGGAAGTTCGAGGGCATGTACAGGCGAGTTTTGAAAGGTGAAATCAACTCAGCGATGAAACATGCATTTTAAATCTTGCAACGTCATAATGTTGTCCACTTATAATGTAACAATTTCACCGTTAACTTGGAGTGGAGAGAGGGAATCTGGAAATCTTAAAATCGTGTTTTCCTTAATACACGCTGAATTCCTGAAAATCCCAGTTAATGCGGATCCAGAGCCAAGTACAGCTACGACAGTTGAGCTTTGGCAGTACAGTGAAGTCGCGATTTTCCTGCATTTCGATTTTCCACCATTTCTCTACTTGCGTATCCCCACTAATTCTAACTGAAAACGGGACGTAACGTTTTTAAGTGGATCACTACTACATCTCGTGCGGTAACGTACTGTGTAAAAGTAAAACTGTGATTGAAAGTCTTTTATAGTGAATATTATATTGTATGTTTAATACATAGAAAAACTGTCTTTAATGAACAATTTTTTGAGGCAAGTTTTCTAGCGTATATTGAATCCATAAAAACAGATCTGCCATTAATAATCTATTAATGCAATTGTAATATTCCATATCATGTTATATCTATGAATACGACAATCTGGTTCATAATGACACAATGGTGTGCTAGATTCAACTTAGTGCTGTTTATTACTCGGTGTGAGAAGGTATACATTGTTATTGAATGAAAGCATACACAGTTTTCACAAGATATGCACTTATACCATACCCATTCACTGACATACCGCTGTCCCTATGACAGCTAGTTGCTGATTAGTAGCTCACAACCCGCTTTACCGTTCGGTCAAGTCTCCGTGCTGAGTCTCGATTTTTTCCAGTACCCCCGAGGACTGGAAAACTAAAGGTCTTTGGCAATTCCTCCCGAATGTGATGGAATTGCAAAAGCATACAGAAAGTAAAACAATGGATAGATATTCGACATTGTTACTTGATGACATTCGCGATCACAGCGCATGCACACAACATTTTCGATACGCCATCTGGAACTAACTATTTCATGCGACATCCGGCCGGCATAACAAGAAATATTTAAAACGCATGCGGGATAGGAACATAGTTCGGATTTGCTTTCTCCCGCACTTACTTCCATGAACTATGTACAGGAGCTAGTCGCAGGCACGCCAAGTTTTTTGTAGAAAGTTTTATTACTTGGCTAATATATTGAATTTGTAATATTTTTGGAAGGAATTTGTTGTTTGAAAGCGATTCCTTTTTGATTTGGGGATCGCGACATCCCTTTTTTCACTTGGCGTCCAATTTTTGTTTTTAGAAAACATTTTTTGGGGGGATAGTATTTTTCTCAGTTATTCCCGAATCGTACCGGTCGATTACGGGATACGTGAATTAGTTTATTTGTTCGTAGAAAAGTCGGGTGGCTCCTCTGAAAAGAGCTATCCTGAAGGATAAATTAATAAATTTATTTTATTTTAATAATTATAAATCCCATCCTCTCTCGAGCGTTTGTGTGTCTCGTAGCGTGTGTGTGCGAGTGGTGAGAGCCACGGCCTGCGGTAACTCCCGAAGGTCATCGAGGCCTAAACTGAGTATTTTATGGGCGAATAATCTTCTTTGTTTCCCATTATTTTGTCAAACTTAAAATAAAAGATATCTTATGATTTTTTGTAACTTCCGTAAAATTTGGAGAATCTTACTTCTTTATTAATTTTATTTCTGCATGAGAATTGACCCAAAAGAATCCCGCCACGCTACATTTTTAACAGCTGCAGCTAGTTCGGCAACAGCTGCTGGGTTCCGATTAGCCAACAGAGTTTTACCCGGCGCGAAAGCGCCTGGCGCCCTAATAAAATACAGCGAAAGACTCTTGGGGACTTTAGCCTTTGTAGCGTTTTGGCTTTTTGAAGAAATATACACTACAACATATACCCACGTAATTTACGTATAAAATTGTTGGTGAATAAGCAGCAGTTCAAACAATTTTGCTCGTAAATTACATGGGTATATGTACAGGAGAAAAAACATTAATGTAAGGGAAAAAAAAAGTTTACGGCGGGATTTAAATGCAAGACTCGCCGTTTTCTAGTCTCATCCGCTACCCGCTGAGCCACGCGTCCTATTCACAGTAGAGTTACATTTCTTTTAAATAAGTCGTTCGAAATATTTCAACGTTTATTTTTTCGAAAAACTCTGGTCATCTGGAAGTCTGACCTTCCAGTGACATGAGTGGCGAAAATTATAAAAATGTGTTTACCGTATCTCTCTCTCTATGAGAAAGATATTTATTAGTTTAGCTCCCTCATAGACGAACTTTTGAAACTTTCGTGGAAGTAATAGCAAAAATCTCTATTTTTTCAATCATTCAATATGGTGTAAAATCTGAACGACTTTACCGATCATTATAAAATTTGGTATGTAGCAGGGTTGTATGTTATTTTGCGTCTAAAGAACATTTCAGTTGATTCGTTGAGATTCGCCATAATTTATGGCAAAATCATTCTTTTTACCAAAATTAGCAAAATTTTTTACCGAGAATCGGAGTAAGAAAGAGACAGTATATCCCCAACTGAATACCGAGATGGGAGTGTGAGAGACACGACATCATATCTCCAACTCTATACCGAGATGGGAGTGTGAGAGAGACTTTTGGTGTTTCTGTCATACCCCCAACTTTGAACCAATCGCTGAATGAATGAGGCGGGGTCAGCCTCGTACGCTTGAGTACATGAGCCACTCGGACGTCACACGACCATACAGCGCCGCTAGCGACATTAGTGCCGTTAAGGAGAGCTCGGCCTACCTCCCCAACATTTCTTGCTTCAACGAAACTGAAGGAACTGTTTGTCTATATTATCCATATTCTTTGCTATTACCACGCAGCTCTCTTTTACCACTGTGAGTCAACTGTTGGTTATAAATTAAAAAATGAACGAGTTATTGGTCTACCGACGATAGGAATTACCGACTGGAGGAATTACAAGACCCTCATTAAGCACTAACAGTATGTGCGAGAGATTCGATCGCTGGTTCATAGAAAGACTGGGACGGGCACATCGAAGCCTGGTAAGCCTTGCGGCACGATTAAAAATAATAAAAATGATATATTATTTACATCTGAAAGTAATTAGCTTTTTTTATTTATTATTTTTTGAAATTCATTTTCGCTGTGTGTTTCCCTGATTTTGTACATCGTGTTAAAGCTGTCATCACTCAGCATGAAGGTGATTGGCGGGGCCCTCAACCGATTCGTCACATCCGATCTGATCGGCGAGAACTGATACGGATCAGCTCTCTACAAGATAAACTGTCTACAGGAATGTAAGCATTTCGAACATTTGTTTAGAAAATTGTCCAAACTCAATGCTTTAGACCGGAAATGAAACTTTGCACAGCAGAAGCTTGCGAATTGCTTACATACTTTTTTAGCATCTTCTTTGTGGAGAAGCAGCAATTTTGACTTTTCATACACGTTGTATTCCTTGTAACAATTTAACTCTAATTTTGATTTGTGCAATATATTATAACCGGCTTCCCTTTAATTAAAGGAGGGGACGGGGTCAGTGAAAAATAAAAATAATAAAGGCCAAAAATACTAATGCACTGTAACGTGGTGTTTTTTCTGCACACCCCGTTACTGCTCCTGTCGAATATCGTAGGTTAAGATCTGGCCCACCGTCCGTTGTCGAGCTCTCTCCAGGGCAACGAATTAGAATTAAGTTAGTTTAAAAAATAATTTTGTGTCATATTTGTGTGCTTGTGTGTTAGTTGTAAGTAAGATTTTGTAAGGTCCGACCTCACTGGGTTCTCAACGTCTCGACCATCGATGGAATGAGCCTGAGGGGTCTGCGCCTTCGTCGCTGGCGACCTGCTGTCCTGTGTTCCCAGGGACAGCATTAGCTCCGCAGGACGTGAGGAACCTGCGGGGTGGTATTAGTCCTCACCTTCACGAGGAGTGGACGCCGAGTGGAGGTTGGGTTGTTCGGCGAGATCGTCCACCTCATCAACAAATCCACAAATTTGAGGCAGAGGGCAGCGGACGGCTGGAAGCTTACTACCGTTGCCCCCGCTCTGCCCGCTTAGAGCTACGGACCTCCACCATTTAACCGCCAACTTGAGGAAAGATGAGGTACCCGATGCTTGGTGGGAAATCTCCTAAATGCCCCGGAGCAGCCCCTGGATTCTCTCTAGGTCCAAGGACGCTATGATGCCCCCGTACCAGATCCATCCCGCGGCGCTCTCGAGCCGTGAGGCGGCACCAACACCATCTGAGATGCCCACGGGATCTGCGGAAGACCAGCGTTGGCCGGGACACGGTTTTTCACCGCACCGCAGGCTGAGGCGGGCCCGCGTAAGGTTGTCGGAAGATTCGTAAATTCCCGATTAGCGAAAAGCCTCATGAATGAGGAAGGATCACACTAAAACCCTTCTAGTGATCCGTTATCAGTTTCGCGTAAGGAGCTGAGAAAATTTATTCCGCTCTCGGGTGTGGAGAACTCCACAACATTTTTATTTAGTTAGAGTCAGCGGAACGAAGAGCAGAAATGAGCGACGACTTTTGATGAGGAAGGGAGACGATCGGCACGCATCGTTAAATTTCGGCAATCGAGGGCCGAAAGTGGGGATTAGTTGTCCGAGTTGTCGCAAGACAAAGGACCATCGAGGACTCTCTTCGCGATTACCTGTGATCGACAACGGACCTGCCGTGGTGCTTTCCGAAATTCAGAAGCTCGGGGACAGCTACCAGACTTCCTGGAGAGGATTGGGAAGAGTATCGAGGTTCAGAACCAGTGAGGGCCGTGAGTACCCGTATCCCGGGATTTATTTTGTCGTTTGCGGAACTGTGATTTGAAAGAGTACAATTTATAGGACTTATTAAAATTTACGTTATTACCGAGTGAGAATCTCGCGTAGTTTAAAGCCCTGGAAGAGAGGCAGGAGTCGCGAAGGTGCTACTTGTCTCGTTTTGTCTTGTGTGTTGTCGAGAATTAGTGTTGAATATTTGTTGATGAGAATTACGTTAGCGATTTCCCGAGGTTACCGTGCTGTCGTACCGGACTCAGACTCCTTGGAGCATACCGGTGTTTTAGTATTGCCTTCCTAAGCCGGATTTCGGGAAGCTAAAGTTCCGAAAAGAATTGAGTTTTCGGAACAACTATCGTAAGTTGAGATTGTGATGTAAATTGAGTGAGTTATTGAGTATTGAGTTTATGAGTCAGGATTATTGATGAGAATTAAGTTAGACATTTCCCGAGGTTGCCGTGCTGTCGTACCGGACTCAGTCTCCTTGGAGCATACCGGTGTTTTAGTATTGCCGTCCTAAGCCGGATTTCGGGAAACTAAAATTTACGAAAAGGATTGAGTTTTCGTACGAACTATTTTAAGTTGAGAGTTGAGCGGCGAGACAAGTATTAGTCGGATCGTTATTCGCGCTGTCGCATTAGGAGATTATTCCTACGAGAACTACGCGACTGTAATATTAAGTCCCAGCCGATTCTTTAGAGAAGAGAGCGATCGTGAGTCTTGCCGCGGAGTTAGTTAGTGTTTGTCCGTTCTATTTACGTATTTATTTGTCCGATAAAGAGTCGAGCCGATCTGTGCGCTGTCGACCTTAGTGGCGACTATTACGAAAAATTATTCTCGGAAAATTCTCTAGTTGTGCTATTTCAGTTCATTAATAATAAATATTCTGCGATTAATTTATGTTGTCGAGAAGTGAGAGGAATCTCTCAAAAGTGTGAGAGCCCGAATTTAATTGTCGGTTTATCGCTGTCATTGTTACCGGAATAGCGTTCCTTGTTGCTTGCGACGTATTATTTTTTTTTGTGCTACGAGAATTCGAACTTTCACTTGCCAATATTATGAATTTTTTATTTTTCTGTTCCAAAATTCACATTTCATTATTCACCATTTGCAATAGTAAATAAACTTCTAATTTGTCAATTGAGTAATTGTCTTCTGACCATTTATTGTGTGCGTGTCGGCCCCGCCCCTCTACCGTAAGTTCCTGAGCTAGCGGCTAATGACCGTCGTTTTTCCTGCGCTGTCGAATTTAGCTAGTGGCCGAGTCAAATCGGTAAAATTTCATTAGGGCCGTCTCGTGGCGGCTGGCGCCCGCGGAGACAGTCGCGGAAAACAGGACGAAGGTACCGGAGAATTATTTTCTCGGTTACAGCACATAGAATAATACCAAAAGTGTATTTGGCTAGTAAAAATAACAAAAGATTTGAACGCTAGCTACGTTACGTGTAGTAATGAAACATTACCGGTCATTTGACCGGGTAATCGGACAAATCAAAAAAAAAAAAAATAATAACTGCGGAATGGTGACGCGGCTAGAGGGTAGAGGGATGAGGGGTCTCAGGGGGTGGATTCTCGAACTCGTTGGCTACTTAATTATTACGTCGGTCAGGTAAACCAAAACGGCGCGGAGGAGGGGGGTGAAGCACGGGAATATTCGATAATGGGGGTAAAAATAGGAAATTGCGAATAGGAAAATTAAATACTAAATGTGAGCGAGCTAGTAGCCATAAACCACCACACTACCTCGCACGCAAAGACAGTATTAACTATAATAACAATTGTGCTCAGAAGCACCGATCTCCACGCGGTGACAGCCGGCCTTCTCGATAAAGAATATCACAAATAGCTGTACTCAGAAGCGCCAGTCTCCACGTGGTGGCAGCCGGTCTTCTCGATGCAACAGATAATAAAAAATATCTCGAAAAATACGTGGCTTAGGGGGGGGGGGGGGGGCAAAACGGGGTTTCAAAACATTACGAAATTACTCACTCACAATTTCTCTCACAGACACTCAAAAGCTGCACCGGGGACAATACCCCTAAACACTCTTTATCACCCAATCTATATCGCACGGGTCGCGACGACGGCGGGGCTCGAAGTGAGGAAAAATGTCCTCTTCTTCCTCGATTTTCCGGGAGTCTGCAGGCATCATTGGGAGTTGTCGGCTCGAGAACACTTCGCGCTTCGGTATTGACCGATGGATCGAGTGTGGCTGGTCAGTGGCGCTCGGACGGTAGTAGTATAGGACAGTTATCGCGAGACAGGGCGTGGCCTAGCGTGGCGCCAGTAGGCCACGCCCACATGTCTCGCGATAACTGTCCTCGAGCTCTGATTGGCTATCACCCACCCCCCACCCCTTTTCGCGATACCCGTCCTCGAGCTCTGATTGGCTATCACCCACTCCCACCGCTTTTAGCGATACCTGTCCTCGAGGTCTGATTGGCTATCACCCACCCCCACCCCTTTTTAGCGATACCCGTCCTCGAGGTCTGATTGGCTATCACCCACCCCCCACCCCTTTTAGCGATACCCGTCCTCGAGGTCTGATTGGCTATCACCCACCCCCACCCCTTTCAGCGATACCCGTCCTCGAGGTCTGATTTGCTATCACCCACCCCCACCCCTTTTAGCGATACCCGTCCTCGAGGTCTGATTGGCTATCACCCACCCCCACCCCTTTTAGCGATACCCGTCCTCGAGGTCTGATTGAGTATCACCCACCCCCACCCCTTTTCGCAATACCCGTCCTCGAGGTCTGATTGGGTATCACCCACCCCCACCCCTTTTCGCGGGCCCGTCTACCCCACCACCACCACCACGACCACCATCACCACCACCACCACCACTAGCACACCTGCGTTGCCGGGGGGACCCATCTGCCACCCACCCCCGCTCCTGGGGGTGTCCGCCCGTCTGCAGCCACTGACCCCTCGTACCGCTAGTGGGGCCCGTTCCCACACAAGTCCAGCACACGACTGACGCCGCATGCGTGCCCCACCGCGCCTCTCCCACGCAGGGTGCGGTTGCGCGCGCAACCACGTGCCCTCTCCCCCTTCTCGCGATAACTGTCCCGAGGCGCAAGCTTGGATTCCAGACTCCCCCACCCTTTTTCGCGAGCTTAGAGTTGAGTACGTTGTCGTCGTCGTTCCTCCTTCACTAGACTCATGATGCGAGCGCAGCGGGTGGTTTAGCGTGGACGCGTGCCAAGGTTGGGCGCGCGCGGTCACAGGTAGCTACCGTCGCCGCCACCGCAACTTTTCCTACCTGCCTTACAGGTGGTTCTACTGATGACCCTTTTCCTACCTGCCTTCCAGGTAGTTCTACTGATGACCTATTATGCCCTAAAATTTACCATTTTCCGCTCACGCCAGCAATACTTCAATGTGTTAAAGTTTTAACCTACAGCCTTCACGCCTCTACATATTATTTTATATTTTTATTATTACACAAAAAATATACTATTCTCTACGAATGGTATTAATAATGTTTTTCAATAGTTCTATATAGTGAAGGTAAGTAAAGAACAATTATTTATCAAATTGTTATTGTACGTTCATTTATTATAAATAAATTTGTTAATTAAGCCGTACAGTTTCATTCTGTTCCGAATTCGTTTCTTGTGCTGCAACGATGCATGCTGAGCATAAGCGACGTGCTGGTGGCGGTCCGTCAATGTGATCCCTCATGGATGGTGTATTGTAGTGCAGGTAGCACTTCAGGTACGAGTTGACCTCGGCATCACGCTTCAGGTAGTCGGGTAGTTTCGGCCACAGAATATCTATACATCCACCCCAATATTTGAGTATCAGAGGTTTCGGAATATGCTCGAGATCTTTCCTAGTGAGGTCCCATGCATTCTTGTTGGAATGAATAATTATTACATCACTAGCAAACTCCATTATGTGTCGGCGAGAACGATAGCGGTAGGGTTGTCGCCACCAAGGTTTATTATCAACTGATCTGTCTCAACAGTTGTCTCTTAATTATATATAGCCGTCAGGTGTGTGTTATAGTGTAGGACAAAGAGGAGGAAGCGTTTTCTTCATTATATATGCAGTCTACAGGTGTTTTATCGGAAGTGGTTGGAAAAGGTTTTATAAATGATAACAAAGAAAATTCAAATATTTTTTGTTTATTCACAAATAGCAGCCGAAACGTGAAGTACAAGTTTGAACACATGTGTTGTTATTATATCCTCTACCCTCGATACAATAGTCTTTTCGATTCTTATTTTTCCAATTTTTATGTTTCATTCGTTGGTAATATCGTGCTGCGATGCGACTATTTTTCAGTCTATTGGATGAAAAATTTTGTATAAAAGCACACAGACCACGACCACGAGCCATAAAATCAAGAAACATAACGCAGTACTGGCCGCATACTTTAGATTTGAGTGATTGTAGTTGTCGAGTGTTCCATTCATAGGTGACGGTGTTTCTGCGTAAACGGTTATGGTGTTGACTGACGAGCGGGGGCAATCCATAACTATCGAAAAAGATGCCGTGTCCATTTTTGTCCACGTAGATGGCAACCCAATGTTTTCCAGGTTTATTATGGTCGTCTGTGTTGAGTATCAATGCGGTTGGTCTAGACCAGCGACTCGGAATGCGATCGGCCGGATAGACTCCTTTCGTCTGAGCAGATATTCGTTGTAGAGCTTCTAGTAACTCTAGACTGTTCATTTTGTGGTGATAGCTGCCTCTGTGATTGGTCGGATTTCTGCTGTTGATTGTCAACTCGTGCTGGTGTTGGCTGTCGCGAGTGTTGTCGTGGAGGGGGTGGTGGTGGTGATGGTAGGGGCTCGATCTCTTTATTTCGAAAAAGTCCAACGACTTCTTCGTTAGCCGACTCAGTCCCCGTATCGTTGTTTGCTTCGTCAATGCTGCATCACGTTGTATTTTCTTTGTATATATTCTCTTTGTTGGATCGATAAGAATTTTTTGGAGAATTTTTCCTCTTTTTATTTTTATTAACAGCCACGCCACCAGATGGTTTCTTATCGACTGGTGTTGATGTAGTCACTGGTTGTGCATAAATAGGACTCGTGGATTTGCGATCATGCATGTTCAGCCATGTACGTATTTTTGATACATTGTTTAAAGCACACTTTGCGGCATCTTCTTGGAATACACTGTGATGAAGGCAGTAAACGTTGCTACTTGGCATGTCTTTGAACGATGGAGTCTCGTACTCTTCAAGATTAATAATTTCACGTCCCAAGACACCACGTAAAAGTTCAGCTTTTTGTACTCCGTGCGTATAAATATGTAGAGTGTAACGACACATAATTCGTAGATTTGTATACGCTTTTTGTAAAGGTGTATCACCATCGGTCCACTCAAGCCCGTGATGAAAACAAGTTAGAGAATTATTGCTTGTACGTATTGATTTAGGCAGTTCACTAAAGTCGTAGGGTGCTTCGATAAGCCAGTGACCAAAATGTCCTCCGTCTAGAGTAGTCACAGCAATCTCTTTTGGTAGAAATTGTCCGGATACTCCGTAGAGTGCTTGAATATCTACTACAACGTCCATTATGAGAGTTTGAGTCAGACTGATGTAGCATGTGTAGTTGTTCTCGTGTTTAAATACCCACTCGAGTGGTGGTGGTGGTGGTGGTGGTGGTGTATCGTGACTCCCCCCTCTCACGCACTGAAATCGGTGATGACTTGTCGTGTAGAATCTATTTCGATAACATTATCATACTCGGCGTAAATAACACAATTCAACGTCTTTGTTAGTGGTTTAGCAAAGCGTACTTCTACCCTCACACTACCGTGTCTCACTAAATTCCAGTGGCTGAAACAGCTTGCAGACAATTCAGGAGTCAGGTCAAATGCAAATAGACAGTAGCCCATGGAGTATTCATGGCGGTCGATATTTATTCCCTCATTCTGGAAGTGGATACCGGTGCCACTAAAAAGACTCTGATAACTCTGAACCCATGTGCCACTGTCAAAATTTGGTTGAAGTGGCTTGCTGGGTATTTGTTGACCATCCACGTATAGAGATAGGAAATTAATGTTTTGATGATGAAAATAAAAGGGGTTTAGCGTTTTACTGCCATTGAACGCTCTGTTGAACACAAAACCGAGAATAACACGTTTTGGTAATTGACCGAGAATAACATTGTCCAATGTATCTCCAATTATTCCACTATGCATTGTAAACGCTTTAACTTCTACACGTGTTATTGGATATTTCGCGGTTGTCTTTGCAAGCATTTTAGCATGAGCAATTAATACACCTGGAGAAATTTTTGCACGACGTACAAGTAAAGTCGCTTCGTTTATTTGTATGGAGTGTGTAACGACAGAAACAGCAGTTTCCATCAAACAAAAGTCATCTTTTGAGCGTACGAGCCGTAAGCGTACTTCCACTCCGTTTAGTAAAAATTTATCTTGATTAAAAACATCGCAATGTAAATGTCCAATCATATCTATGGTCCGTCCATTCAATGCAAGGGCTTCACGAATATCTTGACCTATATTCGTGCCTGTCTTTCCTTCTGGGAGCATGTTAAATGTGCCAGGTGAATCAGCATACCAAAGAGCGGTTGTTAGATGAGATTTCTTCGCTGCCGGTCCATAATTAAGTAAAGTCTCGATATACGCTCGGTAGGGATATGCATTGTTTGGTGGCGCGACAAGTTTCTGGTTAAAATATACATCTATCTGGTTAAACATACTATGAAAAAAGTTATTAACAGGTGCGACGCTAGTAACGGGTTCTCCTATTATTTTTATTTTCACAGCAAGCATTGTGTGAGCGAGATCTAAATATTCTTCACCATGACCAGGTACGACAAATTCGAGTGGGCCATCGTCCGAGAGAGATGAGACGGGTTTGTAGTGAACCCATTGTGACCCTTCTATGGATGTTTGAGTTGGTGGAATAGTAAACAAGTCTAGTTCAGACTTCATACATTCACAAGAGTGTGTATGTAAGAAAGACATTGTTACTCGCTTCCGAAAATGTCAGTTATTTTACGTTTTTTCACTCGTTTTACACTTGTCCGCTTTTTCTTCTTTTTTATAGTCTTCTTTTTTTTGGTTACCGATCTCTTTTTTCTTCTCTTTGCAATACCGTGTGATTTCTTCGAAATAGCACCGCGACGTTTTCTTCGTCGCGTGCGTGTACGTGCACGACCAGTTAGTGACTGCATCAATCTGCTAGTGTTCCTCGCGTTATATAGTGACCCGTTCATGAGAAGAGCAATTTTTTCATTCGCCTTCCGTTGTAAATTTTCACCCGATTCTGTCATTCGTCGACGTAGCGACTCTTTGAAGGGTTGTTGATGACCGCTTACATCTTCTATGATGTGCAACCCTGTGCGTAAAGCCTCTATCCCAATTGCCTTTGCGCCCTTTTTCAACAGCGGTAATATACTTCTAAAGAGACCGCCGAGAAAGCTACCGATCCCGTGCCCACGTTGATGAGGGGCGCCAACAAAGACGTTGTGTATCCTTCCACCGCCTCCAATTTGGTTTTCGTAATAATTAGTGTAATGGTCCATACCGTAATACTCACTTCATAATGAAGCGTCAATGTTAACGGTTCGTATACGAATGCATGATGTACACAATGTGGCAGTTTTTATATCAATTTATTCGATCATCCAGAATGTCTTAGAAAATCATTATTCAGAATCGATCCAGGATTTACACAATATTTCAATGTTGCACTTTCTTGAAATGAAGCGTCAGGGTTAATGTACCGTACTCGAATGGAATACTTCCTCCAAGATGGTCTCGTATGTCAATCTCAATGGAGCGGAAACAGTTGTTGATGAGTGGCATATAGTATGGTGGTGAAAAATATTTCACCTGTATCTCACCATATCTATACTTTGCTGTATTCAAATTAACTATCCGGAGTAACGTTGTTTGTGTGTCGCCTACTATATGGGGCACACAAATGTCGGTGTAGACAAAGAGTTGGTCGGGTAGGGCCCGGTTTATACAGGCTGCTACGTCGCCCGTTCTCTCTTCACCTCGTATAAAGCGCAGGTAAACACCTCGAGCGGTTTGCCAGTCAGGTTGCGGTACTAAGCGTTTTTCAAATCCTAGAACTTTTTGCACTTTATGATTCATTCGTAATATATTTTTCGGTAGTATATTTGCCTGACAGCTATCTTTTTTTTGCGCATAAATTGATACGTAGCCTTTTGCATTTTTTGCTTCATCGAGTTGAATACCAGCCTCGTCTATACCAGGTAAACGGTTTATTTCATCTAGCAAATCCATATGATTGTTATACAGCCCATGTGGTATTTTTTTAATTACAGATTTCACAGAATAGCAAGGTATCCACTCAAATTCTGTATCCGTTTCTTGCAAATGAGTGATTGTGCAGGGTGTATGAATTTCCGCCAATCCCACGGTCCATTCTCCTTTGAGAGATATTTCACGTTGAAGTTGAGTGGTAAAACAAGTCGTTGTATTTTCCGGAAAATATTTCATGCTGCTGTTGCTCGGTAGTACGAGATAAAAATTTTCTTGGTCGTGCATTTTGATATAGTTAGGTGAGTTTGCGTAGATTCGATGCAGGTATCCAGGAATTAAATTTCGCAGGGTACCCTATCCAACTAACGAAAAATTATTTTTTGCCACCGCGACCTCTAGTTTGCAGTATTTTATTAATTTTAAATTCTTGATCGTTTTTAACACGCGACTTATGAACATGCGTCAATTCTTCGGGATAAAAAAAACCCTCAATAGGGTCATTTTCTAGATCACTCAACGCATAAATATACAATCCTTGACGTTTTATTACTTTTGTCACACAAAATATTTCTTCACTCCAATTTTTTTCGTAACCCCTCTCAAAGGTGCCTTTTGTTCGACTAATTCTCACGTAATCACCGCGTTCATATTTATACGTAGTAAAACGTCTCCTATCACGTCGTTTTAGAGCCGCGTGGACCATATTTTGCATAGCAATATCAGCATTGTATAATATTACGGCAGCAGGTTGCATTTTAATCGTTGAATGAGTGGCGTGATTGTATGCGTAAACAAATTGTTGTAGTACGTCAATGTAGCGATGAGTGTTTTTATGTGTAAAGTAGCGCCACATGCGCTCCTTGAGCGTACGGTTAAAACGTTCAACAATTGATGCTTTAATGTCGGGGTTGCGAGCTACACGAAAACGAATATCATTTTCTTTGAGAAATTTTTGGAACTCGCTACCGAGAAATTCTTTACCTCGATCGGTTTGCAGGTAGACAGGTTGACGACCGTCACTTCGCTCCAAAATTCGTTTCAAGGCCTTTGTTACTTCGCGCGCGGTCTTGTCACGCAAGGGCTCGACCCAAGCGTACTTGCTGAGAACGTCGATAACCATTAGCAGGTAGGAAATGTCGTCGTGTAATTTTTCAGTGAACGAAGGTCTACGAGATCGGCCTCCCAGACATCATCTATATTACTGATATTGTAGTGTAAACGAGGAAAACGATGTCGCACGGGTCTATGAATGGTATAGGTATCCTGTTGAGTAAGCCAGTCGTACACAGAATCTGCTTTATTGTTTCCATTAATTAATCGCCTCGCACCCGCATAACCTGCAGGGTTTGAGGGATTGTAGTACACTTTTTCGTAAGACATTATATGTATTTTTTAAACAGAAATCCATTTGGTGAATCCAGCGGTGGGGTTTTTCTTGGTTATTCTCCGGATCCTTTTTATTTTTCCAAAATGAGGTTTATCCTCGTTGTTCGATGTATTTTTATTTTTGATTTCGTCAGTATCACTCGCATGTGGCCGTTTTTTAGCGGAACGCGGTTTTCCCAGTCGCCACAAAGTATCGTTTCCAATAAATTCACGAGGTATACCACTAGTTCGAAGACTTGTGATGAACTGTAGACGCCCAGTTGCTGCCACTCCTTTTCTAGATCGTACAGCGTCATTGATAAGGTCAATGATATTAGAATCTTTCAATAAAGTTCCGTTTATTGTCACACAACCTTTTTCATCCCAATGCACGTTTTTCTTAACCTCCTCGGAATTATGTAAATATCTCAAGAGTGATGATGCATCACGTCTATACGTTGTTGGGACGCTACTAATTATTACGTCATCCGGTACTGTTGTTGATGGAGGCACTGGTGTCGTTTCCGCCACTGATGATTCGACCGTTGATGATTCTTCAGGTTTATATCGCGTTCCATTGAGAAACAAATAGTGTTGCAACACTTGCATGTAGTCTTTCCATTTACGTGAATCGTCTTCACCATATTTTTTTGATTTTAAAATTTTATAAAGTGCGGTATCCAGTCGCGAGAGTCTGTCACCAGGTGTCTGCACTGTTTTCTTTTTTATCGATGTATCTATGGCATTATCGACGTCACCACCACCACCGCCGCCGCCGCCGCCGATCATCGATTCTCGACACTCGCTGTTATTGTCATCATCGTTGGTAATCGGTACTAGAGCCATTTTCTTCGCGTATTCCATATTTTTCAGGTAGTTGCTTCACCACCACCGGCAAACAAACGACTAACCAGTGTCGAGATTATTGGAGCTAATAAAAGAGGAATAAACATACCACCTCCTTGTTGGATGATTAAACGTTTTTTAGCTTTCCAATTGAATCTGCGTCCACCACCACCACCACCACCACCATGCTGTTTTGTAGCGCACGAGGCGGCAATTCGACGAAGTACGTTTTTGTATTTTTTTAAACGCTTTTTTACACTATTTTTCAACGAGACAGTTCCATGCAAAATATTTAGAACACATTCACAAATACATTTTATTAGAGTTTTATCGGCACACCGTAGTAAAGTCTTGCGTTGTTCTTTATTTCCATCGTATAGAGCATTTAGTAATGCCGTACGATTTTTATTGAATGGAATTTTTTTCGATCGATTGGTTTCTTTATTGCGTTTCATTGTAGTCATGTGGTGAGACTTTGTATATTACGTCGAGAGATGTGGACGCAAAACACGCACATCATTCACTGGTAATCATCTATTTGTGCGTTACGTTTATATATGTTGACGGGTGTTTTTCGGTACGTAAACTTGGATACGTTTGTCATCGGGAAATATGGTTGTTCGACATCTGCAATTATCTGGTGTCGACTGTTTTAAATCTAGTAGAAGGTATCCGTGTGGTTTAGCTGTTACATCGTGATATGCCTCCGTTAAAAACTTTGGGTTTTCCGGATAAACCTGACGTGCCAGATGACGTATTTGTGCTCGATCACGCGGATTTTTAACAATTACTATATAATTAGCATTTAAAGAAATATCTCGTTGTCCGTGGCCTTGGTGAAAAATATTTTGTGTAATAAAGATTACGCTTATATTCTTATGATGGCTGCCTTTTGTGAAAAGCTCGACAATTGTTGCCGTAGAGGATTCACGCATCAAATCATCGATAATTATTAATTTCTTTAATTTATTATCGCTGGAATAATCCGACGGTTGCGGCAAACCCTCGTTGAATTCGATTTTCGGTGATTCATAATTTCCCATTGGATTTATTTCAAGAGCGCGTATACCCGGATCAAGTGTATCACCGTAATAAAAAATTATTCGATCAAATTTTACGTCACTCATAGAGTGTAGGAATTTCAAGAACTTGTGAACAAAAACCGTTTTTCCACATCCAGTAGGTCCGCATATTAAAGATGTCCAGGGATGATTCCATCGTGGATCCATTATTTGAAAAGCTTATACGCGGGCGGCGGCGGCGGCGGCGGCGGCGGACTCGGACGTCGTCGTAAGCTTATTCGACGTCCGCGCGCGACCGCGGATCAGCTTATACAGACGCGCACACACTCGTTGATGAGCTTCTTAATGAGTGTGTGTTTTATACGCTGATTCGCGGATGTTCGCACAACTTACCTTTTCGCGGATACTCTAACTTATTTTTCGCAAAAAAAGTAAATAAAAACAAATTGCGGAAAATCATTAGGGAGGTTGTGAAGGGTGGGAAACAGCAACAATATAATTACAAAAATATTTTGGCATTTATTAATAAATATTGAAAAATGTTTAAAAATATACACTTATATATAAAAATTTTTTCAATTTACAAATTTTCTTACTTGACTAAATATCATACAATAACACTCAACATTTGAACATTCATACATACATTAAAATTACAGGAACGTTGTCACAAAAAATATTTATTTACAAATTATCCTCCTTGACTAGACATTTTTATATATACTATGACCGGCTTCCCGGTAATCGATGAACTGGGAAGGGGTCAGTGAGAAACAAAAGAATAAATGCAACAAAAAGAATTTAATAATGAGGTGAATATAATAATAACAATAAAAGAAAAATAATTACAATAAATAAAAGAAA
Organism: Clistopyga incitator; assembly: GCA_947507545.1. Lineage (NCBI taxonomy): Eukaryota > Metazoa > Arthropoda > Insecta > Hymenoptera > Ichneumonidae > Clistopyga > Clistopyga incitator. The sequence goes on along the minus strand of OX382172.1, from coordinate 7,205,099 downwards.
AAATGGGGGTGGGTTTGGGCGCCAGCTACGTTACGTGTAGCTACGTAACATTACCGGTCAATTGACTCGGTAATTGAACAGTCGTTTATCATGGAAAAAGAAACAAAAGATCGAATAAAATTTATACGCGGCTAGGGGGGGGGGGGGGGGCAGAGGGATGAGGGGCCTCAGGGGTGAATTCCCGAACTCGTCGGCTACTTAATAATTACCTCGGTCGAAAACGGGGGGGGGGGGTGACGTAAGGGGGAGGGGTGGGATTAATACTGTGATTTTAAAGAATTTTGGGCTATTGGTTATGGGCCACAAAAGAAAGGGGGATATCAATTACAAAATTCAGGGGACTCTATTGACGCGGGGTATTTCGGGGCGATCACTAATTACGCAGAAGAACCACCACTCACTGATGATCGCAACAGGTGTAACGACACCCGTGATGGCGGTACGCACGTGGCCGGAAAACACGGGGGAAATAAATATGAATAATGCTCGAACGAAGGGGGTGGGGAGTTACGGAATCGCGGGGTTGTAAAAAAGGGGAAGTACTCAAGTACTCACTTTTTGATGGCTTCCAGTCACACACAGACAATCTCGCAAATTACAATTCTTTCTCTCTAGTCTTTTCAATGGCGTCCTCTCACTGCATAGAGCTCAGCTGAAGTGACATGCCGGCCGGCGTCTTCTTCTCCGAAGCTTCGTGTCGTCGGTGATTGGCTCCCGCGGCGGTCCCGATCGGGCTCGGCGAATCGGAGGGCCGCGCGCCTGGGGATTGGCCGGTGAGACAAGCGTAGCAGGAAGCGGCGGTGGTGATTGGCGGCGAGGACGCAGGGACGCGCTAGTATTGCGGGTCCCCTCTGCTTACGGTTGTCCTCAGGGGCCTCAACCCCGGCAGCAACGGCCGTGGGGCCCTGAGCTTCTCTCCCGGTCGGCGTTGCGTATGATTGGCTCCCGCGGCGGTCCCGATCAGGCTCGACGAATCGGAGGGCCGCGCGCCTGGGGATTGGCCAGTGGGTCAAGCGTAGCAGGAAGCGGCAGTGGTGATTGGCGGCGAGGAGACAGGGACGCGCTAGGCATGCGGGTCCCCTCTGCTTACGCTTTTCCACACGGCTTCAACCCCGGCAGCAACGGCCGTGGGGCCCTGAGCTTCTCTCCCGGTCGGCGTTGCGTATGATTGGCTCCCGCGGCGGTCCCGATCAGGCTCGACGAATCGGAGGGCCGCGCGCCTGGGGATTGGCCAGTGGGTCAAGCGTAGCAGGAAGCGGCAGTGGTGATTGGCGGCGAGGAGACAGGGACGCGCTAGGCATGCGGGTCCCCTCTGCTTACGCTTTTCCACACGGCTTCAACCCCGGCAGCAACGGCCGTGGTGCCCTGAGCTCTTCTCCCGGCCGGCGCCACATTCAAACTCTCTTCATTCATACTTCCATTCGGGGGGGGGGGGACGAAAAAGAAAAAAAGGGGCAAAGAAAATAAAATAGCGCGTAGCATTAATCGGGGCTACAATAATAATACAATTAATAATTAAATAATAATGGGTACGTACGTGAGTGGCGGCCCTCAGCCGAGCTGTGTGCATCGCGAGGATGCGCCGTGTTACAAACTCCTCCCTGCTGAAACGAAAGTACGGCTCGAGTACTTGAGCCGAGGGGATGGATGAGGCTGAGGGCGGACTAGGGATGGAGATATATTGGGAGGCGGTTTCTGGGGAAAGTAAAGGGTGATGGGGTCTTCGATTGAAAATAACGGGTAGGTAACTATGTCACGATTTTCGGTTCACAAAGGGAATTTTATTATATTACAGAGTGAAAAAGAAAAAAAAAGGACACAAAGAAAACGTAGGTAGGAGAGCGCATAAAAAAAACTGAAAGACTTATTGCTATCACAGCTCAGTCTCTCCTACCTATTCCCTACGGAGGGCTAGTTGCGGGGGTCGGTGGCTAACGTCTATGAGCGGGGGTGGCGAGTGACAAGCTCGTTGGGGGTGCCGCAGTTCCAGCACTGGAAGTGAGGGGCCTCTACACTCAGCTGCTCCGCGGGCTCCTCGTAATGCTCCCGGGAGACGTGCGCGCGGGGTTCAGGGGTCAGACCTTCGGGGCGGGGGAGGATGTTAACCATCAGAGGTGGTATTCGGGGGGTTGGAGGAGTGGGTATGGAGGGGGGATCGTTCTTAGGGGGGGGGGAGGAATGGTCAGAGACATTAGGGGTGGTATCCGCGGGGTTGGTGGTTTGGGGGGGGGCATTTGTGGGCGGGGGATGGTCAGGGACATCAATGACGGTAGAGAAGGGGCTGAAGGCAAGGATGTGGGGGGTGTTGCGCCTTCTGGGCGGGGGACCCGGATTTCCATGAGGGCCATTATTTCTGGGGCCCGGGGTAAGGCACGTCGCTGCCGGGAGGATCGGGTCTTCCTCAGGGGGAGGGTAGCTGGGGGAGGGGGGCCTTGGTTTGATCGGGGTGGGGGGTTGACGGCTCCAGGGGGCGGACGCGTGGGTGACAAGGGAGTCTCTCTTAGGGGCTGGGGGTTGGATTGGGGTCCGGATTAGGGTAATCTTAGGGCGAGGGGTCGTGGGTAGAGTGGGGGACGAAAGGGGTAGCTCGGCGAGGGAAGAGGTTCGGGGAGTCGCGAGGGGGCGGGGGTCAATTGCGGGCACGCTCCCGGAGGACATACGTCCGGACGGGTTCTCTCGGCGCGGCTGGTTTTGATCGGCTTCCTTGTGGCCGACCGCGGGGCCGTCGGTCCGGTGGGTTAGTTCCGTGGCCGGGTGTAGTGGGAGGGGGGAGAGGGTCGCAAATAGCTGGTAGCCGATGCCCTCCCATCTGGTCCTCCTCATCAAGTTCCCCCTGACTGACTTGACCCCCCGTGTTCCTCTCCAATTCATGGTTCCCGACATCCTGTAAGAACGAGGGGTTGCAAGTTATGTCGGGGTCTACGGCGTCGGGTGTTGGGGCCGCTTTTATCTCGGGGGGCGTTACTTTCTCGGGAGCTGTTGCGGTCGAAGTCGGGGCGTCTGGGGTCTCATCCTGAGCGATCGGGGTTTGATAGGGCTTCAGGTCTTTAATATGGGCTTTAACCCACTTTTTCTTCGGGGGCAGATGTAGTTCGTAGACCACGGGGGAAAGTTTCTTGGAAATTGTGTAGGGTCCGTGGTATTTAGGGGCTAGTTTGGCTGCGAAGTTGTGTGCGGCCGACGAGAGGACACGGTTCCGTCGCAGGACTACATCCCCGACCTGGAATTCCCGGTCCTCCCTCCCGCGGTTGTAATAGTGGGCCTGTCTCTTCGCGGCCTGGGAAAGGTTTCGATGGACCATGTCGTAAAGGAGGGGGAGCCGTTGCATTCGGTCATTCCACACGGCGGGGTCTGCTCTGTTGACCAGGGCTGGGGGCGGTAGGTTGTTGCGAATGCTCTTTGCGGGCCGTGGGTTTCGGCCGAAGTTCAGAAACGCAGGGGTAAGGCTAGTGGAGGAGTGTACGGAGGTATTGAGGGCGAAACAAAGCTCCGGGAGGTGGAGGTCCCAGTTTTGGTGATCGTCTCCGACGTATGAGACAATCATGGTCTTAAGGGTCCTGTTTACTCTTTCCACCGGGTTGGCTTGGGCATGGTAGGGGGGTATGGTGGTTTGTCGTACTCCGTACTGACTGAGGTGACGGGTCATGTGTTTGTTAACAAACTCGGTGCCATTGTCAGTCAGCAGGAACTGGGGGCAGCCCCAACGGTTGAGGACTAGGGTTTCGAGGGCCTTCACGATGGAGGGCCCGGTGGCTGCCCCAAGGGCCTTAGCTTCCACGAATTTGGTGAAGAGGTCCTGGAATACAACGATGTATCGGTTTCGGCTTTTACTGGGGGGGAATGGGCCCATGACGTCGGCTGCTACTACAGTCCAAGGCCCCTCGGTAGTTCGCTCCCGCATTATTCCTCCAGGCGGTCCCTGGGAGGTTTTATGGAGCTGACACACCGGGCAACGCTTGACAAATTGTGCCACATCCTGGAAGACCCCGGGCCAAGAGAAGTCTTGGGTTAGGCGGGAGTAAGTCTTGTCGACTCCAAGATGGCCAGACTGGGGGTGTTCGTGGGCGTTTCGGAGGGCTCGCGATCGGGCATCGCTGGGGAGGACAAGTTTCCAGGCATCGAGGTCGGTTAGGGCTGGCTCTATAAGGGGGTGAGGGCGGTGGTGGAACAGTTGGTGGTCGTCGATTTTCCAGTCCGGGTACTTGTGCGGGAAGCTATGGACGTTGTGCATTTGTTCGAGGTACCAGGGATCCATGGTCTCACCCACGGCAGCCAGGGCTTCGATGGTCCCCTCGTACATTCTAGAAAGGGCATCAGGGACTACATTTAGGGATCCTTTGCGGTGGACTATCTCCATATCAAGGTCCTGCATTGATAATGCCCATCGGGCCAGTCGACCGGAAGGGTCTCGCAGATTACGGAGCCAGCGCAAGCTACTGTGGTCTGTGACCACCGCGAAGGACGTTCCCTCGATGTATGGTCGCAATTTCTTGGTTGCCCACAACACCGCAAGGCACTCCTTCTCGGTAACGCTGTACTTGCGCTCGGCTCGGGACATGACTCGACTACAGAAAATAATCCACCTCCTGCACCAGCACAGCGCCGACGGCGTAGTCACTGGCATCGGTGTGAATGGCAAAGGGTTTACTAAAGTCAGGGCGGGCTAACACAGGGGTTCGGGTGAGGGCGTGGCGGAGCGCGTCGAAGGCTTCTTGCTGTTCGGTGTCCCAGTGCCACTCCTTTCCTTTTTCGAGGAGGCGCACAAGGGGGACCTTCAGCTCGGAGATATCTCCCATGAAGCGGGCATACCAGCCCATCATGCCGAGAAACCTCCGCAGCTGCTTAATGTTGATAGGGGCAGGGTAGTTTAGGATGGGGGCAATCTTGTCGGGGTCTGTCTTGAGTCCGTCTTTCGTGACTACATACTCCAGGTACTTCATCTCGGGGCAGAAGAACTCACTCTTCTCCCGGTTGATTTCCAGACCGGCTTCTTTTAGCGCCTTGAGGGCCAGCTCGAGGTATCGATAGTGGTCCTCCTCAGTTTCTGTCGCAATTATTATGTCGTCCAGGTAGGCGAAGACATGGGGCTCCCACTCTGTCGGGATCAGTCGGTCCATCAGTCTTTGGAAAGTCGCGGGAGCGTTCGTCAGTCCGAAGGGCATACGGGTGAACTGGCATAGACCTCGGCCCGGGACAGCAAAGGCAGTTATAGGGCGACTAGCGGGATGTACGGGGATTTGAAAATAGGCCTGGCAGAGGTCTAACTTGGAGATGTGACGGGCTCGCCGTAATCCATCCAAGATCCGGTCTAGGTTGGGGAGGGGGTAGGCGTCTTTTTTCGTGACTTTGTTCATATCGCGGTAGTCGATGCAAAACCGGGACTTACCATTGGGCTTGGGGACAATCACGGGGTTACTTAACCAGGGGCTGTTCGACCTCTCGATCACCTCCTCGCGGAGCATCTTGTCGACCTCCGCGTGGGCGGTGGCGAGCAGGTAAGGGGAGATGGTACGGGGCCGCTGGCGAATGGGAGGGTGGCCTTGCACGTCGATAGCATGCTCGACTAGGGTGGTGACGCTTAGTGTGCCGGTGGTGTTGGGCTTCACCAGTCGATCTAGGAGGGGGCTGAGGTGGTCTTCGACAGCGAGGGGGGCGTCGGCGAGTCCGGCGCATTCTGGAAAGGCCGGCACGACGATGGGGATGCGCCCATCGGTGGTGAACTTCCGGGGGGAACCGCCGGGGACTAGCCAGGTATCCTCGCCGTAATCGATTTTCAAGCCGAAGATCTTGCAAAAATCGATCCCCAGGATGCTCTCGTACCCCAAGGGAGCCACTCTCATCTCGATGGTCTTGATGTTGGATCCTAACTCGAACTGTATGGGCACGACTCCGAGGAGGGGGACCACGGTGTTATTGGCAACCCGCACTCCTCCAGTAGCCGGCCGGAGCTCCGCGCCCAGCGCACGGGCCTCTGTCACTCCCAGATAAGAGCGCGTGGCTCCCGGGTCAATCAGGGCGAGCACATGGCGACCCAGGAGGTTCAGCATCACAAAGTGGCGCTCGTCTTCCTCCTGGATCTCAACGGCGTCAATCACGGGCAAAACTCGGGGGCGGGGCAGGGGTGGGACGAAGGAGTCCAGGGCAGCCAGGTCCGCTATCCCTGGATTCGGCACTTGAGGGGGGGGGCGGAGTTATTGCCCCCCCCCCCTTTGGAGTTTCCCTCACGCGCCCGGCGGCACCGTGGGCACGAGTTGAGATCGTATCCCGCCAGCCCGCACGCGCGGCAGAAAGACCCCAAGGGTTGGGGGCACTCGGCGAAAATGTGTCCTGCTTGTCGGCAGTTATAACAGCGGACTGCTGTGGATTGGGGCCGGGATTGAGGCGACCATCCTCGTGGGGATGAAACGTGGTGGGCCATTAAGGGCGGAGGTTGGTGAGGTTGGGCCGATGGTCGTGCAGGGGGTAGGGGGCAGGGGCTGAGGGAGGTGGTGTACTGAGGGTCGCACTCAAGCTGGCGACCGCGCTTGGCGGCCGTAAGGGGGACGTGACGGGGGTGGTAATGGGCTGGCCGGGCAGGGGCGTATGAGGCGATGGTCCCACGGCGGCAGCCCTTTCTCGGGCTCGGGTTGGGGGCACGTAAGCGGTGGAGGGCAAGACAGCGTGAGTCGCTGTGGGCGGGGGGCGGTAAGTGCGTGCGCGTTCTCGCGCATCCTCCTCCCGGCGACACTTCAACTGTAAATCCAGGAAGCTGGTCACGTCTTCCCGATAGATGCGCTGTCCCACTTCGGGGTGGAGGTTATTGACGCAGATGTCAAGCTGCATCTCGAGGGAAAGGGGGGGGGGGGGTTCAGGAGGTTGAAGATGGTCCTCATCTTCGTAATGAACTCGCCACTGGGCTCACCGGGGCCTTGGGTTCGCAACTCTAATTCCCGTCGCAGGCGCTCCTGGAGGTCACTGTGACCGAACCAAGCGCGGAATCGAAAAATGAACTCCTCATAGGAGGACCAGTTGTTGCGTTCCACCCGATACCACATGAGCGCGTCATGTGTGAAGGATTCGGGTAGGACGCGCAACAGATCCTCTTCGGAGAACCCTCGGCTGTCGCAGTATTCGTAGAGGCGGAGGAGATACTCCTCCCCGTCATCTCCACGACGCCCTGCGAATTTGGGACCGAACCGTCGGAAGTGGTCTATTTGGTGGGTGTCGCGGGTCCAGATACTGCCCATACGAGAGAGGGGTTCGGGGCAGGGTGCGAGGGAGTGGGGGTGGCGAAGGGGGGTGTGGGTCAATGGGGGAACACGGTACCCTGTACTATTGTACTGCGGTCGGGCGCGCTCTTGTGGCAGCTCGAAGGTAGCGTGGTGTCCCCATGGGTCGGTGGGGGGATGGGGTGATGAGGCAGGGTGACGCAGGGGTGCGGGGGCAGGGGGCAGAGAAAGCAAGGGGGCTTGGTGGGGAGTGTACGGCCGTGGGGGCGGTTGGACCGGCGGGCTTATATTGGGTTAGGGGCGAAAGTGACAACAGGGACAGAGTTCCGGGCGAGAGGGGAGTGGCACGACGGTGGGGTTACGTCGTTGAAGCTCATCAGATCTCCGGCGCCGCTGAGGGTTATGGGGTCGCGAAATGGCCCAAGGGACTGGCCGGTGGCTAAGGCTCCACTGTGGTTGATGGGGAGGGGGTCGGAGGTTAGTTCCGGGGCGAGGGGAGGGTTAGTACGCCGGGAGTCCTCGAAGCAAGGCTCGAGCACCACGGCGGTAAATGTGAATGCGGGGTGCAGCCCCCGCTCGTCCACCGTCGGGTCCCAGGCAGTCTCGACTTCGGGGTGAAGACGACGTATCTCACGGCGCCAATACCGATCGCGCAATTCTTCGGGGGTGCCCGCAATACTTAGCTCTGCGTGATCGCAGAGCCGGAGGATGTCCCGGATGTCGCGGATAGTATCTAAATCCTCCTTGATCCGAAGGATGTGGGCTTGCGTGGCCGGCGGCGCCACCGGCGCTGGAGGACCGACGAGGGGGAGAGGGGCAGTGGGGGCAGAGGGACCGCTGCTCGGGCTGGTCGTGGTAACGCTCGTGGTGGTGGCGGTAGTAACGCTTCCGACCGCAACGGGGTCCATTATGAGGTAAAGGGGGCGGCTAATTCAAGTAAACACAGGAAAAAAAAAAAAAAAAAAAAGAAACGAAAAGCGAAATACGGGGGACGCGCTTCAGTGGTGGTGGTTCACGCGCACTCCAGGGCTTAGTCGTGGAACGGAAAGAGAGGGGGAGAAAAAAAGAGAAAAAGAAAGAAAATAAAATAAAATAATAATAAAAAAAAAGAATCGAATGTAAAAGTCTCACTGAGGTTGGCCGAGGGGGGGGGGGGGGTATACCGAGGTGAGTACTGCCAAAAAAAAAGGAATAAGTCGTTTTTCGGGCCCCACGTTGGGCGCCAATTTATGACCGGCTTCCCGGTAATCGATGAACTGGGAAGGGGTTAGTGAGAAACAAAAGAATAAATGCAACAAAAAGAATTTAATAATGAGGTGAATATAATAATAACAATAAAAGAAAAATAATTACAATAAATGAAAGAAAAAATGGGGGTGGGTTTGGGCGCCAGCTACGTTACGTGTAGCTACGTAACATTACCGGTCAATTGACTCGGTAATTGAACAGTCGTTTATCATGGAAAAAGAAACAAAAGATCGAATAAAATTTATACGCGGCTAGGGGGGGGCAGAGGGATGAGGGGCCTCAGGGGTGAATTCCCGAACTCGTCGGCTACTTAATAATTACCTCGGTCGAAAACGGGGAGTGGGGTGACGTAAGGGGGAGGGGTGGGATTAATACTGTGATTTTAAAGAATTTTGGGCTATTGGTTATGGGCCACAAAAGAAAGGGGGATATCAATTACAAAATTCAGGGGACTCTATTGACGCGGGGTATTTCGGGGCGATCACTAATTACGCAGAAGAACCACCACTCACTGATGATCGCAACAGGTGTAACGACACCCGTGATGGCGGTACGCACGAGGCCGGAAAACACGGGGGAAATAAATATGAATAATGCTCGGACGAAGGTGGTGGGGAGTTACGGAATCGCGGGGTTGTAAAAAAGGGGAAGTACTCAAGTACTCACTTTTTGATGGCTTCCAGTCACACACAGACAATCTCGCAAATTACAATTCTTTCTCTCTAGTCTTTTCAATGGCGTCCTCTCACTGCATAGAGCTCAGCTGAAGTGACATGCCGGCCGGCGTCTTCTTCTCCGAAGCTTCGTGTCGTCGGTGATTGGCTCCCGCGGCGGTCCCGATCGGGCTCGGCGAATCGGAGGGCCGCGCGCCTGGGGATTGGCCGGTGAGACAAGCGTAGCAGGAAGCGGCGGTGGTGATTGGCGGCGAGGAGGCAGGGACGCGCTAGTATTGCGGGTCCCCTCTGCTTACGGTTGTCCTCACGGGCCTCAACCCCGGCAGCAACAGCCGTGGGGCCCTGAGCTTCTCTCCCGGTCGGCGTTGCGTATGATTGGCTCCCGCGGCGGTCCCGATCAGGCTCGACGAATCGGAGGGCCGCGCGCCTGGGGATTGGCCAGTGGGTCAAGCGTAGCAGGAAGCGGCAGTGGTGATTGGCGGCGAGGAGACAGGGACGCGCTAGGCATGCGGGTCCCCTCTGCTTATGCTTTTCCACACGGCTTCAACCCCGGCAGCAACGGCCGTGGTGTCCTGAGCTCTTCTCCCGGCCGGCGCCACATTCAAACTCTCTTCATTCATACTTCCATTCGGGGGGGGGGGGGGGGGACGAAAAAGAAAAAAAGGGGCAAAGAAAATAAAATAGCGCGTAGCAATAATCGGGGCTACAATAATAATACAATTAATAATTAAATAATAATGGGTACGTACGTGAGTGGCGGCCCTCAGCCGAGCTGTGTGCATCGCGAGGATGCGCCGTGTTACAATACGTATTAAATATTTTATACATTATAACTTACGAGTAATAAAACAATTTTTTACAAAAACTTAAAATTACGCATCTCATTCCTCGTCATTATTTTGATAGCCAAACGGTAGCGACAGGGTATGACTAACGTGGCGGCGTTTACGACATACAACACAACATGTTTTGTACAGGGTACGGGTGATAACATTGTGAAGAGGCGTTTTTTGGATACTAGAAAATTTAAGTTTGACTGATTCCTTGTTTTCGTGAGCTAACTCAGTCTTTATTAGCTCACTAATACTATTGAAGTTAATTTTTTTGGAATTTATATAATTTAAACTGAGCCCCTTCACTTTGCAGACAGTTTCGAAAATTTTGTCAGGCTCCTCGGAAGTAGTCACCGTATAACCATAAAATTTCGGACCCCCGGAGACAAACGAATTGATATATGCGTTTGGCCCAAACGAGGACAATTCGTTGGTCATGTCGCCGAGAAGACTACCTACCGAGGGTGTCCACTCACCGTCTTCACCCGTACTAACATAAATAACAGAGTCTGTGTCGTAATATAGGACCCGTCTGTTCAAACGCTCGAGATAACTGTACAATTTTAGACGGGCCAGAGCTGTCGTAAACGCCGCTATTACTACACTTGTCAAGGGGCTCGATACTACAGCTTCTTCACGAGATACCCAGTTCAAGTATAGCAAATCTTCGTTGACCGGCAATAGGCGTTTCACCTCTATGTCATTGTTGTATAAATATGACAATAACTTTTCGCGAGTCTTGACGATTACGGTACGCGTAAGGTTATCCCTCTGACCGAACTTCCCCCAAAACGAGTTTAAACACAGTTTTGCGACAGATCGCAATCCTGGGTTTTTCTCAATTTTAGAGGAATCCAGACGAATACCTTCAGCACGCTCGTAATCGTCAATGTACTTTTGACGAGTCGCTTCGTCAATGCACCATGAGGGATAGCCGCTTGCCTCTTGTTTCATCTTTAGAAAGGTATTCACATATCCGACAAAGAGACCACCCTCACGTGTATTGGCGTCGTACATTGTCATATCATACGACCAAATAATAAAGATTTTCGTGATTTTGTATGCCACGTCTATGGCTTTACGGACCTCATCGGTCACCCAGGTACCTGTGAAAGCCCGATCCTCGGGATTTTCGTGGTTGCATGAGCCCTGTTCCATTTCCTCTGCGCATTTACGGCACAGAGCAAACAACAGTTTCTCATGCATTCGAACAGGTAAAACTGGATGAAAGAGTTGGCGTGGCGGAACGACAGAACACTTTATCATTCCGTTTACCGTAACACCAAGAGCATCGTAGGAATTTGGAAACAACGAATTGCACTGGGAATCAACATATATTCGTGGATGACCTACGGGAAATCGACCTGTCTTACATGTATAGGGGTATAGTGAACAAGTATCGATGTAACTAATTTTTTCACGGGGTGCAACATCGTAAGCCGTTACGATATTACCTGTGCGTCCACCGTAAAACCCCTCCCGTGGATTTAAGGTATCGGGAAAATATCTACATCTAGTTTACAATATTTAGTAATTTCACTTTGAAAGTTGAAAGTTGAATTTTTCTCAACTTGCTCAGTGTACCTTTCATAAAATTCTTCTCGTTCACATTCACCCATGGTATCGGGTGAATAATACTCTGCTGCAGGGATAGGACCGTTATATTCTGGTGTATCCCTGGTGTTGAACAGATGCGGAAAGTAGCCCTTCTCAAATTCATCATCAAGCCCAAATGCCTTGGGGAGCGCGCAAAGTCTCATATGGAAATAATTGAGACTGTCTATAAAACTCGTGCGCCCTACACGCATCGAAACGATTGAATTACCCGTCAAAATTAGATCGGGCGTTGGCAAGTCCGTACAACGTTCCACGATATCCCGCAATATAAATTGTGCGTCGAAGCCTTTAGCATTGTGTGCGATGCACACTATATTGCGGAATTTCGTAGAAGGTCGCACAGAGAGATCGACAAACTCTTTGACAGGGTCATTGCTAAACACAAACTCCCGCATTCCACACCAGGGACACGCGGTCGAAGGCAAACGATCGTACCCCGCAGCTAAGCAAATTTCACACAATTGTTGTGCAACACAATGGGTGACTACATGCTCACGAATATCCTCGTCCGAAGTGGTACCGTTATATTGTTGATCCTGTCTTGTCTCGAAATCGTAAAATATAAAAAATGTTTCGGGGTTTTCTACCGGGCTATCTTTACGCGGTTTAATTACCTGCATGTAACACTGCTCGTTGTGACCATTACAGTATCCAACACCGCATTCGTGAGGCTTGCTTTCTCTGTTTATGAGTTTTGTGCAAGTCTTACAAAAACAGTAGCAATCGCAAACCGACTTTCGCGTGAAATTACCGGCGTTTCTTCTATTTTCGCGTGGTTTTAAGTGATTCGCGAAACACCGAGCGTTATAAAACAAACGATCACAATTGTTGCATAGCAAGCTTGAACTGTCATTGTCATCGCTAGTAAAAGACGCTACCTGTTGTACGGTCGATGAAGATCCAGGGACGGGTTCTCCGTCGACCGCAGAGGTAACATCAGCCACGCACGGAGGTACGCTAAAGCAACGGGGACACTTACTCGTGCACCGATGCTGAGCATCCCAACGGTACGTTTTATTGCAGAGTATACAATAATTGGGACCGCCCGATGCGCCCATGAGATTGTTAATAGGCGAATAGTGCTTTAAATCAGCACTATACGCTATATTAACAACCTCACTTGCCCTCGTATTTTGAAAAGACGACTGTCCATCAAAAATCGGAGGTTCACCTGTACCGAGCGATTCCCAATCGTATACCACAATAGCGACACGAGAAGGTTTGAAATATTCCTGAAAAGCTTGGATCTCAGGTATACCACAGCCTTCCTCAGGGATTTCTATACCTACTCTTTCAATGAGAGCACGAGCTTGTACGCGTTGGTCTCGTGACGCCCCGTGACGCACACGATTTCAAGCAATTGCCGACGCTTTACTACGCTCGCGTTTATGTTTATTATTGGCGAGGGCAACAACAACCGAACGCGGAAAACACAAATTATCGTCGTTACGGATGACGGTTATCGATTTGCTTTTTAACATCGGTACACGCAGCCCTTGACCTGTTGGAGTCGTCACATAGGTGACGGTGAACCGCAACGTGTCAGAGGCTGCTAGCACCCGAGAACTTTGGTTCACTGCGCAAATCAAATCCCATAACTGTGCATCACTGAAACGAGATATTGGCCGTAAAGATATCCCGGCGGGACCGTCAACCATTTCGTCAGTGACAAATCCTATCCCTATCAAGTCTGTAGCATCTTGATCTGACACGAAATAGTGATGTATATCACGTATTGCGTTTCGTATCTATGCTACAGGGTTTACACTGGAAGGAGGTGTCACTAACGCAAGATCGAGTTGTCGTGCTAAAACCCCAAAACGCTTTAAATAATGTTCCCGTTCTGAGGATATAATTTTAAATCCATTTCCCGGAGGTAGTATTGAATTTAAATTATCCCCGGTTTCCACGTTGTTTCCTACATAATCACGAATATCGGACGCGCCTATACCTACACTATCGCTACCGTTTTCACTATCTTTGTTCGCATCTATTGCGCTACCGCCTACTTGAAAAATATTTTCTGGGTACGTCACCGTCACCGTTACTGCTGATGCTGATGATGACGATGACGATTACGATGACGATTACGATGACGATTACGATGACGATGACGATGACGATGACGATGACGATGACGATGACGATGACGATGACGATGACGATGACGATGACGATGACGATGACGATGACGATGACGATGACGATGACGATGACGATGACGATGACGATGACGATGACGATGACGATGACGATGACGATGACGATGACGATGACGATGACGATGACGATGACGATGACGATGACGATGACGATGACGATGACGATGACGATGACGATGACGATGACGATGACGATGACGATGACGATGACGATGACGATGACGATGACGATGACGATGACGATGACGATGACGATGACGATGACGATGACGATGACGATGACGATGACGATGACGATGACGATGACGATGACGATGACGATGACGATGACGATGACGATGACGATGACGATGACGATGACGATGACGATGACGATGACGATGACGATGACGATGACGATGACGATGACGATGACGATGACGATGACGATGACGATGACGATGACGATGACGATGACGATGACGATGACGATGACGATGACGATGACGATGACGATGACGATGACGATGACGATGACGATGACGATGACGATGACGATGACGATGACGATGACGATGACGATGACGATGACGATGACGATGACGATGACGATGACGATGACGATGACGATGACGATGACGATGACGATGACGATGACGATGACGATGACGATGACGATGACGATGACGATGACGATGACGATGACGATGACGATGACGATGACGATGACGATGACGATGACGATGACGATGACGATGACGATGACGATGACGATGACGATGACGATGACGATGACGATGACGATGACGATGACGATGACGATGACGATGACGATGACGATGACGATGACGATGACGATGACGATGACGATGACGATGACGATGACGATGACGATGACGATGACGATGACGATGACGATGACGATGACGATGACGATGACGATGACGATGACGATGACGATGACGATGACGATGACGATGACGATGACGATGACGATGACGATGACGATGACGATGACGATGACGATGACGATGACGATGACGATGACGATGACGATGACGATGACGATGACGATGACGATGACGATGACGATGACGATGACGATGACGATGACGATGACGATGACGATGACGATGACGATGACGATGACGATGACGATGACGATGACGATGACGATGACGATGACGATGACGATGACGATGACGATGACGATGACGATGACGATGACGATGACGATGACGATGACGATGACGATGACGATGACGATGACGATGACGATGACGATGACGATGACGATGACGATGACGATGACGATGACGATGACGATGACGATGACGATGACGATGACGATGACGATGATGTAGTTGACCGGGCGGACGAGATGACGGGGATGCTGGGGGCTGACGATCCTCCAGAGTTGCAACTCACTGACGGGTATGACGCTCTCGATATCGATGAAACCCGCGTCGAACCGGATGAGCTGCTCAATATCGACAGCCCCCGCGAAATTGTTGAATTTCCCGAGCTGGAGGACTTATCGCTCTCGTCCGCCGATGATGCGTCGCTGCTCTGGGTGGTGGTGGTAAGCGGTGATACCAGCGGTGGACATCTCACTGCGAAAAGCAATGCCAGCATTAGTAGCGAAGCATTACTCTTCGCGTTCACTGAATCCATCGCGTAGATCCCGATAACGATTTATTATCAAATCGTCGTCTTCGTCGAGGAAATCGGATTCGCTGCCGGCACGTCCTTCTGCGTCATAAGAAGGGACTATAGTCCCCTCATTTACCCACCCGAAATCGTGTGTCCAAAACGAATTCCGAGTGGGTGACTCAGGACGAGCGACTTCGTATTCGATTTCCTCGTCGTCGTCGTCGTCACTCGAAGACGCAATATCGGGATTTGCGACATCGGCACCCACTAAAAAATATCAAAATAGATATATTTTCTAAACAAAAACAAAATTATTATTATTTTGAGACATCTTAATAAATTCTTCATATTACTTACGAGCTTCACGTATCTGACGGCTGTTATACTCCGCATTGAAGTTAGCCATGACAAATCTTGCGTCTGAAAAAATAGAAACATAATTAAATTTATATTTTATTATTTTACGATTTTACTTAA
This sequence comes from Clistopyga incitator, assembly GCA_947507545.1. Taxonomy (NCBI): domain Eukaryota; kingdom Metazoa; phylum Arthropoda; class Insecta; order Hymenoptera; family Ichneumonidae; genus Clistopyga; species Clistopyga incitator. The sequence continues at coordinate 7,189,248 of OX382172.1, read as the reverse complement.
GAGAAATATATTCCAAATACTTACAATTAGTCTGCTGATTAGTTTCGAGGGCCCAGTATTCGCGGGGCCGCGGCACACCAGTTCCCCCAGTTCTTATGTGTAGATCGATGACGTCTGAAAAATTTGTTAAAGTCAATAACAATAGTCAATTTTATATTTTAATAAATTGAGAGAATAAAATTTTACACTTACAATAACCGTAGTGCTCATCCAGCCAACGTTCGATATACGTGAGCTGAACATACTCCTCGTAAGTCATAGGGGGTGGCGTTGGAGACCTCTGTACCGCTGGGCCCTCCGGTCTACCTGCGACCCCTTGATCGTCCGCGGGTGGCGACGCCGGGCCACCAGAGACTCCCTGATAATCGGCGAGGGGTGACTCAGAGCGTTCGAAGATCCCCTGCTCGTGCGGAGGTGGGGACTCCGGACTATCAGGGATCCCCTGATCGATCAAGGGGGGAGACTCCGGACTTTCCAAAATCCCGTAGGTCTCCTGGTAGACCGTACTGCCCTGCTCATGAGGAGGGGGAGACTCTGGACTCTCGGCAATAACATGCCGATTATCGGAGATTCGCTCCAACTCAGAGCCAGCATCTATAAAAATAATAATATTAAATTAATAAATAATTCTTAATGATTAATATCTACGGAAAAATTATTATTGTTAATTTTACTCACCAGAGTCACTGCCCGTTGTGGCGTCACCCACGTTGTGTGGGCGCTGACTTAAATAACTCGCCTCACCCCCAAAATCGAGCATGTCGACTCCGGGCGACGAAGCGAGATTATTCTCCCGCACGTCAGCGACCTCATCACCGTTGGCATCTCTAACCCCTTCGTCGTCGGCATCCATCTCCTCGTCGTCGTCCGATATGGTTATCGTTGAAATTGACGACTCAGAATCGGAGTCGTCAACATCCATATCGAACATCGAGTCAGAAATCGGCGAAGGGTCGCGGTCACTATCGCTGCTACGGCGTAACGAGCGCCGAGCTAAATAGAAATTATGAATTTAGTATTAAAATAATATTTAAAAATATCTATTTCTTTATTTATGCATTTAAGGAACTTACCATTGACATTTGCAATCCTCATGAGGATGTTGGTCAGACCACGACCAGAGAGATGCCCATTCGCTGCCAAAAATTCGATGACCTGTTGTTGCGCCTCGAGCGAATAACGGAACACCCCGCGCAAATAAGCGTCCGCGATCGAAAGGGTGCGTCCGCTTTCGAGCACTGCTTCGAAAACGGACACCAATCGACGGTACGAATAGTTACCGCTGCTGGCAAACCAGCGCTCAGTAAAAATTCCTTGCAACCGTCGATCACCCCAGATAAACACTCGAGCCGTCTCACGGACAGCACTCAAAAAACGGACACGCTTATTTTCCATTTTTAATCGAATTCAGCGAATACACGAAAAAGTTTAATAATCGGTTTTTTATCGAATTTAACAAACACACAAAAAAAGTTTAAAAATCGGTTAACTACCGTCTTAAACGTTGAAAAACCGATTTAACCAACACACAAAAAAGTTTAAAAATCGGTTTTTAATCGAATTTTACAAACACACGCACAAAAAAGTTTAAAATTCGGTTTTTAATCGAAATTAACAAACACACACACAAAGAAGTTTAAAAATCGATTTGAAGTGAAAACGAATACTGTTTTTCCACTTGTTAACTTCCGTCTTAACCGTTGAAAAAAACGAGAAACTTTTTTCAACGTTGAAAAACCGTAAATACGCAAGATGCTCACGCTACGAAGTTTCTTGACAGAATTAGAGAAGAATTTTCGTGAGATGCACATTTATAGTTTTGCCAAACCTCCCTCTACATCCGTGACTCGCTCATCATAAAATTTAGTGAAAATGAGCCCAGAGTGAGATGAAAACATAACAGAAAATAGAGCGACAGACAGAGGTAGAAATTGCAAGAGAGAAGAAAATATAAGTCACCAAAACGATAGAGCACGAGAGCGGTCGGAGGGCTTCAAATGTAAATCCGAACTATCACCTGAACTCGTCTCCAGAGGCAGGTAAATTTTTCTACCCGTTTTCACCGATGCACTTGTCAAACAGTAGACCGTAATTTAAAAGTCTGTGTATACAAATATTTACATATATTTGAATACAGTGCACGATCTACTCTTCCTGCCGTGTAAACAGTGGTAACAGGATACAGTTTAACAACGCTAGAATTTTGGGGAAAATTCTGGAAAACGAAAGTTAGTAATAATTTATGACTAGTCATAATTTAAATACAAACACTCAACCTGTTTATACTCTGATGCAAACGAAAGATAGCCGGTTGGATGTTTGTTGGAAAAGCAACCAAACTTTCTACAACCACTTGTAATAAAATTCTGTATATATTCATTTAAAAATTTTAATTATGAAGGTGTTCTTATAAGAAAATTATTTATTTTCTCGGAGACTTCTATGTAAACAACTACCGACCGCGTATCGTATTAATTCTATAGATAATATCGTGCCAGATATCCGGGTAAAATATATATACCGGAAATCAATTAACATATCTAGAAAAAATAGTTTGAAGATGAGTCATAACAGCTCTTGTCCACTCAATACCCCCCTCCCACTTATCATACGTAATATAGGGTTGTAACCGAGTATATAAAACATGAAGCGGAAAAATTTATTCGGCAGTCAGGTCCGTGACAAGATAGAAGCAATATCAATATTGAGTAGACACGGTCATCTTATTATTTAGATATTTCATGGGCCATGAGTCAAGCTGATTTAAATACTGTCACCATGTATCGTCTTTTGTCAAACGATGAAAAGAAAAAATTGGAGGCTTCGCTGCTACTGGGAACAACATATCCACTGAACTATTCAGAGACCAAAAAAATAAGCACGGGGCTTCAACCGCGAGCGAATGGTGATATCGTTCCCGTAGTTGTGCTGCAAAATAATAATTCATCAGGTGGAATCGTCTTCGAGTCAGCAGCATGGACTAAATTACAGGATCGTTTGAAGGACATATCCAGCTATTTCACGGGAGGCCCCGTAAGTAGCGCGTGGAGAGCGGGTTCACTCGCGTATACCTCAATGAAAATTGAAGACTTTGAGGTATTCTTTTCAACGGCGTTTGGGTCAAAATCCATTGTGTTCGACCGTGCTGTAGCCGAGTCGACGCCTGACACCCCTGACCATACTGATGCAGGCAACGGTGAGCAAACACCGTTGGAGCCACCGCAGAAGAAGAAAACGCAAAACTATTCACCGGCCGTAGTAATGCAAAAACCGACATTTGACGGTTTGTGTAACGTCTCGGTGTGTGTGGATGAGCGCTTCAGAAGACTTCAGCGTTATGTTACGCATGTACAGAAGTATGCTGACGCTCTATGTGCAGCATTACTCATGCATATACCGCCTGGTGAACAAGCGAAAAATATCAATGAAGCACGTGTTAAAGAACTTCTAATTCGAAATAAAAGTGCTCTGTGTGATAGTCTACGCTGTCACCTAGACTCAGCCTTCCTTGAACATTACGATATAATGTTCCTGGAATTGAACGCATTTTGTGTACCGTTCATAACTAACGAATTGAAAAAGATGCTTCAAGACACTCAAGACGTGGCAACTCAATTTATGTAATTTTCGATGAGTGTTTTCTTTTCTGTGTGTGTGTGGGTGTATTAAATTAACATTAATTAAACATAAACGATTTTCATAATTCTCCAGAAAACTGTAACGTAGAATAAGTATTATTAAAAATAGATTTCTCGACTCCATCGGCGACCTGCGTTCAACATTCATTTGTCCTATAATAAATAACATGTATGCTAATGTGGATTGTAAATAAATATGCTTATAATAAATAACTGTTCTTTACTTACCTTCACTATATAGAACTATTGAAAAACATTATTAATACCATTCGTAGAGAATGGTATATTTTTTGTGTGATAATAAAAATATAAAATAATATGTAGAGGCGTGAAGGCTGTAGATTAAACCTTTAGCACATTGAAGTATTGCTGGCGTGAGCGGAAAATGGCAAATTTTAGGGCATAATAGGTCATCAGTAGAACCACCTGTAAGGCAGGTAGGAAAAGTTGCGGTGGCGGCGACGGTAGCTACCTGTGACCGCGCGCCCAACCTTGGCACGCGTCCACGCTAACCACCCGCTGCGCGCGCATCATGAGTCTAGTGAAGGAGGAACGACGACGACGAAAACGTACTCAACTCTAAGCTCACGAAAACGGGTGGGGGAGTCTGGAAGCCAAGCTCGCGCCTAGGGACAGTTATCGCGAGAAAGGGGAGAGGGCACGTGGATGCGCGCGCAACCGCACCCTGCGTGGGAGAGGCGCGGTGGGGCACGCATGCGGCGTCAGTCGTGTGCTGGACTTGTGTGGGAACGGGCCCCACTAGCGGTGCGAGGGGTCAGTGGCTGCAGACGGGAGGACACCCCCAGGAGCGGGGGTGGGTGGCAGATGGGTCCCCCCAGCAACGCAGGTGTGCTAGTGGTGATGGTGGTGGTGATGGTGGTGGTGGTGGTGGTGGTGGGGTAGACGGGCCCGCGAAAAGGGGTGGGGGTGGGTGATACCCAATCAGACCTCGAGGACAGGTATCGCGAAAAGGGGTGGGGGTGGGTGATACTCAATCAGACCTCGAGGACGGGTATCGCTAAAAGGGGTGGGGGTGGGTGATAGCCAATCAGACCTCGTGGACAGGTATCGCGAAAAGGGATGGGGGGTGGGTGATAGCCAATCAGAGCTCGAGGACGGTTATCTCGAGACATGTGGGCGTGGCCTACTGGCGCCACGCTAGGCCACGCCCTGTCTCGCGATAACTGTCCTATACTACTGACGGTGCTGCGGCGGAACGGGATAGCGCAGTCGGGCCGTGCGTTCGCCGCGGGCGATTTGGATGGCCGCTGCCGATCATTGGAGCGAGTACACGCACGCCGTTGGGCGGCGAACTCCAACATATGTCCCCACAAGTGGAGGCTCCTCGTGTGACGCGGCGTGTACTCCTCAGTTGGCTGGCGTGGCAGATCTTTTGTCCTTTTTCCGCCCACACTGTCACCACGTCACTTTGCCTAGGCTGCCGTAGTGTCGCTTGTTGTTCCTTGATGCCCCGGCGATGTTTCAATTCCAAGTGGCAGTCAAATACGCATTCATACCAGGGGGAGGGGCGAAAAGGGGGGAATTCCTACACAAAATATCGCTTCCATTAATTTCGAAAAATAACGCTTAAGAGTTATAAAAAGTGGCGTGTGATGGCCTTCGAGCCGGCCGAGGGGGGAAATATTTTAACGCTCCACCGTGTTACAATGGAAATAATATATTATACGCTTTCAGACTCAACCTTGATGAATTTCTGCTAAGCGTCGTAGATCACCGTTGATGCGCCTGTATTGAGAATCTCCTCCGCCAAAGAAGAGGTAAACCCGGCGAGCGCCAGATTCACTGCAGCATACGAAACAATTTGAATTGTAATTTATGGAAGAATTTCTATTTATTACTTAGCGATTGTTTTGTAGGCAATTGGAATCTGAACGGCTACGACGAACAAACTATTGGCCGAGCGGACATTCTAGAGTCAATGATGCTGCACCTGCGATGGCAGCCGAAGTCGCGGTGGAACAAGTTGACATTACGAAAAAAAAGAAAATAGAAAGCTAATCTTTTTCGTGACGAAAAATCCAAGCAAATGAAAAAAATGTGCAAACTATATTTGTACTTTGCATCTTTATTTCAAATAAATAGATAAACATAATTGACTTTTTTTGTTTACATACGAAATTTGGGCTCGATATCTTGCGTTAATGCGTGTGACGTGATTTTTTGTACATCACGATCACAAGGGTTTTTGTTACCGGTTATTACTGTGTTTAAGCGTTTTCGATATGCTTCTCCCCGAATTTACCGTTTTGTTTTCGTTAAGAATTTTTACGTTTGAAATTCTTTTCTTGCTTTGGGAAGTTAAAGGAGATCGGTGTACTCCTATCTGTCGCGAGGATGAGAGCTCAACGAAACGAACAGCCCGGCAGAGGGGAGTCACCGATGCGAGTTCTTGCAATTAGCTGTAGACCGGTGCAAATCCGGCGCTCGAGAACGGGTAGAGTTTTGTCGTTTAGTTTGGCATAGAATATACCATTCTGATGCATTATTGATGTGAAGTATAGGCCCGTTTTCGCGTGAAGCATTAAGGGAGGCGATTGTGTAGATTTCGAAGACTGTTACCGGCATGATTTGTGCTCTCGATACAGTAACGAAATAATTCGAGGGAGAGGGCAGTAGTTCTCGGGTAGGGAATTTTGGGAGACATTGAATAATAATAATGTTGAGCTATCGCAGATTACTGGTAATAATTAGTCTTGCTCGGACCACCGCCGAGGTGACTGAGTTCTGACTCGAGCTCCCGTGTTGACGGTTTTTCTGCGATCTCGCCGCGTCTATTGTCCAGCTCTCGCGCTGGGCATACGCCTTATCTAGCGTATGCTACGAGTTCTCGTGCTGCGAATTTCATTCGAAAAATAAAATCAGTGGTTTCGGAAATTATTCAGTGCAGTTTGAAACATAGTTCTCGCTCCTCCAGCGGGCAGGAATAATTCTAGTGAGTCGTTTCCGTTTAATAAATCATTTAATCGATTATTTCTATTAAAGAACCCGAACTGCCGAATATTTGTGCAGCTACCGATGAATTGAGGGTGCACGCGCGTTGCTCTGCAACTCGTCGCTACCGTTCACGACTTCGATGCGTTACGCTGGATCTTGCGCAATAATTCAATAATTAAATTTGATGTAATTGCTCTTGACTATTTTGCAGAATATTAGCGTTCTCTTTTTGCAAGTTTTCGTCGAGAATTAAAGCTATTTACTGGGCCATACCTCGACCCTTTCTACCACAACCTAGCTGCCTGAGCGGCCGTGCATTTCCGCAACCGTTCGCTTCTGCTAGTGCATCCAGTTGCGTTTGCTTAAATTACGCGACCTTAAAAATTAACTAAGCTACCGTTTCGTTTAGTTTTGTTCTCGATCGTCAGTTTTACCCCGAACTTTCGGCCTTCATGGGAATCGAGTTGAGCTGGCTCAAGCCAGCTCGATTCCCAGGGCATACCGGTTCGCTAATACCGGTGGATAAAAAATTAACTGGCGCCCACCGAGTTTGCGAATGCGTAAGTGAGGGTGGACGGCCGAAGGTGACGGTTCCCGATTTTTCGTTTCTTGTTTTCTGTTCTCGATTAATAGTCACATGCTATAAGATTAGAATTTTCTTATTCCAAAATGTGATAAAACAATAAATTTCGATTGTTCGTTACTGAATAATATATGTCTCTTATCGCTGTATATTATTTTGGTCTCATGTTGAATTTCCGACTGATATCTGACGTTTGGCCGACGTTAATGTGATACCCTTATTTTTTTCATAAAATCCAAAATTCATATATACAAACATTCTTTCTAGATCAGTTTTTTTTGCTGTTTTAGACTATTCTGAGTGCTTTGAAATTAAAATTGCCTAGTTTTTCTTTTTTTCTATATAAAAACAAAACTTCCTCTATGAGGGAGCAAAAAATGGTAGTGCCAAATTTCTTAGGAGAGCCATCACCACTCGGATTTGTCCTGCCTCATATGATTGTCGACAATGTTAGAAATGAAGTCGAGGAGTCCGTACCCCAAATCGAGGAGAACGAAGGCCGAATCGAGGCGATTGGAGCACACGCCGTCGAAAAGACCGGGCACGAACAATGGAAGAAGCCGTCGGAGTAGTGCAGGGTACGATCGGCTTGATGGATGCGTGTGTCTATATATCCTCAAATTAGGCAATATCATTTTTGTTATTTATTCCTTTCTATTACAGATATCAATCCATTAGATGTGTATATTAGACCGTGCGTAGCGTGCCTCGCCGAACGTCTATGCATTGTTTACCATGATTACAAGCACCTCGCCATGTGTGAAGCCTGTGATAGACTACTCGAAGATCGCAATTGCGCAGTCTGTCGCTCCGCTATATGCTCACCGACGTAAATCTTTTTTGCATAAATTTCGCATCGCATAAACATTATTTTTACTATAATGTACTTAATCATAAGAAATGCATCATATGGTATCATTTAATATAATATCGATAAAAAATAAATTATCGTTCTTAATAGTTTGTTCATCGAATATTTATCCTTGGCATTGGAATAGCGATCCTCATCCAGTATATTTGCCTGTAACCTGGAGCAATGTTTGTAATTCACAATAATCCGGCGTAGGGAAAGTGGCGCTCCCTCCGTCCGGGGCCCCTACTGCGAACCAGTAGGAGACACGCAACAGCCATCCCAAGCCAAGGTGTAGGCTACCGTGCCGAATGATGTATGTCACCTGGGAGAGGTGTCGCAAACGGTGCTTCTGGGAAACCAGGCGGCATCCCAGAGTATTTACGCCTTACCCCCTCACGCGTGGTTCTGAGGGGGCGGACCTCTGTTCCTCTGTCCCTAGCTGCTCGTGGGAACAGTATAAATAATATTTCGAATATGGAGGGCCTCAAGCTCCGAGTCAATCGCTGCGGACAGTCCAAAAAGAAGGCGAGGCGTGAGAGGCTGGCGCAGGAAAGGTTGGCTAGTAAGGCGGCTATGGATGGGGCGACCTTAACGTCTGCTGGACCCGCGTCGCTCCCAAGCCGAGCCGATAGCCAAGGGGGGCACGCGGAGGGTGGAGCGGGTCCAGGGGGTCTGAAGAGGCGCAAGGACTCGAAAGACACCCCGCCGGCAGCGGTGAGGCAGCCTAAGAGACCGAGGGACCCCGTAAAAAGGGACCTGACGTACTCTCAGGCTGCAGATGGTCCTTTCATGAGGACGGCGGCAATGGTGGGCTATCCGGAAATTCAAATGCATAACGAGAAACTCACAAGATACAGGCAGGCGCTAACGAAGGCGATGGTGGAGACTCCGATTGGGGATCCACTGCCGCATTTCGAGGAAACCTTCCTGACGAATGGCCTCATAATAACGAGGTGCAGGGATGAGGAGACCAAGCGGTGGCTTGACGAGCGGGCCCCGACGCTATGTTCCTGGAAGGGAGCACCGCTCGAGATGGCGTGGATGGAAAGGCTCCTTAAGCTGCAGCGGTCGGTGGTATGGATCCCAGGTCACCTGGGAGATACGCTAACCGCGCTTCTGTTGCTGGGGCGGCTCAATCCGGGCCTCAACACGTGCAGGTAGAGGGTGACGGAAGAGGGCCAGGTAGACGTCCATGAGGGCAGAACCCCGGACCTCGGAATTGACGAGGCTTCGGCTAAGGTTCTTGAGACCTTGGGAGGGAAAGCCTATCTGGGTACGGGTAAAGTCACCTTCAGGGTGACCCGGGCTCAGAAGGAGAAGGCGGACGGTAAAAGCTCTGTAGACTAGTCCAATGGCGAAGTCAGGAGTGACCTTCACACAGATTAACCTCGGCGGTTCTAGCCAGGTACCAGGCAGAGGTGCAAACAGGGGTTTCACTAATCCAAGAACCTTGGGTTGACAGGGGTAAGGTAAAAGGCCTCAGAGGTAGTGGTTCGCTGTATGTGAACACTAAAGGAGAAGCCCCGAGGGCGGCAGTATTAGTAAAAGGATTACAGGCAATACTGAGACAAGATTTCTGTTTCAGAGACCTAGCGGAGGTGACACTCGAGGTGAGGGACGAAGACAATCGGAAGAAGCGGATCATGATCGCGTCCGTGTGATTTCCGTACGATGCGGTGGAATCGCCTCCGCCCCAGGAGGTGACGAAGCTAGTAAAATACTGCAGGAGGCGCTCCATGCCACTGTTAATTGGATGCAACGCTAATGCATATCACGCGATATGGGGATGCAGCGACATCAACGCCAAAGAACGGGCGCTGCTCGAATATCTGGCGGCAACTGATTTGGAAATACTAAGTCAGAGCAACACTCCGACCTTCGTAACGAAAGTTCGGCAGGAGGTACTGGACCTAACACTAGGATCAAGGGATCTCTACAACGATATCATCTCTACGACTGGAGGGTGTCAAGAGAACCCTCCCTATCGGACCACAAGCACATCACCTTCAGGCTGACTGCTAGTAAGCCGGAGCAGAAGTGGATGAGAAACCCCAAGGCCCCCAACCCCAAGAGGTCCCAGGAGGTATCCTAGGATCTCTACAAGGAGGAACTAGGGAGCAGACTCCTAGACTTACCAACCCGTTATGGGATTGGGGAAGAGCTAGAATTCGCAGTGGGATAATTGCAGGAAGCGATGACAGGATCCTACGAGAACAACTGCCCCAGGAAGAGGGTAGGGGGTAACAAAGGAGCCCCGTGGTGGAACAAGCGGCTCCAGGAGCTCAGGACCATGATACGCAGACTCTCCAACAGGGCCAGCAAGACGCGAGCACCGGCGAACTAGGAGGCATTCAAGAATGCCCAAAGGGAATACAAGCGGGTCATTTAACAGGCCAGGCGGAAAAGCTTTGTAGAATTCTGCGAAGAGACCGAGCGAGCCTCAGATACGGCGAGGCTCCATAAGATACTAGCTAGGGACCCAGTGGCTAAACTGGGTCTTATCCAACTAGCGACAGGGGAGTACGCCTCGGATGAGGAAGAAAGCCTGAGGTACCTGGCGGAAGCCAATTTCCCAGGCTTCAAGGAGGGTAGCGTGCAATGGGAACACCCAGAGCACAGAGGTAGACGACGAGGCGACTGGAGAATAGCAGCAAAAGTCGTGTCGCCGGCTAAAGTTAAATGTGCAATCGACAACTTCGAGCCCTACGAATCTCCGGACGCGGATGACATATTCCCGGCTCTGATGCAAAAGGGCATGGAAGCGATCATTGCACCCGTGACAAAAGTGATGAGAGCTTGCATTGCGGTGGGCTACACACCCATAGCATGGCGCACGACAAGGGTGGTCTTCATCCCGAAACCGGGAAAAAATGGATACACCCCAGCGAAAGACTTCTGACCGATCAGCCTGACGTCGTTCTTACTAAAGACGTTGAAGAGATTAGTCGACAGATACGTACGAGACGAGGTGCTAGGGGCTTCTCCGCTGAACAGCAGTTAACACGCGTACTGTAGGGGAAGTTCGGTCAAGTCAGCCTCCACGTCGCCGTCCGCGGCATCGAGGATCAGATCGAGAAGGGCAACATAGCAATCGGGACGTTCCTGGATATCGAGGGGGCGTTCAACTACACTTCGTGTGCGAAGAGGCTGCAGGGCACAGGGTTTCAGGGCCTATCGTGGAATGGATCCGAGGAATGCACAATCAGAGGGCTCTCATGGTAGTGCAAGGAAGTACCATGATCCAAGGGGAGGTGGCCAGAGGATGCCCACAAGGAGGCGTGCTCTCACCACTACTATGGTGCCTCGTGGTCGACGGGCTGCTCAGGGAGCTCAACTATAATGAATGCGAAGCGCAGGGATACGCGGATGACATTCTCATCCTCATTAAAGGAGCTTTTCTCCGTCCCCTGGTAGATCTCACACAGAGAGCTCTGGGCATCGTGAAACGCTGGTGCGACATGACGGACTTGTCAGTAAATCCTGACAAGACCGAGATAGTGATCTTCACCAGAAGATACAAGATCGAGGCCGTTCCAGGGCCTCGCTTCTACGGAGAGGAAATCCGATTCGCTACATCGGCGAAATATCTGGGGGTGACCCTAGATATTAAGCGAGTTGGAAAGAGCATCTTGAGAGAAAATGCAGGGCATTCTGTACAACTGTCTGGATGTGCAGGAGAGCCTTCGGGACGACTTGGGGGCTGAGACCGAAAATAGTGCATTGGCTATACACGGCCATTTTGAAGCCAAGGCTCACGTATGCAGCGGTAGTGTGGTGGCCCAAAACACAGCTGAAGACTTCGCAGGCCGCGCTTGCACAACTCCAAGGATTGGTCCTACGGAGAATCGCAGGCGCGATGCGCACAACGCCAACGGCGGCATTTGGAGCGCTGTTGAACGAGGAGCCGCTACATCTTTCGATAACGGCGACCGCCGCCACAGCAAGTTACAGGCTCAGGTGCTCAGGCCACTGGAGGGAGGGTTCCAAACACACCCTGCTCCCGCGGGAACTGAGGGACCTACACACCCTCGGCCTGGAGCAGAACAAAATGAGCACTAGGTACTCCTTCGATACACGGTACAAAGTACGGATACCAGAGAGGGAAAAATAAAGCAACCCGAGAGCTACTTCCAAAAAACGGGAACATCTGGCACACGGACGGCTCCAAGATGGGACAACTCTCGGGGGCACGCATATACGGAAGAACGGAAGGAATCGAAATCGCGGTCTCACTGAGAGCATATGCCACGGTGTTTCAATCGAAGGTGTACACGATCAGAGAGGGCGCGAGGATGATGCTTACTGAGGAGACAGGCTGCTAGATCAGAATATTCTCTGATAGCAGTGCGGCTCTGCAAGTGTTCAAATCACCAGCGATTGATTTGGGGGTGGTTTGGAGGTGCAAAGAGGCTCTCAACAGTCTCTCAGAAAACAACAGGGTAGAATTGCTTTGGATGCCGGGCCACACTGGTATAAAGGGTAATGAGAAGGCAGACGAGCTAGCTCGATGAGGATCGGCAGCGGAATTCGACGGGCCAACGCTCATGATGGGGGTGCCATTTTGCATGGGCAAGCTGGCTATCAGCCAGTGGGTGGAATTACAGTATTCCACCAACTGGAGGGACACCGACAGATGCAGACAGGCCAAGGCTCTTATGGGTCTTGCGATTCAAAGCAGAAGGGCGGTGCAATTGCTAGGGATGGACAGGGTCAGGCTCAGAGTAGTAGTACAGCTGCTGTCAGGGCAGTGTCTTCTAAGAAACCACAGATGGAAGCTGCGGTTAACCCCGGACCCAAACTGCGGTTTATGCGGGGAAGAGGTGGAAACCTCGAAACACATCCCATGCCGTTGTCCCGCTCTTGCGGCACGGCAGTATCAGGAAGTAGGCTCAGCTTTTGTGGCGCCTAGGGATATAGTCTCGATGCCGGTCGGCCAGGTGCTGTAGCTTTGGAGGGGCTCCAGACAGGATTTGGACACGTAGGGCGGCGGAGGTGGAATATAGCAATGACTGAGGGGATGGCACAATGGGCAGTAGCCTGAGCGCCCGCGGCTCTTTCGAGGGCCGCACCCCGATGATGCAAAAATAAAATTCATAATAAACATTGATTTGAATATGTAACGGCAGCATTATGATGCCGTCACCTTAGTTCGTGGGATTGCTTAGGTCAGCAATCCCACACTAACCCTTATCGCACTAAGCGCGGTCCGAGGGCCTGCGCGACGCCCGAGGACGCTTCAGTTCTATATCACATCTCAAACGACCAACATCCCTCATATAATTATTGTGCACTCTCCCCAAATTATAATAAAGACATTTAGAGAGACAAACAAGTTCATTCATTACATTTGGTGTCAGAAGTGTTGCTAATATATAAACCACGCGCACTGAAAAAAAAATAAAAAATAAAAAAAAAGTTAGTTTGTTTGAAAACAAAAAATCAGTCAAAGTGAAAAGTTTCATGAAAAATACAAAATTCAATTAACATCATCTCGAACAACACCATCAGCCAAACAACACACAAACATACAACGAAATATACCAAATAGAAGGAAGGAAGGAAGCCAACAGGAAAATCTCTCGAAACATATATAAATAGAAGGAAGGAAGGAAGGAAGACATAATTACCGCAAACCCACAAATATCGTTAAACAGACCATTTGAATGAAAAAAGCATTATTAATTTTATTAGCACTGTAAATACAATTTTATTAACCATTTTAATCATTATTTGACATGACGCTGAACGTGCATAGCATGTTGTTATTTTTCTTTATTCTCTCCTTTGTAACGCGCGGCTAGCTCGATTCTTGTTCTCACTCTTACATACAGCTGCATAGATATAATATACCTTGAAAAAATTCCTCGTTAAACCTCAACAAATTTCAAACAGTACAAACAAATGTTATTCTTTTATTCAATTATTCCCTTAACATGACATTATCAAACACAAGTAACAAAATTCGATTATTCAAATAAGACTAGAGATTAAACTTTTATTTCTGTTCAAATGCATTAATGAACTTCAAATATCGTTTCTTTAATTTACAAAACTAGATGACGTAAACATTTTGATTATCAAATGAAGACAAATCAAAATAACAGACCCAAAATTCGATTATGCCAATAAATTATTGAAACCAAAAATTTAAACCCAAACTTTCTCAATAACCTATACAAACAAAATGGCGTACAGCACATATAGAGACACCTCAAATTTGCGAAATCACCGTGACATTTTACGGGATCGCCGCAATTATTCGTATAATTGTAGTAGCGATTCCCGTGATCAGCGTGACCCTTCACTGGATCGACGTAATTATTCACGTAATTGTCGTGATGATTCACGGAAGGGACATTCAGCGACAGACACAGAAACGATTTACGTCACATACAAATCCACAATTCACGCGACAGGCTCCGAGAAAATTCACATGACAGGTACAGATACAACTCACGTGACAGATACAGAGAAAATTCACGCTACAGGTACAGACAGAATTCACGCGACAGATACAGACAAAAGTCACGTGATAGATATCACAATGTCGACCGCTATAGATACCACAACGACGAACGCGACAGATATCACAATGACGAGCACGACCGATATCGCAACAACTGCAACTTTAGTTCACACGAAAAATCCAGCAACGATCTTCATAGACACTCAAGTTCCTCGCGACACGAAAAACTAAGCGTCTCCGAAAATTCTGTTATAATAGAAAAGATAATTAAAAAAAACGACATTGCGTTTTCGTGGAACAGTGCGACACGAAACATGATTTAAAGGCACTAAATATCAAGAACCAAGAAATAATGGTACCTCCAGTTCCATTTGAAACCTCGAATTTAATTTCAATCCCACCCAGATCGAAAACTCCCATAACTGTCAGAGTATTAAATCAAAACGTATTCGAAGGTTACGTACCTGAAATAAAAATTCAAAAAGGAATATATTTAGGAAGAGCTTTTGTAAAAAACATCAATGAAGTAGCACGACTTTATGCGATTAACACCATTTCAACCACAGCAAAATTCTTGATTCCCGAGGTAACACTGTAAAAAGTTCATGATATATCCACGAAGTTCTATGATCTCGGATCTCGATGTAATTCAAAGAGTTATAGCGCAGAAAGTGAAATACAACGAATGCACCAACTACATTCAGTTCTTCATTTAGATAATCTAAATGCTGTAGAACGGGAACATACATTTAGTCTAGTCTTGAAACATCAAGAATTGTTTTACATTCCTGGATATAGCGTGTTTCCCCGAAAAACCGTTAACTGTTTTTTTCTGGATTGATCTTTGAAACAGATAAGGATTCTCTAACTTGGGCTGTACTTACTGAAGATAGAATACAACACAGGAATGAATGGCACATAGCTGTTAATGCTTGCAATCTCATGTATCCGACTAATATAAATGCATATCCAATCCCACAAGTTCACGGAATTCTCGATCAATTGACCAATGCTCGTTATTTTTCTACCTTTAAATTACAGTCCTATTCTGACCAAACCGAAGGACTAAGAAAAATTGACTCAAATCTCAAAAGATTCACAACGCTCACTAATTTGCTTGACATTATCTTATCAGGATTTAATGGACACGACTTGTTTGTACACCATGACGACATTGTTATTCATGCGAAAACTCTGGAAGAACATGCAACTAAATTCGACAGACTTGCCAGAGAACTGACAAACGCTGGGTTAAAACTAAAAACTGATCAATGTTATTTCTTTAGGAAAATTCATTATTCCGGACACACATTCACAAACACAGTAGAATCAAACAACAATCTTACAAAACCAACAATATTACCAAGCCAAATTGAGGAGAGTGTACAACAAAAAATAAATTCATCAACCGATGACGATAACTACGACTCTCCACCAACAGAAGATGAAGAACTCACATCAACAAGGATAACGACCAAGCGAACGAAAAAGGGATATTCTCAGAATCCAGTCATATGAAGAAAGATGAACAAGCAAAGTCCAGAAGGTACATCGAACGAAGGAAATATTGACCAAGGCGACAAATCAAGGATATTATCGAGAACGAAATACGTGTTCGAAAAAAGAGGAAGCCCAATGAGGCGCGTCGAAACTAGCCCAACGAGGCATCACACAACGAGTCCAACGAGACCAAACACAACGAGCCCAACGAGGCCAAACCAAACTAGCCCAACGAGGCACAAACAAACGATCCCAAAACTAAACGACGACGTACAGGCTCAACAAAACGGAAAAGAATCGACAAACGAGACAGCAACCAAGGATGGAGGATCCGCCAAACTTGAAAGACTATCATCACCAATGGTTATCGGAGAGTTATTTGGCGATCAAAATATAAGTGAACCACCTGTTCGACCAACCTTCAGGTCACCCTCAAGGCTTAAGGATTCGAAAATCAATGATCGAAACACTACACAACAATCAGGGAAATCTTATTTTAGATCATTTCTACTCAACATTGAAAACGACAGGGGCCAATCACCAGTTATACTAATATTCAGGTCACTAACTATATCTGATGACCATCAAACCGTTAAGTGCTACGAAGACCATTTTGTGCCATTAAAGGTTGAACCAAACTTGCAGTCACCTCTTGCCCATGCAATCAGAAGAAGCGCAGAAAAAATACCGAACATCGACCGTTTGATAGTAACGACATGATGCAGCCATCAGCAACGCCAAATTTTTGCACACCATTAATATCCATCGATATATCTCAAGTTAAAGAACTTTTTACAGAACACTCAAAATAATCAATGCATTTATTGTGAATTACCAAAAATACAATGTCACGCCTCCATTCAATCACCTCTTTATGTACATGTGACTCCACGATATTCGATTCAACTATATTACCAACATCGCTCTTCACAGATGTTAACCTTTCGAAATATCATGCGACAATCACACATGAAATGTTATTTTATAAACAAATTAAATATATAAATACATAAACAAAAATAACTATATTACAAAATTAATACGCAACAAAATTGTTGCTTAACGACACACACACATGCACGCATTGTCATCGAAACTTGTCATCTTGATATTTATATATATATTTTTACTGTCTCACACTTTTCTATCCGTAGACATTATTACAATCCAACCACTTCCAAAATAACAAGTACTCGTCTACTAACCCTTCCTTCTAAACTAATTAGAATAGAATGTTACCGGTCCAATCATTCAAATAACCACAGATACCAAGAACCAAGAAGGAGTTACAGAACATACGTCCAAATATATTGATGTGAGAAAAAAAAGGATTTGGAAATCACCCTAAAATATGTCAACATTAACGGAAAACCGGGGAAAAAAATTAAAACAAGGAAATCACCACAACGCTGATATTTTTAATTCGTTTTGAACAAAAAAAAATTATAAATTCAATATTTAGTACATAAAACCAAACCCCAACCTAATCCGCTTAACAAACCTCATCTACTAACACGAAAACTAATGTACAATTAGTCATTTTCAGATTACCAGCATTCAGATGAAGAACGAGATTTAGAAAGAACGAGGGAAAGAAACGTTTTTGGATACTCAATTGGAGATATAATGAGCAATAAACCAACATCCCAGATCGAAATCTGCTCCACGCCTTTTCGGGAACCAATCAACAACCAACAATCAACGATCAACACACATATATATTCATAATGGCCCTGAAAAAATCGTTAAATACCGACCTATTAACCCCAACAATTATATTGCGAACTAAAATCAAAGCTCCAACAACGAACGACATCTTTAAATTACTTTTGAAAAACTCAAAATATTTAATATTGTATAGAGTCATAATCTTAAAATTTTCATGTAATATAAAGTCGAAAGTTACACACGATTCGGAGCATCATTTTTAAAAAGACCAGGAGAGTAACTATCCGTTATTAACAAATTATTATTGTATAGAGCCAACTCAAGGAAACCAAGTTGTAAAAATTTACCATACGATGCGGAGCATCGTTCAGCAACAGGGGGAGTGTAACGGCAGCATTATGATGCCGTCACCTTATATCGTGGGATTGCTTAGGTCAGCAATCCCACAGTAACACTTATCGCACTAAGCGCGGTCCAAGGGCCTGCGCGATGGCCGAGGACGCTTCAGTTCTATATCACATCTCAAACGACCAACATCCCTCATATAATTATTATGCACTCTCCCCGAATTATACTAAAGACATTAATAAAGAGAAACAATTTCATTTATTACAAATACGACTTATGTTTGTAAACGATGCTAAGAAGAAACTTGCACATTGCAATTCTGCAATGTCAATCCGGAATGCTGTGAAAATTGGATTTAATAAAACCAATATAATTAAAACGTGTTAATAAAAATGGATTTCTTTACGCATTTGCAATTACAGCTTTGGCAAAATGGCCTCGAAGTAAAATTCCCACACTCATCTTAGAACAAACTTTTCGATAGATAAAGTTAAACATCGCATACTCAACAAATTTTACCTCACACTATGTTGTTTAGTACTCTGCTGCGAGTACTCTTCGAATTTCATTCGAAAAATTACCCGTGGCGGAGATTAACACTCTGGGAAAATTCAGCTATCTCACTAGCACTTAGCGTGATCTGAGAGCGAAAGACAATATTCAGTACATTATTTTCAGATAATATAAACTCACCCTCTACGCGTTGCTGTTTGACGGAACTTTTAGCCGTGCCTGTCTTGTATATTGTTACACCCGTCTCGGCCTCTTTCGGCGAGTTCAATTGTATGTAAAAATGTCAACTTACTAAGGACTGGCAGTTGGTATAGATGCTCTCTGACTTCTCAGCGTTCGAATATCGCTCGTGAGTAGTAAGGTACAGGTATAGGGAGCCGCCATCCCCCACCCCTTCCCCCTGTCGTGAGTCGCCCCCCTCAGCGGAGGGGGTGGGAGTGAGTGCGATATAGGGAGCCAATGAGAGGCCGGGGAATGTGCTAGTGATATTCCCTGAGCTGTGATTGGTCATGGGGGGAATTCCCCGAGCTGTGATTGGTCATGGGGGAATTCCCCGAGTTGCGATTGGTCATAGGGGAATTCCCCGAGTTGTGATTGGTCGATGGTTTTTCGTGTGTGAAAAGTGGTATACTCGATTTTCTCGATTTTCTCGGTAAGCGGGGGAAAAATGGGTAGAATCTGCCTATTCTGCAGCGGTCGGTAATGTCGGTGTGCTTCTCCGATGGTAGGTAAAGTAGATAAAACCATAAGAAGACCAAATTATGGAAAATAAAATTTTATTGTTGATTATTTGCAAAAGTATACATTACATGTGTGTGTTTTTAGATATTTGTTGTACGAGAGGGTTTTGCAAGTGATAGCGAAGTTTTGGGTGGTCGTTTTGGTGGTGGTGGTGAAGGTGATCTCGTGTGTGAATAGTGACCGTTGAAATCTTCATGTATTTGACAGTCTGTGTACTCCCTTTTGGTAGGTGGATAGCCTTCGAGTGGTTAGTATAGATGCGGTGAAGTCCAGTGTTTATCGCAAAGTTGGTATGTTGCAATTTCGGGATCGTTTTGAATATATTCCGGTAGTTTATTCCATATGTAATGAATGGAATTAGCCCAGTATCTCAGTGATAGAGGTTTAGGAATATATTCGAGTTACTCTTTGGTGAGTTCCCATGGTTCTTTACCGCAGTCGATCACGAGTATGCCGTTGATGACTTCCATTTGGTCTGTTGTTGTTGTGGTTTCTACGGTTTTTCCACGACTGTGGGTGATCGTGAAATGAATTCCCGCTTTTATACTTATGAAGATAGTGGTGGTGGTGGTGGTGGTAATGACAGTGGAGGTGGTACAAGAAATAGTGGGTCTGATGGTGGGGATGCGATTAATAATAATAATAATAATAATAACAAGACAATATTTATTTTTGTTTGTTTATTCGATGATTTTACAGATGGCAGCCAAATCGGGCTGTACAGGTTTGCATACAGGGTATTGTACATGAATTACCGAATCCCTTAAATATGCGTTGATTTTTTACAAAACGATTTTTACGTTTTACATGTTTTAATTTTTTGTAGTATCGTCGTACAATGGTGTCGTTTTTCACTTTGTTTGCCGAGAATAGCCGAGAAAAAGCAGATAGGCTAAAGTCACGAGACATATAATCAAGAAACATGATGCAATATTCTCTACATACTTTAGACTTGACCGATTGTAGGGACTTAGTGTTCCATGTGTAAGATGTGGTGTTTCAACGTAGATGGTTATGGTGTCTGGTGACGAGTGTGGGCAGCCCATAGCTGTCGAAAAAGACACCTCGCCCATTGATGTCGACGTAGAGAGCGACCCAGTATGTTCCAGGTTGTGTATGATCGTCGGTATTGGCGACGATTGCAGTGGGGCTAGACCAGCGACTCGGGAAACGATCGGCGGGAAAGACTCCTCTCGTCTGAGCTCGTACATGTTGTAGCGCCTCCAGTACTTGTAGGCTGTTCATTATATAGGCTTTCTTGTCCACAGGGGGAGGCGACGTCTACGTTGATTTTGTTGATTATTATGATGATGATGATGATGACTGCCACGTGGTGTATTAGGGATTGGCTGTCGTTTGGGACTTGGTGGTGGAGGGCGTGATTGTACCTTTGACCTGTAAAGGGTTACTGTGTCGTCGGCAGGTACCGTGCTGTCACAGGTGTTCGGTGAGACACTGGTGACACCTGTTACAGGTAGTTCGTCTATATACATCTGGTCGGCGACAGCTGGTCGATTGTTATGGATCGAGATCTCGGTGTGAAGAGATTTTCTCACATTATCGAGAGGTCGGTTTTTTCTAGCTACTGCGCCAACGGGTTCCGAATAAATGGGGTTCTTCGAGTTCAGAGATTTCGTTTGAAGAAACCGTTTAATTTTTCCCACATTATTTAATGCACATTTAGCGGCATCATCTCTCGCAACACCATGATAAATGCACCATGTGTCGTGGGATGGCATATTCTTGAAGCTGGGTCCTTCATAGTCCGCTAGATTTACAATGTCACGGCCGAGTACATCGCGTAGTATTTCTGCTTTTTATGTACCTCGTTTGTATATACGAAGTGCGTAACGACACATGGCTCGCAGATTAATGTATACTTTCCACAATGGTGTATCACCATCAACCCACTCGATGCCATGATGAAAGCACGTTAATTGATTGTTGCTACCGCGTATTTCTTTGGGTAGGCTACCAAAGTCGTATGGTGCATCGATTACCCAGTGACCGATATTGTCGCCTTGTAATGTTGTGACGGCAACTTCCTTTGGTAGGAATTCGCCGTGTTTGCCGTATAGAGCTTGAATATCTACTATAGAGTCCATACTCGAGGGTTTCAGATAAACTGTTGTCGAATATGCCTAGACAGTGGGGTTTAAATACTCTTCAGAGCCGTTAGTGCCCCTCTTGGTATCCGCATAGCACATGTGATCACATTATCGTATTCACCATAAACAATGCAATTAATTGTTTAGGTTAGAGAGTTAGCGAAGCGTACTTCTATTCTCACACTACCGTGTCTGACGAGATTCCAGTGTGTGTAACAATCTGCCGATAAATCGGGCGTGAGGTCAAAGGCAAAAAGGCACTAGCCTTCAGCGAATGCATCGCGTGAAATATCTATACCATAATTTTGAAAGTGTATACCTGTTCCGAAGAAGAGTGTATGGTAGCTCTAAACCCAGGTTTTGTTACCGTTAAACTCAGGTTGAAGCGGTTTTCCAGGTATCTGTTGACCGTTCACGTAGAGCGAAAGAAAGTTTATCGAGTAATGTTAAAAATTAAAGGGATTCATGGTTTTATCACTGTTGAATGCTTTATTGTAGACAAAACCGAGTATTATACGTTTAGGTAATTGTCCAAGAATAACATTATCCAGTGTATCACCGATTATACCGCTATGCATAGTGAAGGATTTCACTTCTAAACGTGTTATGGGATACTTTGCCGTGGTTTTAGCCAGTGTTTTAGCATGCGCTGGGAGTACACCGGGACTAATTTTTGCTCGTCGCACGAGTAGTCTCACATCGTTGATTTTCACTTGATGTGTGAGTCCTTGTATTGGTGCTTCCATAAGACAAAAATCGTCTTTTGAGCGTACGAGTCGTAGGCGTACTTCAACGCCATTTATAAAAAATTTATCGTGATTAAACACATCACAATGTAGATGTCCAAGCATATCCAGAGTTTTTCCGCCTCTAATATACTTTGATCTTATCTCTTGGGCATTATTGGTTGGGATAGTTTTCGAGCCAGACATTATCTCAAAAGTACCTGGGTCATCGGCATACCATAAAGCCGTGGTGAGATGTGATTCCTTTACAGCGGGTCCATAATTCAATAATGTTTCGATATACGCTTTATAAGCATAAGCATTATTAGGTGGTGCAACGAGTTTTTGATTAAAAAAACACATCCACTTGATTAAAGAGGCTGTGTAGAAAATTATTAACAGCCGCCACTTTATACGGTGATTCAACGTTGGCTAGTACTTTGAGTTTTACACAGATCATTGTGTGTGCAAGATCTAGGTATTCCTCACCGTGGCCAGGTATGACAAATTCAATAGGTCCGTCGTCCGAGAGGGAGGATACAGGTTTGTACTGTACCCATTGCGAGGCCTCCACGGATGTTTGCGTTGGTTTTATGGTAAATAAGTCGAGCTCCGACTTCATACACTCACAAGAGTGCAAGTGTAAAAAAGACATTTTTATTTCGTCTTGTTTAACTATTTCCGAAAATATCGTTTATCGTATGTTTCTTTTTCTTCGTGATTTTTCGTCTTTTCGTCACTCTACCGATCTTTGTCTTTTGTCTTCTTGTCGACGTTCCTGTGTTCCTCTTCTTTTTCTTGCTTATTCTTCTTTTGCTACCACCACTACTACCGGTACTACTGTTGTGTCTCTTTGCCGTTGCTCGTTTTCGTGTCGCGATGCGCATAGGTGCACGACCCGTTAACGACTGTATACTCCGTGTGCTAACCGATGTATTATATCCCGATCCGTTCATAAGTAGAGCCATTTTTTCGCTTGCCTTGCGTTGTAGATTGTCCCGTGATTCTATAACGCGTCGTTTCAGTGATTCCTTGAATGGCATATTGTTACCGCTCACGTCTTCGAGAACATGTAATCCCATGCGGAGAGCTTCTTTTCCTATAGTTTTAGCGCTTTTTTTCAATAACGGTAATACACTTCGAAATAATCTACCAAGGAATCGACCAATACCGTGACCCCGTTGATAAGGTGCGCCCACAAAAACGTTATGTATACGACCTCCACCACCGTCGCCAATTTGGTTCTCGTAATAAGCCGTATAATGGGCCACCATAATGATTCGATCTAGGAGACACGCTTAAAGTGAAGTGTAAGGGTTAACGTCCCGTACTCGAATGTAATCGGTTTTCCGAGATGGTCTCTTATATCGATCTCGACAGTGCGAAAACAATTATTGAGTAATGGTATGTAATTTGGCGGAGAAAAATATTTCACCTGTGTGGAACCGTACACTGTCAAAAAAGATTGTAAATTTAATGTACTGGAGTGTATGAAATTTACAAATTTTGTACATGAAACTGTAATTAATGTATGAAGTGCTGTAAATTTACAAATCTATCGTAAAATTAATGTACCTGCATTGGAATTTAAGAAAAATTCATTGTAAATTTACAAAACTTGATCATTAAATGTATAATTACATGACAAGTAATTGAAAATTTCTGCACTTCACTGCAATTTTATAGAAAAATAACTTAATTCTACGAGCATCGTGCAACTTATATTTCAAGTACCTGTGCTTGAAAAATAAAGAACGTTGATCATGAACAATTCTTCGACGCTTGTAATTGAAAATCCGAATAGTTCTGTAATTTTCAAGCACGTTATTGAAAAAATCAAACACGTTATAGAAAAAGTAAGATTCTTTTTTGTCATATTCAATTCCGGTATTGTAAAATTTCAGAATGGCGTTGTAAACTACAAATCTATTCTTGTAAATCAGTGAATAAGATACAAATATTGAAAGCTCCCTGAACTCAACTAACATTTAATGTAAAAATCCACTACATTTACTCGTTCATCTTAAATTAAATTTCAGTTCTCAGATTTAAAAATGAAACACTCGGGCCGTTGAAATTTCTTTAATGCTCGTGATTGAATATTTCAAAATATCTATAGATATGCTGCAGCTATGCAACGCTATCTTATTTAATGAACCGTTATGAAAAATGCCAGTACTTCCATTGAAATGGAGGCGAAAATTCATTGAATTTACAACGCCATCGTCACTCAGATTTCAACGGGAAGTGCGTACCCCCGGCCAGGTTTCGGCATTTCGCCGCTAGATGGCCAATTCCGGCCGCTTTTCGCGCAAGCGAAGCGCAGCTGTGGTAGCATATAAACCGAAGCCAAACCGACACAGTGCGAAATAAGATTTCGTTAAGCTTAGTAGGCTCATTGTCAGAAAAAAGTATTCTGCCTTTGAACGTCGGGTTTATTCTTGTCCTTGACTTGCAAAAGTGGTGGAAATTTTGTGACTTCTCTCTACTCATCCCTCTCCCCCACATAAACCCCGTCAGCCTAGAGCTCGAACTCTGCACTTTCCATACGGAAGAAGAGGATCTAAAAATTGCTGGGTTCGGTAATTTGGTTCTGCCACTGTGCATAAGAGATGCCTTCAATATCCAACACTTTTGTGCCTGAATTTTACTGCACACCTGTGGTGTATTTTGTAGGCTGGACTTGAATTCTAATATACTGTATTCCAGTAAATTTACAATACCCATACTTGAAATTCTATGCACGCGTAGTAAGTGTCAGGTACATTGGTACTCGAAAATTACATGCAGCACCACATTTTTTCTACATCATAACTTAAAGTTTCCAACAAAAGTGTGTTTGAATTTTAAGTTATAGTCGATGAAAAAAAGACGTATAACGTACATTAGTTTTATGTGAAATCAACATAAAAATAGATCACGCGTACATTCAATTTCATGTACTTAGTAACAGTAACGTTACGGAAATCTCAATCATTATTATGTGCAGTTACTGTAAATTTCAAGCACGTTGGTGTTCAAATTGTACGACACGGTTTGTGAACAAAAACTTCCGGTACCGGTACCTTAATTTTCAAGCAGATTTTTTTAACAGTGTAGTTAAGATTATTAAAAGACTATTAAATTCATTTAACAGGTGTTAATACATTTATAATACTTTTTTAATACATTTTTGATACGGGATACCTGTGAAATTCAATTAATACTTTTTTAATACTCTTTTAATGCTCAAACTGGGTATTAACGGAATCTTAAACCGTCCAATATGACATACATTGAAGACTTTTTTTAAATACTTTTTAAACACTTTTTTGTGCGGGACGTCACACAGGGCATCGCATCGCTCGTTAGTGCATCAGTGCATTTATAAAATAGTGTGTGCTAGTGATTAAAAAATACGTGTTCGATAGTGATTATTGTGCATACTCGTTGGTATTGTGCAATCAATTCTTATTCATGCTCTACGATTGAGGAGAATTAATTTTCTTTGTTGAATGTCGTGCTAATCAATCTTCGAGACCGCTTCTATAAATACAAAACACCGGAAGTTGTGTTTGTTCAAAAGTATCTATCTTAATTTCGGATTCATTTTATATTGTTGGTTGCTTCCAAAATTAGCCGCAGCATCACGTGAAATTTTTATTGCAGCCTACGTTCTATGTATACATGTAGTAAAGCTTATCTTTACTTAACTTTATTTTATTTGCTGTTTTTTAGAAATTAACTTTACAGTCTACATTGATTTTTCATTTCGTTCTGACTTTCAAAAAGAGATCATATCCGACTAAAATTGTTTTTTTTAACAAAAATTGAACGCCAAGTAAAAAAGAGATGGTGCTATTCCACAGCAAAAAAATATTGGAAATCCAATATATTAGCCAAGTAAAACTCTCTTCAAAAAACTTAGCGTGCCTTAACTAATTAAGAAATTATTGACAATACGTTTCATTTGAATGATAATCATCACTGTGCGTTGTGTACACAGAATTTGTTCCATTTTTGGTCTATTAACTCGAATAACAGCGTAACTTTGAATTGATGAATTCGAATAATCCTCAGAAGAACAATTGTAGGTAATTCTAACAAAAAGCCATATAGACGGGGGAGGTGTAAATAATAATTTCATCAAGGTAGAATACGAATAAATTTTTCTGGGAACAAGAACTTTTAATAATTGTGAATCTTTGTCGAAATTGACTGTGGTCGGTTGCACAAAGGCCACTGTCCTTTTATATTACATATATAGATATATGATTTCGGTTTTCATATACGTCACACAATTTCAATAAACGCAGCGAATTTATACCCACACCATTCTAAACCAAACACATACATATTTGAATGAATGAATGTATATTGCTTGTGAAGAGTACAACATCAGTCTCTTATAGCAAGGAGTTTACGATTATTTTCGGTACAATTGAGTTTCTCTTCTTTTTTTACAGACCTAGCGACATGCGTAGCGAGGATACATTTATTCGTCTGCTAGCTGGGTTTTCTAACAGTGGTTTAATCTTATCTACTAGTGTATTTTATTCATTTATAGAGAAGGCCCTGAGGAGGAGACTTCTACCCGCGAAATTGCAGACTGCAACTAAAATCTTTAGTTCTTTATTTTCTAACAATCATTCCATTACGTCTTGCTGCTCGACTTTTGCGATATACCTCGAAAGATATTTTTCTCTCATTGGTTGGTAAATCGAGCAATGATAGATAAAATGTGCCATCGGTTGTAATGTGTCGCGGTTGAACTTGCCATGACATTTTTTAAACGTCAAGTAGCTATAGTATTTATTTGCGAGTCTCAACTGAGCTAATATTCTTCTTTGAGCCCGAAGTATTTTAACCGCTAGGTATGTTGCCGGCGCTAATTTTACGTCTGCATCGATTTTGAATTGAGGCGTCTCAGATAGTAAAGAGTGAACGATGTCAGATACTCTTAGTTTGTATGGGTTATAATCAAGAGCCGGCCTTAATCTGTCTTCCCATGCTTCTGGATCTGGAATTCCCGATAAGTCGAGGCAGTTAATTTCCCGCAGAAAGGTCTTAAATTGGGCAGCCCAGTTCCATTTTTCTTTCCCGATTATCTTCTCTGTAAGTTCTAGTTGTCTCAGCATGCACCGTTTTGTGAGACTACAGTCGTGCATTTTAAGAACTTTAACAATCCATTGATGAGTATGAAGCATTGCTCTAGCGGCCAACTGTACAGTACCTATCTCTAATCTCACAGCTCACTTTGGGGTACTTCTGGGCAGGTACAAAAGACGCTTAAAGCAGTCAGACTGCGCTCTCTCTCTAATTTCTAAGTACCTCATGCCACATGCCGGGAAAGCATATAGGAGAGTCTACGAGACCAAGCCGTCAAATAATTTTATGTTATTTAAAATATTTTATTTAATTTTATGAGATTCCCACACATCGCTTTTCGCTCTTGCTAGTATTGACAGCGCAGATCCCGCTGCTACTTTAGCTTTGGTTAACGCTGACTGTGCCGCTACTAACCCCAGAGTAGAACTTGTGATCGGAATGCCTAGGTAGTTGTAAGATTTCACAATTTCCAGGATACTTTGCTTATACTGCGTGAATCTATGATCAATCGCTTTCGGCTTTCCGCTTTCTTTGCATATCATTATTTTTCTTTTTGACGTATTTACTTTGAGCCCATTTTCATCGCAGTATTCACCAAGGGCTGTGAGCTTTTTTTGCAGATCTATATGCGAGTAAGCTAATATAACCGTATCGTCAGCATTCATTAGTAAAAGCAGGTCGTTTAACCCAGCGATATTTACTCCGCTCAATCCTTTACTTCTAAATTTATCTTCGATGTCTGATAGATACAAAAAAAGAGAAGCGGGCTCAATCACTCCTCCTGAAGAACGCCATCTGAGACCTTAAACTCTTCGGAGAGGAGACCGCGGCTATTGACTTGAATTGTGGCTTGCTCGTGTAATGATTTTACAATTTTAACCATTTTCGTGCTGATTCTCAGCTCTCTTAATTTTATTCAGAGTTTTGCATGGGGTACGGAGTCAAATGCAGGTTTGAAGTCCAAAAAAATTACATACACCTCACGCGCTCCGAGCCAAAATTGCGATTGCAAAGCAGAGATCACCGTGAATATGCACTCCGTACACTGTAACGGCAGCTTTATTATGCCGTTACCTTAGTTCGTGGGATTGCTTAGGTCAGCAATCTCACAGTAACCCTTATCGCGACCAGCACGGTCCAAGGGCCCGCGAGATGCCCGAGAACCTCAGTTCTTAATCACATCTCGACGAACCAACATCATATAATTACTGTGCACTCTCCCGAATAAATGAAGACATTTACAAGACATAAAAGGCTAAGCACTATAACACCCTTTGCCTTTCCAGAATCCCAGCTGGGATTCCAGAAGTAGCTTTCTCTCTTCAACAAATTTTTCCATTCGATTTTTTAGAATCAATATAAAAAGCGTGGTGATGTTGTTGACGAGTGCGATACCTCTGTAGTTCGAAGGATTTCCTTTAGTTCCTTTCTTAAATAACATTGTGAACGCGGTTTTTCCCCATGCCTGTGGATCTTTTTCCTCTCTTAAAATTTTGTCGAACATTTTTTGTAAGTATTGAAGCCACTCGCGAGGTGCATTTTTATAAACTCGTTTTTTATCTGGTCCGGACCCGGAGCTTTTCTGTTTTTGGTTGATCTTATGCCTTTTTCTATTTCCGCAATCGTAATGTCTCTGTCTAACTGACGGGTGAACTCACTCACAAAGTTATTTTCTACAGCCTCCCTCGGCAGGTATATTTCCCTGTAAAAATCGTTCCGAACTTGTATTGGTAGTGCGCATGACTTGCTGGATCTTATCTGGTATTTGTTAACCGCTTTTCAAAATATCTTTGAGTTTTGAACGTTTGCGAAGTCGGACGCGACCTTCAGCTTATTGTCGATATTTGAGCGGTCACCTTTGACCACTTTGAGGGCTGGATACAGATCGTTTTTAGCGGTCTCACAGGATTTGTCGAACCAGAGCTTATTCTTGGGTCTCACTCGCACTTCGTTTTCACCCACGATTTTCACCTTTCGCATTCCAACCTTCTCCGCCGCTTCAAACAATGCTGTGAGCAAACCCTCGTTTAAAGTTTCTGCGTTACAATTTTCGGTTCTCCTTGACAAAACTACAGAATTGCGCATAACTCTTTGAAATTGCCCGAGTTTTTCTGGCAACCATTGTAATTGAATCACTTTACGTTTTAAACTTTTTTCGTTTTTATCGCTCATGTTTATAATCTCTCCTGCTTGTCAGAGTTTTATAATCGCAGGTAAGTGATCCGAGAGGGTTGCTACCGCTTGTGCATACAAATCCTTAACCGCGCTCAATCGTGCCACATTAACAAAGGTTGAGTCGATAACGCTACATCCTGCGGAACTATAGAAGGTTATCTGTGGAGGCCGGTCACTAAGTGATCTATCATTTATTAAAACCATCCCAACCAAGAGAACGTTGAAGCTCCCAGATCGAAGAATTATGTCGGAATATTAAAAGAGTTAAGAGAGTTTAGCACAAATTCATTGCAAGGGCGTTTGAAACCTTGTATATCAAGAATAATACCCATAGTGATGAATTTTTACGTTGTGACGTGATTTTTTACCACGTCACCTGCGCGAAGTGTAAACGGCGAGGAGTGTCGGATTTACGACACTTGGGTCGGTGCACGTTCGCTTCTACCAACCGCGGGTCAACAGCGGAGTCGCTCTCTATTTTCGCTCCCTACCTGACTTTCGTCAGCGCTACCTTGCGATCGGAATTTTAAGCGTTTTATTAGACAGTAATTAGTTTCTTTAGATTTAGTATTGTTTTGACCGCTCTGTTCCCCTCTACTGAGTCTCACCCCAGCTACCTACGACCACCGAGGGACTACCCCTTTGCCTGCAAACCGCTACCTGACGTCCACGCGCTCGCCGACCGCTCGTACCGTTGCCTATCGCTCTCTTACGTTTCCGATGTACCCCTACACCGAGGGACTTCGGGTATTTTGTTTGGGATATTTGTTTTGAGTTATGGATTATGGCCCGAAACTCCAGTTTTGAATATTGAGATTCTGAGGATCAGAATCGCGGGCGGGCACCGAACATCAGTGCCCGTGGATTATGGATGCCCGGGGAGCGCGCTGGAAAATGGGCCGAAATACTACTGTGCCACCCGCCTCCCCACGACTTCCCAGCCCGGCGCTGGACCATCCCCTGGAGCTTGGGCTGTCGCGGTCCGGCCAACCCGGCGCCCCATGAAGAAAGGGTCTAGGAGCACCAGTGGAACGAGTTTATTGCAGTGCTGCGCCTTATGTTGTGGGTCCAATACCGCCGATGAATCGTGGCCACGAATTCCGGCGTGAGGGACTCCGCCCTCGTCCACTGGGGCCACCGGATCCGAGGGGAAGACACCCACGCTCCAGCATTAATTAGCCGCATGAAGGAATTGGAGGTAAACGGCGAGATCAACGGTACGGGCCACTACGTTAACCGAAATGCAGCGGAGAGTCAAACCCACATTTGAAGCGCGCGCCAGCGCGCGAAATTCACAGTGCGCCGCCGCACCTCCCAAACACCGTGGGAGCCACTCTCCATCGGGGCGCGTGCGCGAGTGGTAGCCGGCGAGCGGGCGGAGTGGGATTATCGATCCACGGCCCACGAGGGATCGCGAAAATTCAGAACTCCACTGCTGACTACGTACCCGTCAACAAGATTCTTCTGCTGACCACGGGCACGAGAACATCTCTACCTTCGGCAAATCAGGACCTCGCGACCATCGTTGGGACAAAGGAGATTCCGGTGAGACTCAGCCCACCCTCTACTACTGTGAGTCGAGCCATCTTTCAGGAGGTAGTGATTCGGCCCCGTGAGTGAGTTTTGCTTTTTGGTTTTTATTGAAGTTTAGTATTTGAGATTTTGAGAGTTTGAGAATTTTGCGTAGAGTTACTCACGGAGGACTCGGGTCACTTCCTTCCCCGGCGGCGTGCCGGGAGTAAAGATCGCCCGACCATTAATTGGTCGTAAATTTTGTTTAGCTTCGGTTTTGAATTATTTTGACCTGAGTTTTGCGTTAAGTTAAAGGTTCCAGATATTTGTTTAATCGCGATTGCTTCTGACTGAATTAGTTTTGCTATCTTCTTGCTGTTAAGATTCCATATTTTGAGTTACGTTATTTTTCCGATCGTTTAATTATTGTATTAGTTTGGCTCTCTGGAATTACGTTAATTTTGTGTTACTGCGCCGTAATATTTAATGAGTGTAAATTAAATCTGCTTAGTTTTCTGTCTTTTGCTTGTTTGCCGTTGAGGTACTCGCCGAAGGTCACTGGGACCGGCGCGTTGTTTACATCTCGCGCGTATTGTTCGGCTCACGCTACCTCCCCTATGCTACCTTACTATCTTTGTTTGAGCTGCCCGAATATTCACGGTTTAGGATTCTCATAAATTTTCTGTACATTTTATTCTGCGATATTATGAATCTTGCTGTCGTTGAGGCTACCTATAGTATACCGCCTATACGACCCATTACGATCTTCGACACTTGTGCTTCGTCGATTACTTTTGCTTTGTGATTGCATTATTACTATTTTGTTATTTTATTATGTTGCTATTGCGTTAGCTATATTTTCAGGACTCGAGATTTATCTGTTGCCCCTCCTTCAGATCTTTGCCGATTCCCCGTGCGAGCGATTATTTGTTAATTATGATTGTTGATTTGCCCTTTTGGTTTGCGTAAATTATTTGTTTTGCTTATGTTTTTCTTCCCCGAATTCGTTATTATGATTATGTTCCGCGATTCTTTAAATATCATTTGTTTCAAGCTACCTTTTGTTCTGCGGCTATTATTTAATATTCCAAATTATAATTATTCACGCTACCTGTTGCTTGAGTCGCCGCTTCGAGTTAACGCTACCTTTAACTTCACGTGGCTAATTTGTTGGCTTGGTTGCTTTCATTTATTTATGTTATATCGATTCCCCGTATTATTACACTCATTTTGTCCACCATCATGTCATCGTAAATGCGCCTTGACCTGGTCAAGTGACGCCCGGGAACTGGTCAATAAACCAAATAATTCCTTTAATATTCTAGTTTTGTCACCTCATTTCGTCCAGCCCCTCTACCATATATCAGCTCGCGGAGCCTGAGTTAGTCGTGTGCCTTGTGGCTTCTCACCGCGTCCTCGCGCGACCCCGCTTCTGATTCCGCCTCATGGGCGACAAATAAAAGTCGATGAGAATCGGCGGTACCTCGGTACCTGGCGTCCAGTCGGCCGTGAGGTGGATCCGCACACCATTTTAAGTTTTGAGATTAAACAATAAGTTAAAGGTGAGTTTAAGTGGTTTAGTGTCTTAGGGTGATTTCGAGTTGCGGGTCGTGTCGAGGGGAGGGGAGCCGGGGTTGTGAGTCCCGCCAGGGAAAATTCCTCACAACGTATACCAGCGATGTCTGAGATCAACTGACTGTCCAGGGTTCATCTCCCGTGTATAAGTTGTAACACGGCGCATCCTCGCGATGCACACAGCTCGGCTGAGGGCCGCCACTCACGTACGTACCCCTTATTATTTTATTATTAATTGTATTATTTTTGTAGCCCTGATTTTTGTTACGCGATATTTTATTTTCTTTGCCCCTTTTTTCTTTTCCCCCCCCCCCCCCCCCGAATGGAAGTATGAATGCAGCGAGTTTGAATGTGGCGCCGGCCGGGAGAAGAGCTCAGGGCACCACGGCCGTTGCTGCCGGGGTTGAAGCCGTGTGGAAAAGCGTAAGCAGAGGGGACCCGCACGCCTGGCGCGTCCCTGCCTCCTTGCCGCCAATGACCACCGCCGCTTCCTGCTACGCTTGACCCACTGGCCAATCCCCAGGCGCGCGGTCCTCCGATTCGTCGAGCCTGATCGGGACCGCCGCGGGAGCCAATCACTCGCGACACCGACCGGGAGAGAAGCCTAGGGCCCCACGGCCGCTGCTGCCGGGGTTGAGGCCCGTGAGGACAACCGTAAGCAGAGGGGACCCGCAATGCTAGCGCGTCCCTGCCTCCTCGCCGCCAATCACCACCGCCGCTTCCTGCTACGCTCGTCTCACCGGCCAATCCCCAGGCGCGCGGCCCTCCGATTCGCCGAGCCCGATCGGGACCGCCGCGGGAGCCAATCACCAACAACACGAAGCTTCGGAGAAGAAGACGCCGGCCGGCATGTTACTTCGACTGAGCTATATGCAGCGAGAGGACGCCATTAAACGAATAAACGATAGCATTATAATTTTTGAGAGATTGTGTGTGTGTGTGTGATTGGAAGCCACGAAAAAGTGAGTACTTGAGTACTTCCCCTTTTTACAACCCCGCGATTCCGATATTCCCCCCCCTTTTGATCGAGTATTATTCATATTTATTTTCCCCCGTGTTTTCTGACCGCGTGCGTACCGCCATCACGGGTGCCGTTACACCTGTTGCGTTCATCGGTGAGTGGTGGTTCTTCTGCGAAATTAGCGATCGCCCCGAAATACCCCGTTTAAATCGAGTCCCCTGAATTTCGTAATTAATATCCCCTTCTCTTTTGTAGCTCATAGCTGACAGCATAGAATTCCCCAGAAATCACAGTATTAATCCCATCCCTCCCCCTTACGTCACCCCCCCCCCCCCCCCGTCTCGACCGAGGTAATTATTAAGTAGCCGATGAGTTCGGGAATCCACCTCTGAGACCCCTCACCCCCTCTACCCCCTAGCCGCGTGTCTATTCCGTTCGTCCGTTATTTTCTATAATTAAAATTAATTGTCAAATTACCGGGTCATTTGACCGGTAACGTTACGGACGCTACACGTTACGTAGCTGGCGCCCAAACCCACCCCCATTTCTTCTTTTATTTATTGTAATTATTTTTCTTTTATTGTTATTATTATATTTACCTCATTATTAAATTCTTTTTGTTACATTTATTCTTCGTTTCTCACTGACCCCTTCCCAGTTCCTTGATTACCGGGAAGCCGGTCATAAAGTAAAACATTTTGTGATGCATTATAATGATAAGCGTTTTAAATTTTTATTTCAGA
This sequence comes from Clistopyga incitator, assembly GCA_947507545.1. NCBI lineage: Eukaryota > Metazoa > Arthropoda > Insecta > Hymenoptera > Ichneumonidae > Clistopyga > Clistopyga incitator. The sequence continues at coordinate 7,155,096 of OX382172.1, read as the reverse complement.
ATACTATGGTATGGTTTGAGTGTAGGCACCCTATATGTCGACAGCGTGAGCATTTTATCGAGCGCAATGTGGTAGGCGTGCTGCGATCTTATCAGCGAATGTTTCTTCTTCGTTTGAGAGGTGGTTCACAATGCCGACGGTGTGAGCATCGCGCGCGCAATGTGATACTCGAGTTGCATCACGGATGATTATTTATCTCGAGGAAAACTGAGAGCCGATTCCGGCACAGCAATAAGTATTTCATTTTCGTAACACTATCCCTTTCACATACTATGAATGTTTCTTTTTCATTCGTGAGGTATAAACAATGTCGCACCAACGACGACAGCATTTTATCAAGTGTAATATGATACGCCCGCGCAGCAACCTCTGAGGCTGCGCGCTCTGGCTCTTGTCTCGATCAGCATTGCAATCACGTCAATATTATTTAAGAATATAATCTTCTATTCGTTGTTATATCCTTTTCCACTTGGCCGTCAACGCAAATCCGAGTGACATTTATATAAGACGGTTATGCGAGCGCAGTGATCAATGCGTCTCAGTGAGAGGAACCTTGTGTGAGCCCATCGAGTTAAGTGTATCAAAGCTAGTGATACTAAAGTGTTAAAGCCATTTGTTAGTTTAATAAAATGTAGTGTGTATGAGAGTGTGATGGCGCTAGTAGTCGCTAGCCAGTAGACGGAACGTGCGAGCGGCGCGTTGCCGACGAGAGAATCGAGGTGTGCGTCGAGAGAGAAAGACGTGTAGTGAGTGAGAGAGTACGAGTCCGCCAGACCGGTCGAGGGCAAGTACGAGTGTGAAGCAGAGAGTTCTGTATTTTTGGAGTAGATTAATGTTATACTATCTGTTCAATTATTATTACCATTAGTGCCGTTATTATTATTATTATTATTATTATCATTACTATTATTATTATAAACCCTCGATGTTAATTTCGACCATCTGGCTCATTAATAAAATTGATTATCCTTTTCGTTCAAATCAATTACTGGATGCCGAGTAATCATTTAACAAAAGTGTGACTGAAGTGAGGCTAAAGGGTCTTTTCTCTATTCTTCATCAACCGGAACACCGGCATATCAAGTAAGTAAAAAATAATGTTATAAATAGAATAATAATTTGAAGGGACCTAATCACAACTTTTCAAAGATTTTTGATGTTACAATTTTTGTATTCCATGTCTCATTCTATGTATCGAAGAGTGCATTTGAATTGTGTTGTCAGGATTTTGGATACAGTGAAATTAGATTTACTGACACTAATTGTTAAGTGATTTATCGTGTAACGCTGCAAAATTGCGCGTCACGATAAATAATCTCGTCCTCCTCGCTCGATGACTCAAGGGCGATCTCGCAGGTTCAACCTTGGACTTATAGGATATTTATTAATGATTTTTTTTTTTTGTTTTTATATTTTTTATGTATGATGGAGAGAGAGAGAGACGAACTTTCGGGTACGACAGGGAGAGTACATAACCAAAGAGATCGATGTATTTAATACGGGGATTCCACCTGACTCGTGTCGGACATTTCCCCCGGCATATAATCTTCACCGACGAGCTTCCATCCCGCTGAGCCTTTGGAGAAGACTTGTGGTCTCTATTACATCACATCATCGGCCACGCAACAAGGAGAGTCATTCGAACTTGGGCGCTCGAAAAAGGGATCTAACGCATGGTCGGTAGTGTAGCGAGCTACCGAACCTTAATGGACGAGCGGTGTTCTTGCTAATTTTGCGTATTTGCCTAGCGAGGTGTCAGGTCCGGCGTTGCACTCTAGCGCTCTAGCGCTTACCCCAATTAGGGCATTTTGGAAGTCGTTAGGTGGGGAGGACAATTCCCGTGGCAGATCGATCGCGATCCTTCGGGGCTTTTTGGCGTTGGATATCGAGCGAGGAGGACGTACCGCTAATAATAATATATCGTACCGAGGATTTTAGAGAGAATAACCGTCGAAACCCCGTTATCAAGGAACCGTGCCTGAGGAGTAATTCGTCGGTTTCCTTCCGTCCCGGTGAGCTTTTACACACTCTTTGGTATTTTTCTGGTCTCCCAAAATTGTATATATTCCTAATTTTGTTATAAACGATAAAGTGGTTAAATTACGACAATAGCATTTGGTCGTGCCGCCCGTGTTCGTCTCCCCGCGTGGAGAATATAAATCGTTGGAAATCCTTTGAATATTTCGTGTGCCCTTGCGAATTGTAGGCAGGTATTGTGTCATGGATTCTAGAACATTTATTTCTCCTAACGTGCGGGAGTTCTTCGCGTGAGGCTTCGAGCCATTTTCTATGAATTTAGCGTCCGTTAATAGATATTAAACTAGTAGAATCCGACGTGTGCGCGAATCGTCCTTGAGCCGACGTCCCGCAATAAGCCATAGTTTTAGTGTGGGTGTGTGGTCCGCGTGAGTGTCCTTGATTAGTCCCGTTAATAGCGTATTTTGGATTTTGGCGTGAGGGATTATAATTAAGGCCTTATTGCGTGTAAAGTTATTTGTTAAACAAACAAAATTCCATTGGCTGAGTCGTTTGTCGTGTTTGGATATTTGGTACTCGTCCCTCTCGGCCCTTGAGAATCGTTTGATTGAGTGTGTGTGTGTGTGTGTGAGCGAGAGTTCGTCCGTTGTCGGGACGATTATTATAATTGTTGGAGAATTCGTTAATTTAGTGGATCGAAGTGTGGCCACTAAACAGAGGAAATTTACGTGGACAATTTTATCGATTTCTTATCAAAGATATTTATTGATTGGAGTCATTCTTTCATTTTGTTGAATAAATTATTATATTTTGTGAGTCCCGTAATTGGTGGTTTTATTAAATAGACTCGAACTCTCAGCAGTCTTACCCCCCCACTCTACGTATTGCAGCTGACGCGCGGCCTGGGCTGGTAATTGTCGCTGTAAAGCATTGTTTCTCCTCCGGCGCGAAAGCGCCTGGCGCCCTGTTCTTTAAGAACGAAAAATAAGGAGGAGAAACAATTGGACAATTTAGGTTGCAATCGAATTTTCTCACGTTGGGTAAAATTCTGGTTACAAATTTGGCGCCCAACGTGGGGCCCACTTCTGAGAGTTCATAGTCCTTTTTGCAATTAATTTATTAAAATTTTTTTTTTATTTTTTTATTAATCATCTTTAAATTTTCCTGTGTTTTATTCCATCAAATTATTTCTTTCATTCATTTATTTATTTATTATCCATACCAATTTATTCAAATTTTAACATTATACGAAATTATTATTATTATTTATTCGAGTTCAGTATGATAATTGTTTAAACATTGTCCCGACAAAATTGTTGTGTGGTTGAGAGTTTTGTTTTTGAGTATACGAAAATCGGCAACGTGAAAAATATTTCGAACCTTGATAATACGCTCTCTTTCTGTCGTCCGAGCTCGAAGCTCGGCGTGTTTACGTTTTTTTCTGTTGATGTCGCCGTGAGAGCAACAGTCTTGCACTTGAGGAACTGATACTCCCGGCCAATGTTATTTCTTAGTAGAGCTTTGAAATATTACTTGTGAAATTTATATATTGTATTCCACGCCAAACATCTCGAGTCGAGCGAATTTGCAAGTCCCGACATATATATAGGGAGTTGTACGCCAAGTCGCCAAAGTGACAGCTAAACATACGATATTATAACTACTCGGTAAATTCTTTTGTCCATTCGGTCCTTGTTATTTATTTAAAATATTTCGTTCGTTTAATTGTTCTTTTATTGCAAGGGTGTTCGTCTAGTTTTTTTTTTGTTCGACTATTTTGACTCAAATTTTTTATTTCAAAAATTCCTTGTTGTTACTTTGTCCGACTTTAACTATTAGTGACGAATATTTATTTTATTTTATTTCTTGGACACTGTTGACAATAGGACAATTTTGTTTTTTTTTGACATTTCGTTTAAATCTTTCTTGACTTCGAATTCGTTTAATAATTTTGACTTATTGGCAGTTTTGTGTTTGTGTTCGACTTCACGGTTTTAATTATCATTGACACTTATTAGAATTTTAAAACGTTTGACATTATTTATTTTGTTTGTCTGACTTATTATTTTACACAGTGATCGTGTTGGAGACTTTGTCCCGGCATTATTGTTTCTTTTATTTATTTATTTATTTATTTTTTGACTAAGTTGACAATTTTTAAGTTCGCCCTTGTACTTCATTTATTTATTAAATTATTTATTGCTATTTTATCGGGACCAGACGATTAGTGAAAGTTTTTATTTTAGATTCATCTATCTTCGTGTAAATTGTATTTGGAATTATTTGTTTATGTGTGCTATTGTCAATACTAAATAATTATTATTTATTTATTTTTACGATACCGCTGTCCCGAGAAGTCGTAAAGGGACTTGCCGCTCCTCGACTATATCACATGTGGATTCGAAAATTTTATGTTTGATGTTTAATTATTTGTGTTAAGATTAAGGATTGTCAGATCCCGTGGTGGGAAAAGACTCTTGGCGCGGCGTATAGCCAGCAGCCAGAGACATCGTTTCTCCAAACATCATCCGATAATTTTATCATTGCGAGAAATTACAATTGCGATATATTTGCCTTCCTCGTACCGTTCAAGCTCGTACACGAAGGCCTTACTAGAAATCCAAAGGGAACTGCGATAGTCCCGGGGACATAATTATTTCATCCCAACAGACGTCTTGTTTTGCATTTTATTTTATTTTATTTTTCTCCTCTTTCCTTCTTCATATTTGAGGCTTTAGAGGTAACAGCTGAGGGCGACTTCCAGATTGAGGCGGGGTTTCGTTTTATTCTGGGTTAACTCCATTTTTTTTTTAATATTTTTTTTTATTCAACAAAAACAACATGTCTAATCTCAAGACCGCTGACCAGATCGCATGCATGTCGGAGGACGAAGTGAAAAATGAATTGTTGTCGCGGGGCCTGTCCGCCGACGGGTCATTGTTCGCATTGAAGGAAAGGCTTTATTTATCTAACGTGTTAGCGAATTCCACCGACGCTACTGTCTCGGGGATGCTTACTGTCCCTAGTTTGGCGGAAAATGCTCTCCCCAGGGACAGGGACCACATCGTGCGTGACAATGAAGTACCAGCGGGTAGCCCTCCGCACCATCCTTTTCATAGTTCTTCTCCACGAGCTCGAGAAAGTAACCTTCGATGCAGCACCGCTGCTGTGACGGCCAGTGACATCCTACGCAAGTGGGATGTTACTTTTTCGGGCAAACGAGGGGAAGATGTAGATTTGTTCCTCGAACGCGTGGAGGATAGCAAAGGCATGATCACAATATCCGACCGTGAGCTGATGAGTTGCCTCCCTCTTTTCGTAACCAACTCAGCCTATAATTGGTACAAATTCAATCGTTCCAAATGGACTACATGGGAACAGTGTAAGTCTGCTTTCCGTAGAAGGTTTGGAGATCCTTATTATCAAGACGCGTTACGGGAGGAGATCCGTTGCAGGACGCAAGGAGGGGAGGAGTCGGTGGCTGAATTTTTCTCATGTATGCGTTCTCTATTTTGCCGAGCCAATCCAGAAATTGGGGTTGCGGAGCAAGTCAAGACGACGTATCGGAATTTGTTGCCTAGGCTGCAAATTTCGATACCCCCCATAAACTCATTTAACTTAGAACAGCTGGAAGAACTGGCGACGCATTTTGAGAGAGGTTACATGGCGGTCAGCTCCTACCAAGCTCCTCGGGCACCAGAAAAATCGGTGCATCCACAATTTGCGTACCACGCGCCACGTTCCGCGAAGCCACACATTTCTTTCGAAACGCCACCAACTTCCTATTCAAGAGACAAAGGAGAGTTCAGCCCGCGACGCAATTATCGCTTTAACCAACGTGGCGGCTATCCTCGGGACACTCGTCCCGCCTCTCCACGACACCCAGCTTTTCTGACACAGACTAGTCCTCGAGTTGCAACCCCAACTACGCTACCTCGCTCTGCTTTAAAGGGTGGGTCAGGCTTTCAGCCGACAGGGGCCACAGCCACGAATCCGTTCCTCGCGGCTGCAGCATCACCTGGAAGCACTGGAGGACCTACTACACCTACATCTTCACTTGGTCCGGTGGTATGCCACAACTGTGGTAAAGAAGGCCACTTCGCTAGAGGTTGCGCCATTCCGCGTAAAGTTAAATGTTTCCGGTGCGGTAAAGAAGGAGAGACTACACGTACTGCCCATAATTGCCAGGGAAACGGTTACGGAGGCCGCCGTTAGGGGGCTGTGCGTCTCCGCTCGCATTTGAGAGTTCCCCGATGTCCGGTTCTCATTGTGGTTCCGGAGATGAGCCAACCGCGCATGCTTCCTTGGTGATCCTACTGGAGATTGCTGGGAGAAAGATGTCTGCAATGGTAGACGGTGGGGCGACCGGTACCTTCATCAGTACCGAGGGTTTGTTAACGCTTGTAAGGTTGGGCTACTCCAGAAGGCCGACACCTCCACATGAGAGTACGGTCGCCAACGGTCAGTCTGTCATCTGTACCGAGGAGGTCGTATTTGATGTGAGGTTAAAGGGTCGTACGAGTAGACTGGTCGCGCGAGTTTTCCATTCCCTCCCGGTCCCGCTTTTGTTGGGACTGGATTCGCTTTCCACCATAGGCATGACAGTGGATCACCGGAGACGCACGTGGTGGTTCAGTGGAGAGCCAGACGCGGAATATGAATTTCTCCCCGCGCAGAACCAAGGGGAACTTAACATCGTTACCCCAATTACCGATTTAACGGAGTCAGAGACTGGGAGGCTGGAAAGATTTCTGGCTGAACAAATCCCGCGCTTACAGGCAGCGCCGGGAGTGACGGATTTGGTGGAGCATCGCATCGAGGTAGGTGATGCAGTCCCCATTAAACAGCGATGGTACCCATTTACACCGATCATGAGGGAAGCCATGGACAAGGAGGTCGACAGGATGCTCGAAGCAGGGGTGATCGAACCTTCCACTAGCGAGTGGAGTACACCAATAGTGATGGCAGCGAAACCTAATGGTACTTTCAGATTTTGTTTGGATTTCCGCCGTGTCAACGAGATCTCGAAGAAAGATGCCTATCCGATGCCATATATGAGCCATATTCTGGATTGCTTAAGATCAGCGAATTACATCTCAACTTTGGATCTGAGTCAAGCCTTTCATCAGATACCCCTCGGGCCAAAGTCACGCGAAATTACAGCTTTCACAGTTCCGCATCGAGGGCTTTTTCAGTTTAAACGTATGCCGTATGGGCTGACTACGGCTCCTGCTACCTTTCAACGTTTGCAGGACCGGCTCATAAGTCCTGATATGCAACCGTATGCTTTTGCATACTTAGACGATATCGTGATTGCAACTGAGACCTTTGAAGAACATCTTACATGGCTGAGGAAGGTGTTCGATCGAATCTTGTCGGCTGGCCTACTCATCAATCCAGAAAAGTGCGAGTTTTGTCGTAAGGAACTGAAGTATCTGGGCTTCCTGATCAATCGTCAAGGACTGTTAGTGGACCCCGATAAAACATCGGCTATCTTGAAAATGCCTGCGCCTAGGACCGTCAAGCAGGTACGCCAGTTTCTGGGTGCAACTTCTTGGTATAGGAGGTTCATTCCCCAGTACGCTAAGATAGCCGAGCCAATTACAAAACTCACTAAAAAGAAGCAGTCATGGATCTGGGAGGAGGGTCAACAAAACGCTTTCGACCATCTTAAGAAAGCTCTGACCGAAGCTCCGGTATTGGCTCGTCCCGATTATACCAGGAAGTTCACGTTGCAGACGGACGCCAGCTTGACGGGGTTGGGCGCAGTGCTTACACAGGAACCCGATGGAGCCGAACATCCGATTGCGTATGCGTCCCGCAGTTTAACGGCTGCGGAACGTAACTACGACGTCCGCGAGCTGGAGTGTCTGGCTATTTTATGGTCAGTCGAAAAGTTCAAACCGTACCTCAACGGTTACCACTTTACGGTCATAACGGACCATGCCAGCCTTAAATGGTTGTTGTCACAAAAAGAACCAAAAGGGCGAGTTGCTCGGTGGACGTGGAAGCTTATGAATTCCGACTTCGATGTCCTTCATCGTAAAGGATCTCAGAACCAGCTTCCCGACGCATTATCCCGTATGTTTGAGTCAGATCCGCCCGCTGCAGATACAGAGGAAGACGACTGGCCGAACGTTACGGGATTACCTCTGTTGTCTAGAGCAAGTCTATTGGTTTCGGGTGCTTCGAAAGTCGAAGACCCATGGTACGCGAGACGAGTGGAAGAGGTACTAAGGGATCCTGGGAAATACCACGATTGGAGGTTCGTCGAAGATCGGTTATATCTCAGACGTAAGTTATCCCGCTTTGAATCCGAAGAAGCTTCGTGGAAGTTGGTAGTGCCGCTGCCTGAGAGGCGCGCAATCCTCATTGAAAGTCACGACGTTCCGCAAGCAGGCCACTTAGGCGTTGACAAAACATTTAAACGAATCATTGACTCCTATTATTGGCCAGGGCTCTACAAAGACGCCGTGAAGTACGTGCAACACTGCGACGTTTGCCAGCGTACCAAACCACAACAAAATCAACCTATGGGGCTAATGGGACGTAGAGTCGTTGAGGAGCCGTGGGCTGTTGTCGCGGCCGATGTTATGGGTCCCTTTCCACCTAGCAAATCCGGTTTTGCTTATATTTTAGTGTTTCAAGATCTTTTTACCAAATGGGTAGAATGTTGCCCTCTAAGAAAAGCGACCGGCAAAAAGATCAAGGAAGCACTAGAGGATCTGGTCATCTCGAGATGGGGCACTCCGGAGGTTCTCCTGACGGACAATGGTACCGAGTTTGTTAACGCAAACTTGCGGGCGTTAGCGGCCGAATATGGTATCTTCCACACTACCACACCACCCTACCATCCGCAAGCCAATCCGGTTGAGAGAGTAAATAGAGTCTTAAAAACCATGATCGTAGCTTTTTTGGAGAGCGATCACAGGGAATGGGATCTGCATTTGGCAGAGTTCCGTTTTGCATATAACACCTCACATCATTCCTCAATCGGTACGAGCCCAGCGTTTTTGAATTTTGGCAGAACGCCTAAGCCTCACCGGTTCTTCAGGAGGATCCCGGGAGGAAAAGATGTCGTTCCAATGAGTCCAGATCGGTGGTCGGAACGAATGGCGGAATTACAACCTTTGCGGGAGAAAGTCCAGCACGATCTGGAAGAAGCTTACCGCAGGCATTCGATCCAATTTAATAAGCATCGTCGTCCTGAAGGATTCGAGGTTGGGGATGAGGTCCTACGGCGACAGCGTATTCTGTCCTCAGCCTCTCAACACGTGGCAGCTAAATTAGCGCCCAAATTTCAGGGCCCTTATCGCATAAGTAAGGTATTCTCGCCAGTAGTGTACGAGTTGACGGACGAGGAGGGTAATATCGTTCCAAAAGTATCGATCGACGATTTAAAACCGTATCGGTCTTCGACCGTGATCTTTCTTACAGATAATGAACGCGAGGTTGGAGGTATTGGAGGAGGTGAAGAGCCGAAGGGAGAGGCTGCAGGCTGCGCTCTGCCTGGCCCCACCGCAAGGAGAGTTGCTGCAATGGATCCGAACCATGGAGATTCAGCGATTGTCGGAGGCCATGTCCCGAATGACAAAGACGAGGGAAATAGAAACGCATAGGAAGGCCGGCGAGCTCATCCGCACAGTCTCGGTGTTGAGGAAGGCGAGGAAGTGGTTGAAGGAGGGGAAGTCCGAGGAGTCGGAGGCCGGAGACAACCCCGTCGTTAACCCTTCCGAGTCTACTTCCGTTGACGGGAAAGGTGGGAAATTGGAAGGAGCAGGGGTGTCGGAGGACCCTGCTGCTACCAAGCCCGCCATTCCTAAGACACCGGGCGAGGACAAAGATCAGTCGGAGGATGCGGACCCGGTCGGGAATATAGCAATGTCCCTTAAAGTTCTCTCCCTGCCGATTCCGAAAACGAGTCCCGTGGACCAGGGAGGAGTTTGTCGTTGGTGTGGTCAACCAGGCCATAAGATGGCGGACTGCTTTGGTAACCCTCGGGACAAAACCCGGAGGTGTTATGTTTGCGGACGTAGAGGCGTAACAGTCCGCTCTTGCCCTCAATGCGGGCTGCTGTGGAGGAGCGAGAGGGGTAACGAAGACCGAGACCCCCGACGCCGTTTATCCCGCGCGGGATAGAGGTCCCCTAGGAGGTCTCCTCCCTGTGGTCGCCTTAAGCGACTTTCCTTATGTTTTCTTTATTTAATTTTTTGCCTCTTTGCTCTTTTCTCCTCAAGAAAACAATAAATACAATATCATTTCACACTTATAACTGTCTATTTTATTATGCGTGTTATGTCCTTGTGATGTCCCGTTGACCGTCCGAAAAGGCGATTGCAGGTCCTTTCAATACGGAAGTCCCAAGGATGATCCGAAAAGCCACCTGAAGATTTGTTTTTTTTTTTGTTGATTTTTTTTGTTTTCTCGGGAAAATAATACGGACGATAAGATGTCTGAGAGTCCACGCGAGACGTCAGGTGATGGCACTTAGTTGAACAATTATTTGAAATTATTTTTCTTCATGTATATATTTTTTTTTAACGAGCCTGCGAGATACGGGAGAGTCGAAAGCGAGGGGCGCGACCTTATACGCGAGTTCGAAAACTAGGACCAGAAGGGTGTAAAAGGTTTTGCCGGCCGAGGGCGGCCGTGTTTAAGGAGGGGAGGATTTGTAACGCTGCAAAATTGCGCGTCACGATAAATAATCTCGTCCTCCTCGCTCGATGACTCAAGGGCGATCTCGCAGGTTCAACCTTGGACTTATAGGATATTTATTAATGATTTTTTTTTTTTGTTTTTATATTTTTTATGTATGATGGAGAGAGAGAGAGACGAACTTTCGGGTACGACAGGGAGAGTACATAACCAAAGAGATCGATGTATTTAATACGGGGATTCCACCTGACTCGTGTCGGACATTTCCCCCGGCATATAATCTTCACCGACGAGCTTCCATCCCGCTGAGCCTTTGGAGAAGACTTGTGGTCTCTATTACATCACATCATCGGCCACGCAACAAGGAGAGTCATTCGAACTTGGGCGCTCGAAAAAGGGATCTAACGCATGGTCGGTAGTGTAGCGAGCTACCGAACCTTAATGGACGAGCGGTGTTCTTGCTAATTTTGCGTATTTGCCTAGCGAGGTGTCAGGTCCGGCGTTGCACTCTAGCGCTCTAGCGCTTACCCCAATTAGGGCATTTTGGAAGTCGTTAGGTGGGGAGGACAATTCCCGTGGCAGATCGATCGCGATCCTTCGGGGCTTTTTGGCGTTGGATATCGAGCGAGGAGGACGTACCGCTAATAATAATATATCGTACCGAGGATTTTAGAGAGAATAACCGTCGAAACCCCGTTATCAAGGAACCGTGCCTGAGGAGTAATTCGTCGGTTTCCTTCCGTCCCGGTGAGCTTTTACACACTCTTTGGTATTTTTCTGGTCTCCCAAAATTGTATATATTCCTAATTTTGTTATAAACGATAAAGTGGTTAAATTACGACAATAGCATTTGGTCGTGCCGCCCGTGTTCGTCTCCCCGCGTGGAGAATATAAATCGTTGGAAATCCTTTGAATATTTCGTGTGCCCTTGCGAATTGTAGGCAGGTATTGTGTCATGGATTCTAGAACATTTATTTCTCCTAACGTGCGGGAGTTCTTCGCGTGAGGCTTCGAGCCATTTTCTATGAATTTAGCGTCCGTTAATAGATATTAAACTAGTAGAATCCGACGTGTGCGCGAATCGTCCTTGAGCCGACGTCCCGCAATAAGCCATAGTTTTAGTGTGGGTGTGTGGTCCGCGTGAGTGTCCTTGATTAGTCCCGTTAATAGCGTATTTTGGATTTTGGCGTGAGGGATTATAATTAAGGCCTTATTGCGTGTAAAGTTATTTGTTAAACAAACAAAATTCCATTGGCTGAGTCGTTTGTCGTGTTTGGATATTTGGTACTCGTCCCTCTCGGCCCTTGAGAATCGTTTGATTGAGTGTGTGTGTGTGTGTGTGAGCGAGAGTTCGTCCGTTGTCGGGACGATTATTATAATTGTTGGAGAATTCGTTAATTTAGTGGATCGAAGTGTGGCCACTAAACAGAGGAAATTTACGTGGACAATTTTATCGATTTCTTATCAAAGATATTTATTGATTGGAGTCATTCTTTCATTTTGTTGAATAAATTATTATATTTTGTGAGTCCCGTAATTGGTGGTTTTATTAAATAGACTCGAACTCTCAGCAGTCTTACCCCCCCACTCTACGTATTGCAGCTGACGCGCGGCCTGGGCTGGTAATTGTCGCTGTAAAGCATTGTTTCTCCTCCGGCGCGAAAGCGCCTGGCGCCCTGTTCTTTAAGAACGAAAAATAAGGAGGAGAAACAATTGGACAATTTAGGTTGCAATCGAATTTTCTCACGTTGGGTAAAATTCTGGTTACAATCGATACATCTAAAATCTTCGTCATAGAGACTTGAAATAAATTGCTTCTGAAATTGTATTTAATATTTCTTTGATTACTTTCTGTTTCGTACAATAGGATGGATATGTATAACGAGGCATTGTACGTCAGGTTTGCACCTGACATCATCATACCGAGGGGCTGGACATTCATGTCTCTACCTCCACAGGTTGTGAATCTTACGATTTGCAACGCAATTGACAGCTATTCGGAAACCATAACGACGTACGTTGACGTCTTGGGCCATTTGGCCCGGTTGGAAAACATCGACGGGCTTTATTGGTTTCAAATCGTAACCCTACCAGCACGATCACCCATCCAACCATCGAACCCACCAGCATCCAATGGGATGTAAGAAACAAAAATAATGGTAAGTCGGCTAATGACCATAGTAGTAGACGCCGTAACAAATAAAAATAAAAAAAATAATGGTAAGAATGCTTATATGTGAAAAAAAAAAAAACATTTTTTTAAAACTATTAATTTCTAAATATCCAATATTATTCATTTCAATTTATTCTCTTTATGCTCCCTTATAAAACATAATTTGTGTTTTTTGTTTCAGTTTCAACTTTTTTTCTGAGAGACCGTATATTGTATTGGAACGTCTCGCGACTGTACCGCTACAAAAGGAATGATTTCCTTTAATCCAATTAGGACACGCGAACTCCTGAGGAAAAGCCATCAAATAATTAAAAGATCGTTATAAAGAATATCATCTCGAAACATCCTCTCAACGTACAGAATAGTTTCGGTGCTTGAGACGATATTTAGACTCAGCGTATGTTTGCACGACGAAAAACAGCGAAGAGAGAGACCGACGAATAACAGCCATACCACAGCGAGCGATCACGTCGCACCGCCTATACGCACAGGAGCCGAGTTAGTGGGTGTGCGCCGCCGTACCTACAGCACACACCACTACGCGCGCACACGTTACCTTGGGCGACTACCACCGACGACGGTCGGGATAGTGGGAGTGAGCGCACACCACCTCAGACAGATCAGAGATATATCGACGCCGCTCGCTCTCCCATAGATCAGGCATGCCTTCTCTCTCTGTAATAACTAATTTCTTAATAACTCCTTGTGTATAAAAGTCATCGAGCACCACCTACAACCAAAAAATAGAGGAGAGCACGGAATATCTTCTGACCAAAAACATCTAACCGGACAACAAACCAAAGAAAATATTTAACTATTTAACAATTTTCGATAAATTGTTAAATAGTTCCTTAACAAACCACAGAATGTAACCAATCATACCGGGAACACCATGGAGGGCACCTACTTCCCATAAGTAAACAATTTGTTTAAATAACAAACTATTATTTACACAAATGACAATTTTGAACCTACAACGGCATGGGCCATAGCACGGGAGTACAAAATTCGACCTCCTAGGAACCTCCATGGAACCTCGATCAACCGAAAACATGGTCGGCGCGCGTGACGCAATCCATCTCACGCGATAGTTACGTGACCGCCACCAACGCCGATTCCACCCTCGTGGAGGGCCCCGAAACCGTACCGTTTCACCGCCCCGTCCATCGAACAATAGTCAAATTTTCGTTTATATTTGTAATATCGGTATAACGTAGAGTCCAGATAGAAGTTTACTCGAACGACTCGGTCCCCTGACATTGCGTTCTTGCTACCGAGTCCAAGAGTACACCTAGGATATTCAGCGTATTATTGTCTCCCTCGTACAGCGCGTAGGCCGGCATAATACGTTCGCATTAGAGCCACTTTTTCGTGTTTTGGTCCCCACGCACAGCGTTGTCGCTATCCTTCTCGAAAAGTGAAAAATTAAAATAGGAGTTATTGTACCCCGGACACTGCGCATCGGCTTGCATTCCACAGATCTTTTCGGTGAAAAGAGTTCTCAGTTGGCAGATAATACGAACAGAAGTGTGGGTGCTTCTCACTCACACTTAAATCCCTGCGCGAATCGTGCTTAACACGAGCCACGCAAAGTTCGGTTTGGTCATATAAAATCTGCGAACTCGGATCTCACAGGTGATTCCGACCTTGAGCCATCCTTCACACCCAAACACTGAGTGTGAACGCCTCATCGTTGGCAGATAATACGCACACAAGTGTGAGTGCTTCTCACCCATACTTGAATTCCTGCGCGAATCGTGCTTAACACGTGCCTCGCAAAGTTAGGTTTGGGCGTGTGATCTGCGAATCCCGAGCACACCGGTGCTTTACGCTACGGAGCCACCCGGTACACTCATTCGGCAGTACAGTCGACGCAATTAATCCGTGCTCTTCTCAGAGCGCTGATTGAGGGCGTGGGCCGAGTATCTGCCGATCGCCAAAATCAAGCATATAAGGTGGCAGGGAAGGAGCACCTGACACTAAAGCACATCTGTGCCTAGATAAACAATAGCTTAGGCATCGCGACACAGACAGACGACTATCGAGTAGGACTAGGAGTTGGACTGTACCGCCAGACGAGACGAACCATCCGTTAGCATTTAGCTGTGCCACAGCAATAGATCTCATAGCTCATGCAACAACGACCGAGGTCTGCACAGATAAACTAATTCGCGAGTTTATTATAAATCAGAAATTGTAAATTCAGAGTCCGAGGATTACAACTACAGAACACGGAAGAATCTCATGATTTTTCAATGTGTTTCTGTGTATGAGGACAATTCTTTAATAACAGTAGGACAGTGGCGCGAAACACTCGAATTATTGTTAGACTACGAAGCGTACAGTCGCGAGACACCGTAGTTGTGTCCGACCACCAGGACATAAAACTCATCTCCATTATCAGCTTCATCCCGATTATTAATCAATTCATCACCATCTTTGCAAGTTGGGTTTAAAGCCCCGTACGGGAGCACCTCCGACCGTGCGAATATAGCGTCAGTAAATTAATTGACTTAGGAATTTTTCCTACTTGCGTAGTTGTTAGTGCGTCCCAATAGACGCGATTTTTCTCGCCCGTTTTAGTGAATTGAGTGTAACGCTCCATACAGAAATACTTCGGACCGTATGAATTTAGAGTCAGTAGAATAAATTGTCCAGGAATCGACCTGCTTAAAAACTTCAGGTTAGGACAAGCGCAAGTAGCGGGTAACCCCATTGCAGCTTGGTTAACCTAGTACCTAGTACAATCCCCTACTTCCACGCCTAAGCCGCCTTCACAACAATTCTCCTCGGAGAGCCTGTGATGAAGAAGGCAAACTCTCGTCCATCAATACATGACAGAATAAGAATTTGACCTATTCTGAGGCATCAAACAAAAACCCCAAATCCACTCATCACCAAATTCCCAGTAGATCGCTCGAGTCCAGCACCCGAATCCTGAATACCTCCGCCTGCGCGTTACGGTATTGAAAAATTATTAAAAAGCGCGATTTTAAACTGGGAGAATTTCAAGATCCAGCGACAAAAACATTTTTAAAGGAATCGCGTACTCTCTCTAAGTAAAACTAATACCCATTTCTGGGTTCAATAAAAAATAGTCTTTGTATTTAAATCGTTTGAAATCGCGAAACGTTTCAATATATATAACGACTATACGACTACTATATCATCTGTAACGCTGCAAAATTGCGCGTCACGATAAATAATCTCGTCCTCCTCGCTCGATGACTCAAGGGCGATCTCGCAGGTTCAACCTTGGACTTATAGGATATTTATTAATGATTTTTTTTTGTTTTTATATTTTTTTTTATGTATGATGGAGAGAGAGAGAGAGACGAACTTTCGGGTACGACAGGGAGAGTACATAACCAAAGAGATCGATGTATTTAATACGGGGATTCCACCTGACTCGTGTCGGACATTTCTCCCGGCATATAATCTTCACCGACGAGCTTCCATCCCGCTGAGCCTTTGGAGAAGACTTGTGGTCTCTATTACATCACATCATCGGCCACGCAACAAGGAGAGTCATTCGAACTTGGGCGCTCGAAAAAGGGATCTAACGCATGGTCGGTAGTGTAGCGAGCTACCGGACCTTAATGTACGAGCGATGTTCTTGCTAATTTTGCGTATTTGCCTAGCGAGGTGTCAGGTCCGGCGTTGCACTCTAGCGCTCTAGCGCTTACCCCAATTAGGGCATTTTGGAAGTCGTTAGGTGGGGAGGACAATTCCCGTGGCAGATCGATCGCGATCCTTCGGGGCTTTTTGGCGTTGGATATCGAGCGAGGAGGACGTACCGCTAATAATAATATATCGTACCGAGGATTTTGAGAGAGAATAACCGTCGAAACCCCGTTATCAAGGAACCGTGCCTGAGGAGTAATTCGTCGGCTTCCTTCCGTCCCGGTGAGCTTTTACACTCTCTTTGGTATTTTTCTGGTCTCCCAAAATTGTATATATTCCTTATTTTGTTATAAACGATAAAGTGGTTAAATTACGAAAATAGCATTTGGTCGTGCCGCCCGTGTTCGTCTCCCCGCGTGGAGAATATAAATCGTTGAAAATCCTTGGAATATTTCGTGTGCCCTTGCGAATTGTGGGCAGGTATTGTGTCATGGATTCTAGAACATTTATTTCTCCTAACGTGCGGGAGTTCTTCGCGTGAGGCTTCGAGCCATTTTCTATGAATTTAGCGTCCGTTAATAGATATTAAACGAGTAGAATCCGACGTGTGCGCGAATCGTCCTTGAGCCGACGTCCCGCAATAAGCCATAGTTTTAGTGTGTGTGTGTGGTCCGCGTGAGTGTCCTTGATTAGTCCCGTTAATAGCGTATTTTGGATTTTGGCGTGAGGGATTATAATTAAGGCCTTATTGCGTGTAAAGTTATTTGTTAAACAAACAAAATTCCATTGGCTGAGTCGTTTGTCGTGTTTGGATATTTGGTACTCGTCCCTCTCGGCCCTTGAGAATCGTTTGATTGAGTGTGTGTGTGTGTGTGTGAGCGAGGGTTCGTCCGTTGTCGGGACGATTATTATAATTGTTGGAGAATTCGTTAATTTAGTGGATCGAAGTGTGGCCACTAAACAGAGGAAATTTACGTGGACAATTTTATCGATTTCTTATCAAAGATATTTATTGATTGGAGTCATTCTTTCATTTTGTTGAATAAATTATTATATTTTGTGAGTCCCGTAATTGGTGGTTTTATTCAATAGACTCGAACTCTCAGCAGTCTTACCCCCCCACTCTACGTATTGCAGCTGACGCGCGGCCTGGGCTGGTAATTGTCGCTGTAAAGCATTGTTTCTCCTCCGGCGCGAAAGCGCCTGGCGCCCTGTTCTTTAAGAACGAAAAATAAGGAGGAGAAACAATTGGACAATTTAGGTTGCAATCGAATTTTCTCACGTTGGGTAAAATTCTGGTTACAAATTTGGCGCCCAACGTGGGGCCCACTTCTGAGAGTTCATAGTCCTTTTTGCAATTAATTTATTAAAATTTTTTTTTATTTTTTTTTTAATCATCTTTAAATTTTCCTGTGTTTTATTCCATCAAATTATTTCTTTCATTCATTTATTTATTTATTATCCATACCAATTTATTCAAATTTTAACATTATACGAAATTATTATTATTATTTATTCGAGTTCAGTATGATAATTGTTTAAACATTGTCCCGACAAAATTGTTGTGTGGTTGAGAGTTTTGTTTTTGAGTATACGAAAATCGGCAACGTGAAAAATATTTCGAACCTTGATAATACGCTCTCTTTCTGTCGTCCGAGCTCGAAGCTCGGCGTGTTTACGTTTTTTTCTGTTGATGTCGCCGTGAGAGCAACAGTCTTGCACTTGAGGAACTGATACTCCCGGCCAATGTTATTTCTTAGTAGAGCTTTGAAATATTACTTGTGAAATTTATATATTGTATTCCACGCCAAACATCTCGAGTCGAGCGAATTTGCAAGTCCCGACATATATATAGGGAGTTGTACGCCAAGTCGCCAAAGTGACAGCTAAACATACGATATTATAACTACTCGGTAAATTCTTTTGTCCATTCGGTCCTTGTTATTTATTTAAAATATTTCGTTCGTTTAATTGTTCTTTTATTGCAAGGGTGTTCGTCTAGTTTTTTTTTTGTTCGACTATTTTGACTCAAATTTTTTATTTCAAAAATTCCTTGTTGTTACTTTGTCCGACTTTAACTATTAGTGACGAATATTTATTTTATTTTATTTCTTGGACACTGTTGACAATAGGACAATTTTGTTTTTTTTTGACATTTCGTTTAAATCTTTCTTGACTTCGAATTCGTTTAATAATTTTGACTTATTGGCAGTTTTGTGTTTGTGTTCGACTTCACGGTTTTAATTATCATTGACACTTATTAGAATTTTAAAACGTTTGACATTATTTATTTTGTTTGTCTGACTTATTATTTTACACAGTGATCGTGTTGGAGACTTTGTCCCGGCATTATTGTTTCTTTTATTTATTTATTTATTTATTTTTTGACTAAGTTGACAATTTTTAAGTTCGCCCTTGTACTTCATTTATTTATTAAATTATTTATTGCTATTTTATCGGGACCAGACGATTAGTGAAAGTTTTTATTTTAGATTCATCTATCTTCGTGTAAATTGTATTTGGAATTATTTGTTTATGTGTGCTATTGTCAATACCAAATAATTATTATTTATTTATTTTTACGATACCGCTGTCCCGAGAAGTCGTAAAGGGACTTGCCGCTCCTCGACTATATCACATGTGGATTCGAAAATTTTATGTTTGATGTTTAATTATTTGTGTTAAGATTAAGGATTGTCAGATCCCGTGGTGGGAAAAGACTCTTGGCGCGGCGTATAGCCAGCAGCCAGAGACATCGTTTCTCCAAACATCATCCGATAATTTTATCATTGCGAGAAATTACAATTGCGATATATTTGCCTTCCTCGTACCGTTCAAGCTCGTACACGAAGGCCTTACTAGAAATCCAAAGGGAACTGCGATAGTCCCGGGGACATAATTATTTCATCCCAACAGACGTCTTGTTTTGCATTTTATTTTATTTTATTTTTCTCCTCTTTCCTTCTTCATATTTGAGGCTTTAGAGGTAACAGCTGAGGGCGACTTCCAGATTGAGGCGGGGTTTCGTTTTATTCTGGGTTAACTCCATTTTTTTTTTAATATTTTTTTTTATTCAACAAAAACAACATGTCTAATCTCAAGACCGCTGACCAGATCGCATGCATGTCGGAGGACGAAGTGAAAAATGAATTGTTGTCGCGGGGCCTGTCCGCCGACGGGTCATTGTTCGCATTGAAGGAAAGGCTTTATTTATCTAACGTGTTAGCGAATTCCACCGACGCTACTGTCTCGGGGATGCTTACTGTCCCTAGTTTGGCGGAAAATGCTCTCCCCAGGGACAGGGACCACATCGTGCGTGACAATGAAGTACCAGCGGGTAGCCCTCCGCACCATCCTTTTCATAGTTCTTCTCCACGAGCTCGAGAAAGTAACCTTCGATGCAGCACCGCTGCTGTGACGGCCAGTGACATCCTACGCAAGTGGGATGTTACTTTTTCGGGCAAACGAGGGGAAGATGTAGATTTGTTCCTCGAACGCGTGGAGGATAGCAAAGGCATGATCACAATATCCGACCGTGAGCTGATGAGTTGCCTCCCTCTTTTCGTAACCAACTCAGCCTATAATTGGTACAAATTCAATCGTTCCAAATGGACTACATGGGAACAGTGTAAGTCTGCTTTCCGTAGAAGGTTTGGAGATCCTTATTATCAAGACGCGTTACGGGAGGAGATCCGTTGCAGGACGCAAGGAGGGGAGGAGTCGGTGGCTGAATTTTTCTCATGTATGCGTTCTCTATTTTGCCGAGCCAATCCAGAAATTGGGGTTGCGGAGCAAGTCAAGACGACGTATCGGAATTTGTTGCCTAGGCTGCAAATTTCGATACCCCCCATAAACTCATTTAACTTAGAACAGCTGGAAGAACTGGCGACGCATTTTGAGAGAGGTTACATGGCGGTCAGCTCCTACCAAGCTCCTCGGGCACCAGAAAAATCGGTGCATCCACAATTTGCGTACCACGCGCCACGTTCCGCGAAGCCACACATTTCTTTCGAAACGCCACCAACTTCCTATTCAAGAGACAAAGGAGAGTTCAGCCCGCGACGCAATTATCGCTTTAACCAACGTGGCGGCTATCCTCGGGACACTCGTCCCGCCTCTCCACGACACCCAGCTTTTCTGACACAGACTAGTCCTCGAGTTGCAACCCCAACTACGCTACCTCGCTCTGCTTTAAAGGGTGGGTCAGGCTTTCAGCCGACAGGGGCCACAGCCACGAATCCGTTCCTCGCGGCTGCAGCATCACCTGGAAGCACTGGAGGACCTACTACACCTACATCTTCACTTGGTCCGGTGGTATGCCACAACTGTGGTAAAGAAGGCCACTTCGCTAGAGGTTGCGCCATTCCGCGTAAAGTTAAATGTTTCCGGTGCGGTAAAGAAGGAGAGACTACACGTACTGCCCATAATTGCCAGGGAAACGGTTACGGAGGCCGCCGTTAGGGGGCTGTGCGTCTCCGCTCGCATTTGAGAGTTCCCCGATGTCCGGTTCTCATTGTGGTTCCGGAGATGAGCCAACCGCGCATGCTTCCTTGGTGATCCTACTGGAGATTGCTGGGAGAAAGATGTCTGCAATGGTAGACGGTGGGGCGACCGGTACCTTCATCAGTACCGAGGGTTTGTTAACGCTTGTAAGGTTGGGCTACTCCAGAAGGCCGACATCTCCACATGAGAGTACGGTCGCCAACGGTCAGTCAGTCATCTGTACCGAGGAGGTCGTATTTGATGTGAGGTTAAAGGGTCATACGAGTAGAATGGTCGCGCGAGTTTTCCATTCTCTTCCGGTTCCGCTTATGTTGGGACTGGATTCGCTTTATAATAAATACGATATCATTTCACACTTACAACTGTCTATTTTATTAAGCGTGTTATGTTCTTGTGATGTCCCGTTTACCGTCCGATAAGACGATTGCAGGTCCTTTCAATACGGAAGTCCCAAGGATGATCCGAAAAGCCACCTGAAGATTTGTTTTTTTTTGTTGTTTTTTTTTTTGTTTTCTCGGGAAAATAATACGGACGATAAGATGTCTGGGAGTCCACGCGAGACGTCAGGTGATGGCACTTAGTTGAACAATTATTTGAAATTATTTTTCTTCATGTATATATTTTTTTTTAACGAGCCTGCGAGATACGGGAGAGTCGAAAGCGAGGGGCGCGACCTTATACGCGAGTTCGAAAACTAGGACCAGAAGGGTGTAAAAGGTTTTGCCGGCCGAGGGCGGCCGTGTTTAAGGAGGGGAGGATTTGTAACGCTGCAAAATTGCGCGTCACGATAAATAATCTCGTCCTCCTCGCTCGATGACTCAAGGGCGATCTCGCAGGTTCAACCTTGGACTTATAGGATATTTATTAATGATTTTTTTTTGTTTTTATATTTTTTTTTATGTATGATGGAGAGAGAGAGAGAGACGAACTTTCGGGTACGACAGGGAGAGTACATAACCAAAGAGATCGATGTATTTAATACGGGGATTCCACCTGACTCGTGTCGGACATTTCTCCCGGCATATAATCTTCACCGACGAGCTTCCATCCCGCTGAGCCTTTGGAGAAGACTTGTGGTCTCTATTACATCACATCATCGGCCACGCAACAAGGAGAGTCATTCGAACTTGGGCGCTCGAAAAAGGGATCTAACGCATGGTCGGTAGTGTAGCGAGCTACCGGACCTTAATGTACGAGCGATGTTCTTGCTAATTTTGCGTATTTGCCTAGCGAGGTGTCAGGTCCGGCGTTGCACTCTAGCGCTCTAGCGCTTACCCCAATTAGGGCATTTTGGAAGTCGTTAGGTGGGGAGGACAATTCCCGTGGCAGATCGATCGCGATCCTTCGGGGCTTTTTGGCGTTGGATATCGAGCGAGGAGGACGTACCGCTAATAATAATATATCGTACCGAGGATTTTGAGAGAGAATAACCGTCGAAACCCCGTTATCAAGGAACCGTGCCTGAGGAGTAATTCGTCGGCTTCCTTCCGTCCCGGTGAGCTTTTACACTCTCTTTGGTATTTTTCTGGTCTCCCA
The DNA here is from genome assembly GCA_947507545.1 of Clistopyga incitator. Taxonomy (NCBI): domain Eukaryota; kingdom Metazoa; phylum Arthropoda; class Insecta; order Hymenoptera; family Ichneumonidae; genus Clistopyga; species Clistopyga incitator. Next base: position 7,132,628 of record OX382172.1, on the reverse strand, counting down.
AAATTGTATATATTCCTTATTTTGTTATAAACGATAAAGTGGTTAAATTACGAAAATAGCATTTGGTCGTGCCGCCCGTGTTCGTCTCCCCGCGTGGAGAATATAAATCGTTGAAAATCCTTGGAATATTTCGTGTGCCCTTGCGAATTGTGGGCAGGTATTGTGTCATGGATTCTAGAACATTTATTTCTCCTAACGTGCGGGAGTTCTTCGCGTGAGGCTTCGAGCCATTTTCTATGAATTTAGCGTCCGTTAATAGATATTAAACGAGTAGAATCCGACGTGTGCGCGAATCGTCCTTGAGCCGACGTCCCGCAATAAGCCATAGTTTTAGTGTGTGTGTGTGGTCCGCGTGAGTGTCCTTGATTAGTCCCGTTAATAGCGTATTTTGGATTTTGGCGTGAGGGATTATAATTAAGGCCTTATTGCGTGTAAAGTTATTTGTTAAACAAACAAAATTCCATTGGCTGAGTCGTTTGTCGTGTTTGGATATTTGGTACTCGTCCCTCTCGGCCCTTGAGAATCGTTTGATTGAGTGTGTGTGTGTGTGTGTGAGCGAGGGTTCGTCCGTTGTCGGGACGATTATTATAATTGTTGGAGAATTCGTTAATTTAGTGGATCGAAGTGTGGCCACTAAACAGAGGAAATTTACGTGGACAATTTTATCGATTTCTTATCAAAGATATTTATTGATTGGAGTCATTCTTTCATTTTGTTGAATAAATTATTATATTTTGTGAGTCCCGTAATTGGTGGTTTTATTCAATAGACTCGAACTCTCAGCAGTCTTACCCCCCCACTCTACGTATTGCAGCTGACGCGCGGCCTGGGCTGGTAATTGTCGCTGTAAAGCATTGTTTCTCCTCCGGCGCGAAAGCGCCTGGCGCCCTGTTCTTTAAGAACGAAAAATAAGGAGGAGAAACAATTGGACAATTTAGGTTGCAATCGAATTTTCTCACGTTGGGTAAAATTCTGGTTACACATCATATATAAAATAATCATTTTTCACGTTAATACGTTTTTAAATTATAAACCCATGTTCACATACGCGCTTTACTTTAATATATATATATTTTGAAAAAATTTTAAAAAACTTCTTTAAAAGAAATGAAACCCTATTGCATTTTTCATAATTCATCTTGAGTCAATCACCACATACGTTCTATACATTAGCTATTGTGTGGTATCAATCTATGGACCATACATTTATAGTAAGTGGACCTTAACAAAAAAAAAACAGAACGAAGTGGAATCAGATACAATTCAATTTTAATACTTTTTTATATTTTAAGTAGACATCATAAACCACTCAGATTTGAGGAACAACAGCAGCAGCAGCAGCAGCATCAGCAGAAAACTTTATTCACGAATTTGAACAACAATTTGGAATCTATGAATAATGTTGAAGGAAAAAAATAAATAAACACCCTTCATATATGAGGAATTTAACGAATAAATAAAAATGTAATGGACTATACTATTTTATTATTATAATAACTACAAAAACGCTTACATATAAGAAAACTTTAAAGTAAAATACAGCCTAATATTATACTAATTTTTTTACATTTCCACTGTGACGAGCCCCTCGCACGAGTATTTCGGATTGACTCGCACGGGGAGCCACGACCAAATATTCAGTTCCGGCTAGCGGGAAGGGGTGCAGTTCGGGGACTATACGCGAAATTAATATTCGACTCTGCACTCTTTTACTTACAAAATAGTAACGACAATTTATTAATTATTTAGCATAAAGGCTTTCAGTTCTATACAAAAATCGAACACAAGAGACTTGAGTCCGACAGTAATCGCGATCCTATACTATTGTTCTCCCAAGAACTCTCAAGGTCGGCCGGAGAAGCCGGTCGCGACGGAGGGAATACTGAGCCACACGTAATGAATAATTGCGGGTGCACCACGTGCGCCTACTTTATTTCCCGGTGGAATGTCTCCCTGTCGCAACGCTGCTTTCCTGGCTTGCCGGACGCCGATTTTCTCACAGTCTCCTCTGCTTAATCCGCCACGGCGGATCACGCGTACACGGGTCGATCGGGATGCTCTTTGAGTCTCACGTGGTACTTGTCCGCGCACGGCGAATCGTTCGACTTTCAATTACTTCTATAATAGCAAAGGCAATTTTCGCGCGAGGGCGTCTGCTTAGAGCGACTGATACTTTTCTAAGTGCTCGGCGACAGCCTATTACTCAACGCGACACTGCTTAATGTCTAATGCAATTCTTTATCTCGGCGAAGAACAAGACTAGACTTATTACCGGTACATCCCAAACTAGACTGCTCAATTCGTTACTTAAAATCCGACTCTGACAAAGACAAATACTAGACTAATCAATTCGGTGTCCCATTTTCGACGTATCAATTCGAGGACAGGAATTAGACTGAATTCTCGCACGCTCTGCCGGGTTACGCGGGCCTCGGACGTCCGGGGTGGGGGTCACGGCCTCACATCGACTTCGTCGATCGTCGCGCTCTTCCGTCTTCCTTCTCTCTGTCCGTCCTCGAGCGTCTTCCCGGGCTGACGCTCTAATTCCGAGAATCCTGTGGAATAATATACTCACGGCAGTCAAACGTTCATTGTTCGAGTTTGACGCCGAGGAGCGATTCTGTTGCCACGCGGTTTTTGGTGCTCGAGCACTCTGGGCCTAGCGCGTTGCTGCGAGCGCGCACTAGCGCCTCGTCACACCTCTTATGCAATTATACTCGATTATTCTACCGTAAATGATCAAATAATAAGCCGATGTTGCGGCAGGAAAGTTTTCCGCGGACTCAAACTCCAGACGAATGTCAACCGGACCTGATTGTAAGGACACATTTTGCTTATAACAATCAATGACAATGACAAGCAGTGCGTATTTTAAAAAGTTAGCTTTGCTGAGCAGTGGTTCTGAATCCTTGCTGTAGTAAGAGGTCAGAAAGTTGGTATACATATCGTAGAGTAAAGCATATCGATTGCGTCTAATATCAAGATTCAAATTCCCGTACGGATAACTTTGTGAATTCAAGAACAATTTGATAGCCCGAATATTACAATAATCTAAATAACTGGCGTTTTTAGTGGCACTATTTTTTCGTTCAGTCTGAAACACTACGATAATGTCTCGATGTTTCTCGAGTTGCGTGGAGGTTTTCAATGTCCAGATGTGTTTCGATGTAGCCGGTAACAGTGAATACTCGTACAATTCCCATGCACCGTAACTGAGAGAAATGGGTTTGGCCTTGGTGATATAGTTGAGTAATTAAATTTTTCGTTGATCGGCAAGCTTCATATAAGGTATCATCCATTCGATTTTAAGCAGAGAAATTTTGAATTGTTCTTCCGCTGCACGAACAGCTGTAGTTGACTGTACAGTCGCATTGGTATTGGTATTGGCCCTTGTGTAACGGCAGCATTATGATCCCGTCACCTTAGTTCGTGGGATTGCTTATGTCAGCAATCCCACAATAACCCTTATCGCACTAAACGCGGTCCGCGGGCCTGCGCGACGCCCGAGGACTCGTTAGTTCTATAGCACATCTCCAACGACCAACATCCACCTATAATTACTGTGCACTCTCCCGAATTATAATAAAGACATTTACGAGACAAACAAGTCCATTCATTACACTTGTAAGAATCCGTTCGTGCTTGGCATTGACGATGATTCGACGATAATCTTCAGCAAAGTCAGTATCACACTTAGTGGGATGGAGATATCAAGTAACCATTATCATCGGCTACCTTGATCGGCTCATCATCATTACTGATCCACCCAGCATTCTCAATCAGAGATGTCTGACTGAGACTCTGAGAAACATAATTTTTCATCAGTGTTGTGAGACCTACGTTTTTAATTCTATCGATCTCGATGGCATTTAGCTCATATCGTATCTCCTCAAACAAATGAGTTCGTCCATCAGCCTTGGTCAATCTTCCATACACATGCGGGGAACTCTTGCTTGGCAGCGAGCACAGGTCCTGATGCAGAACGGCAATACGAATTTCATCGTTGTTATTGAAGGTTGATGATGCATACGGTTGGTGCGTATGAGTCTCGTAGTGGGCAATGAACTCATCAAAGATTATCGGTTTTTGTATCGTTAGAATTTCTTCCATGGTACGAAACAAACAATTGCAATGCAACAGAAGCGAATAGTTATTTCTCCCTTCTCCGAATTTTGAGACCCAGATTTTTCAGAAACTGAATATTTTGACGTGTTAGCTCTTGGCGAAGCGGTCGATGACTGTTTCTCACCGGACATATCGGCACACTTTTATAACTCTTACCGATTCCGGTTTCAAATACAATACCCATTTCAGGTCTTTACATGTAATCTTATCGTTATAATCTTTCCGCGGAAATTCACCAACTGTCCCTCTTGAACGACAATTTTGAATTGAAGATGGTCTATAGCTTGAACGGTGATCGGAAGGTAAATGACATGGGTGGGTACTTCAACGATCTTATATCCCGGTGGGACAACGGATAAAAATTCGTGAATCTTGTGCACACGTTGTTAATTGATGTATGCACCACAGTCGACCAATAGAATCGTCCGGAATGAAATTTATAGATCGATCGCATTTGATTTCACTACACAGTGTGTTGTTATTGGGTCGCAGACTGATCGAAATATTGCGAGGAGACAATACTTTCTGTAACTAATTCTCAATATCCTCAATTTCATAGCTCCCTGGTATACTGATGACTTCTTCTCCCACATAAAACTTAGTATTTCCCACATCGATATTGGGAATTAAATTTAAAGTCAGTAGCTCAACGAGACCCAATGTATAGTTTTTAAAAGGTGACATCTCAAGAGGTGGAAAATAGCGAGCTTCTAATACCGAAGAAGTGCCTGACAGCGTTAATGTGAAAGAATCACCCATTGTAGCTGTTGCTTAACTGGAGTTCTGATCCATGTGAGAGTACATGTTATAGTGCACCACTTAGAAATTTGAGATAAAGGTGTCCACATACCACAGTATCATAGTCTTGATATTTTTTATAATTATATTTTACAACGCTATCAACACCGAGATATCTCATTAAATCTGGAGGTGGTTGTAGGGTAGTATAAAGTAGTCATTAACTTTGAAATTTTATTGTTTGGTGGTGTCAAGTGCTCTGGACACAAAGGTAAATCCTTGTGAAGTTCATGAAGATCTTCCGGGTACTCTAAGTCTACTTCGAAAATATACCCTGAGTCTGACTCGTCAGGAATATTAGAAATATTAACAGACTCATTAACGCATTCGAAAGAGCCGTACGGTAAATATTGAGACATAGCAGCTCCGTAAAGATTGTTTACATCGAATTACATAAGGTATGATTCCTCTTACCTTGGTGCGAAGTCTACCCCCATGTACCTATTATTCACTTAAGCGTATCGATTTATTATTGAAAAACGTATTAACGTGAAAAATGATTATTTTATATATGATGATATAGTAGTAGTCGTTATTAATAGTTAAAAAAAATTTTTTCACATATAAGCATTCTCACAATTTTTTTGTTTTTTGGTAGGATCGTGCTGGTAGGATTGCTCCGTCGATGTGTTGCAACCGGGCCAAATGGCCCAAGACGTCAACGTACGTCGTTGTAGTTTCCGAATAGCTGCCAATTGCGTTGCAAATCGTAAGATTCACCTGTGGAGGTAAAGACATGAATGTCCAGCTCCTCGGTATGATGATGTCAGGTGCAAACCTGACGTACAATGCCTCGTTTTACATATCCATCCTATTGTAAGTGTAATGAATGAACTTGTTTGTCTCTATAAAGGTCTTTATTATAATTCGGGGAGAGTGCAAAATAATTATATGAGGCATGTTGGTCGTTTGAGATGTGATATAGAACTGAAGCACCCTCGGGCGTCGCGCAGGCCCTCGGACCGCGCTTAGTGCGATAAGGGTTACTGTGCGATTGCTGACCTAAGCAATCCCCCGAACTAAAGTGACAGCATCATAATGCTGCCGTTACACTCCCCCTGTTGCTGAACGATGCTCTGCATCGTATGGTAATTTTTTACAACTTGGTTTCCTTGAGTAGGCTCAATACAATAATAATTTGGTAATAACGGATAGTTGCTCTCCCGGTCTTTAAAAAAAAAACAATGCTCCGAATCGTGGGTAGCTTTTGATTCTATATAACATTTAAAAAAATTTGCGATTATGATTCTATACAATATTAAAATTTTTGCGTCTTTCCAAAGTATTTTTAAGATGTGGTTCGTTATTGGAGCTTTGATTTTAGTTTCCAATATTGGGGTTAATAGGTTAGTAAATAATGATTTTGTCAGGCCCGTTGTGAATGTATATGTGTGTTGTTGGTTGCTGGCTATTGGTCGTTGATTGTTGTTTGCTGGTTGATTTCCCAAAAAAGTGTCGAGCAAATTTCGATCTGGGATGTTGGTTTATTGGTTATTATATCTCCAATTGAGTATCCAAAAACGTATGCTTTCCTCGTTCTTTCTGAATCTCGATCTTTATCTGAATGCTAGTAATCTGAAAATGACTAATTGTGCATTAGTTTTCGTGTTAGTGGATGAGGTTTGTTAAGCGGATTAGGTTGGGTTTTGGTTTTATGTACTAAATATTGAATTAATAATTTTTTTTTTTTCAAAACGAATTAAAAATATCAGTGTTGTGGTGATTTCCTTGTTTTGATTTTTTTTCGGTTTTCCTTTAATGTTTACATATTTTAAGGTGATTTCCAAATCCTTTATTTTTCTCACATCAATATATTTTGTCGTATGTTTTGTAACTCCTTCTTGGTTCTTGGTACCTGTGGTTATTTGAATGGTTGGACCTGTAACATTCTATTCTAATTAATTTAAAGGGAAGGGTTAGTAAACGAGTACTTGTTATTTTGGAAGTGGTTGGATTGTAATGATGTCTACAGATAGAAAAGTGTGAGACAGTAAAAAATATATATATAAATATCAAGATGACAATGTTTCGATGGCAGTCAAAAATTTTACAGTTACTTGATTTTTTTTTTTTTGTTTGACAGGTCGAATAGATGACTTATGGCTATTGCAGCTAACTTATACATTTGAAAAGATTCTATGAATATGTTTAATTATATTTGAAATGATAGGTCAATAATTCCCACTGATTCGTAGTCTCTCTTAATTCTTCTAGATCGTTTACATTTTGTGAAAATATAAAATTTATCGAGCAAAATCGATTTGTTTGTACACTGAAATAAAAATTATTTATAAATAACTCATTCTTTTATTTTTTTCTTTATCTGTTTATTCAACTCAATTTTCATTTTTTTTTTTTGATCGATTTTTCATGAAATTATTATAATGTTTCTGTTTCTGTTGACTGGCAAGTAAAACTGACATACGGTGTTTTGTTTTAATTTTAATTCTTTAAGGAAATTATTAATCCGTGTCCGTGCGTGCGTGCATGTATGTGCGTCGTTAAGCAAGAATTTTGTTGCGTATTAATTTTGTAATATACATATTTTTTGTTATGTATTTATATATTTAATTTTTTTTTGTAAAATGACATTTCATGTGTGATTGTCGTATGATATTTCGAGGTGATTGAATGGAGGTGAGACATTGTATTTTTGGTAATTCACAACAAATGCATCGATTACTTTGAGTATTCTGTGATAAAGTTCTTTGACTTGACATATATCGATGGATATTAATGGTATGCGGAAATTTGGCTTCGCTCATGGCTGCATGTCGTTGTTATCAAACGGTCAATGTTCGGTATTTTTGTCTGCGCTTCTTCTGATTGCATGGGCAAGAGGTTACTGCAAGTTTGGTTCAATCTTTAATTCCGCCAAATGGTCTTCATAGCACTTAACGGTTTGATGGTCATCAGGTACAGTTGGTGACCTGAATATTGGTATAACCGGTGGTTGGCCCCTATCGTTTTCAAAGTTGAGTAGAAATGGTCTAAAATGAGACTTCCCTGATTGTTGTGTAGTCTTTAGATCATTGATTTTCGAATCCATAAGCCTTGGGGGTGACCTGAAGATTGGTCGAACAGGTGGTTCACTTATATTTTGATCACCAAATGACTCTCCGATTAGCATTGGTGATGATGGGTTTCCAAGTTTGGCGAATCCTCCATCCTTGGTTGCTGTCTCGTTGGTCGATTCTTTTCCGTTTTGTTGAGCCTGTACGTCGTCGTTTAGTTTTGGGATTGTTTGTTTGTGCCTCGTTGGGCTAGTTTGGTTTGGCCTCTTTGGGCTCGTTGTGTTTGGTCTCGTTGGACGCGTTGTGTGATGCCTCGTTGGGCTAGTTTCGACGCGCCTCGTTGGGCTTCCTCCTTTTTCGAACACGTATTTCGTTCTCGATAATATCCTTGATTTGTCGCCTTGGTCAATATTTCCTTCGTTCGATGTACCTTCTTGAGTTTGCTTGCTTCTTTTGCTTCGTGTAAATAGGTTTCGAGAATATTCCTTTTTCCTTCGCTTGGCCGTTTTCCTTGTTGATGTGAGTTATTCTACATCCGATGGTGATTCGCAGTTATCGTCATCTATTCACGAATCTATTTTTTGTTGTGCACTCTCCTCAATTTGGCTTGGTAATATTGTTGGTTTTGTGAGATTGTGATTTGATTCTACTGTGTTTGTGAATGAGTGTATGGAATAATGAATTTTCTTAAAGAAATAACATTGATCAGTTTTTAGTTTTAACCCAGCGTTTGTCAGTTCTCTGGCAACTCTGTCGAATTTAGTTGCATGTTCTTCCAGAGTTTTCGCATGAATAACAATTTCGTCATGGTGTACAAACAAGTCGTGTCCACTAAGTCCTGATTAGATAATGTCAAGCAAATTAATGAGCGTTGTAAATCTTTCGAGATTTGAGTCAATTTTTCTTTATCCTTCGGTTTGCTCAGAATAGGATTGTAATTTAAAGGTAGAAACATAACGAGCATTGGTCAATTGATCGAGAATATCGTGAACTTGTGGGATTGGATATGCATTTATATTAGTCGGATACATGAGATTGCAAGCGTTAACAGATATGTGCCATTCATTCCTGTGTTGTATTCTATCTTCAGTAAGTACAGCTCAAGTTAGAGAATCCTTATCTGTTTCAAAGATAAATCCAGAAAAAAAAGTTAACGGTTATTTGGAGAAACAAGCTATATCCAGGAATGTAAAACAATTCTTGATGTTTCAAGACTAGACTAAATGTATGTTCCCGTTCTACGGCATTTAGATTATTTAAATGAAGCAGTGAACGTAGTTGGTGCATTCGTTGTATTTCACTTCCTGCGCTATAACTCTTTGAATTACATCGAGATCCGAGATCGTAGGGCTTCGTAGATGTATAATGAACTTTTTGCAGTGTTACCTCGGGAATCAAGAATTTCGCTGTAGTTGAAGTGGTGTTAATTGCATAAAGTCGTGCTACTCCATTGATGTTTTTTACAAAAACTTTTCCTAAATATATTCCTTTTTGAATTTTGATTTCGGGTACGTAACCTTCGAAAATGTTTTGATTCAATACTCTGACAGTTATGGGAGTTTTCGATCTGGGTGAAATCGAAATGAAATTCGAGGTTTCAAATGGAACTGGAGGTACCATTATTTCGTGGTTCTTGATATTTAGTGCCTTTAAATCATGTTTCGTGTCGCACTGTTCCACGAAAACGCAATTTCGTTTTTTTAAATTATCTTTTATATTATGACAGAATTTTCGGAGACGCTTAGTTTTTCGTGTCGCGAGGGACTTGAGTGTCTGTGAAGATCGTTGATGGATTTTTCGTGTGAACTAAAGTTGCAGTTGTTGCGATATCTGTCGTGCCCGTCATTGTGATATCTGTCGCGTTCGTCGTTGTGGTATCTATAGCGATCGACATTGTGATATCTGTCTCGTGAGTTTTGTCTGTATCTGTAGCGTGAATTTTCTCTGTATCTGTCGCTTGAATTGTGTCTATACCTGTCGCGTGAATTTTCTCTGTATCTGTCACGTGGGTTCTGTCTGTACCCGTAGCGTGAATTTTCTCTATATCTGTCGCGTGAGTTGTGTCTGTACCTGTCGCGTGAATTTTCTCTGTATCTGTCGCGTGAGTTTTCTCTGTCCCTGTATCGTGAATTTTCTCTGTATCTGTCGCGTGAGTTGCGTCTGTACCTGTCATGTGAATTTTCTCTGCACCTGTCGCGTGAATTGTGTCTCTGCATGTGACGTAAATTGTTTGTGTCCGTCGCGTGAATGTCTCTTTCGTGAATCATCAAGATAATTACGTGAATAATTACGTTGATCCAGTGAAGGGTCACGCCGATCACGGGAATCGCTACTACAATTATACGAATAATTGCGGCGCTCCTGTAAAATGTCACGGTGATTTCGCAAAATTGAGGTGTCTCTATATGTGCTGTACGCCATTTTGTTTGTATAGGTTATTGAGAAAGTTTAGGTTAAATTTTTTTGGTTTCGATAATTTATTGGCATAATCGAATTTTGGGTCTGTTATTTTTATTTTTCTTCATTTAATAATCAAAATGTTTTCGTCCTCTAGTTTCGTGAATTAAAGAAACGAAATTTGAAGTTCATTAATGCATTTGAACAGAAATAGAAGTTTAATCTCTAGTTTTATTTGAATAATCGGATTTTGTTACTTGTGTTTGATAATGTCATGTTAATGGAATAATAGAATAAATTAATAAAATTTGTCAGATTACTGTTTGACATTTGTTGAGGTTTAACGAGGAATTTTTTCAAGGTATATTATATCTATGGAGCTGTATGTAAGAGTGAGAACAAGAATCGAGCTAGCCGCGCGTTACAAAGGAGAGAATAACGAAAAATAACAACATGCTATGCACGTTCAGCGTCATGTCAAATAATGATTAGAATGGTTAATAAAATTGTACTTACAGTGCAAATAAAACTAATAATGCTTTTTTCATTAAAATGGTCTGTTTAACGAAATTTGCGAGTTTGTGATAACTATGTCTTCTTTCCTTCCTTCTTTTTATATATGTTTTGAGAAATTTTTCTGTTGGCTTCCTTCCTTCCTTCTATTTGGTATATTTCCTTGTATGTTTGTATGTTATTTGGCTGATGTTCTTCGAGATGATGTTACTTGAATTTTGTATTTTTTACGAAACTTTTAACTACACTGATTGCTTTTTTTTCATATAAAATAACTTTTTTTTTTCTTTCAGTGCGCGTGGTTTGTATATTCGCAACACTTCTGACACCAAATGTAATGGATGAACTTGTTTGTCTCTATAAATGTCTTTATTATAATTCGGGGCGAGTGTATGAAGTATGAGTATATGAAAGGGATAGTGCTACAAAAAGGAAATACTTATTGCTGTGTCGAAATTGGCTCTCAGTTTTCCTCGAGATAAATAATCGTCCATAACGCCTCTCGAGTATAGCATTGCGCGCGATGCTCACACCGTCGGCATTGTGTCCACCTCTCAAACGAAAAAGAATCATTCGCCGGTAAGCTCGATAAAATGCTCACGCTGTCAACATATAGGGTGGCTATACTCAAACCATACCATAGTATTCTGAAATAAAAATTTTAAACGCTTATCATTATAATGCATCACAAAATGTTTTACTTATACACAGGACATGAACCCTGGGCAGTCAGTCGATCTCAGACATCGGTGGTATACGTAAAAATTCATCACTATGGGTATCATTCTTGTTATACAAGGTTTCAAACGCCTTTGCAATGAATTTGTGCTAAAAGAACTTGGTGCAGTAGCCATTTAGCCTAATGAAACAGGTAAAGAAGACCTTACTTGCATCCTATTCGAACCACCGTGTCCATGGAAAGAATTGCCGCAAAAATATACGAAGACAAATTTATGGTGAACATACCATTTTCATGGTATATTTTGGGATGTCGGTGACGTTCGCTACAGTGGAGTGAAAGAAGTAATTAAAAAAATTGTAGAGAACTTCAGTTGCATCTACGTGAAGGGATTCGAAATGTAAAAGTGGCTCGGACGTATCATCGGAAATTCGAAGCCAATTTTTAATTCGGAAAATTTGGGCTACCACAAAATGCAGAATCTAGATGTGTCAAAATGTCATTACCATCACTATCACAAAAATGTATCAGCATACCACTGTGCAATCGAAAACTTTGAACGACTAAAAATTGGGTACGGAGGAACTATCCGACATTCATCGACAAGTCACTCAAGATCTATTCTGAACTGGTGAGTTTTAGTAAAATGAACCCTGAAGATCTCGTATTTCTACCGAAAACCTTTCTGCTCATGTATGCTGCAAACTCCATTGGAGAGGCTTATGAAATATTACTGAATAAATTACAAACGGACAAGGAAATTGCCAACTGTCGTAGGTGCTATCAACATTATCAATCATATAAGAAGGATGACAGTATCAATTAGTTTGATGGACCTATACCCATGATTAAACACTGCTTGTTTTGTAAACTTTTTCAAGAAATGTAATGTTGTAAGAATCGAAATATTAAAAAATCTTAATGTGATATTTATAAATAAATTGTTTCAACATCCTACAACGTACTTTTTATGACTTTTTTTCACATAAAATATTCTTTAAAAGACCATCTCACCATTCCCAGTCAAAGATACGTGATATCAATCAATAAGAGGATACCCATTCCTAAAAACATCGATCCGATTCGCCGATTATGGTTATATTATGGTTATTCGTCACACACACACACACACACACCTGGGGCTGAGGAGTTACTGCTACCAGACGCGTCTCTAAGCGGATAGGAGGATGCCCACTGTCCTTAGATGATAAGTCGTAATAAGACGTAGTTTCCGACGATGCAGGTGTTACGTCTTACCCGAGGATCGGGTTGACGAACACGGTCGGTCTCGCTTTTGCGTCAAGGCTTGTTAGCCTTTTACTGCAGGGACGGAGACCTCGCCTAACGATTAGGGAGAATGGACTGTACCTGGAGACTTGTTGACTCAGCTTCGTGATGATCGGTACCCGGTGTGATGGCTTCTTGGTCGGGTAGCAGTTGGAATGAATAGTAGTCAGCAACGTTAAGGTTACACAATAGTTTATTTGTTACTTTTACAATATTTGAATTAAGTAGCCATTGCTCGACTAATTGAATAAATGTCACCCTGGTCCCTAGTGGTGCAGTGACAGAAGTTAATTGTGTTGTGGACTAATTCCAATCGAAGACTGAGTGATGTCTCAGGAAACATCGTGGTTTTATACCCCACAATGGCCTAATTCGAGAGAAAGGGGAGGTGTGAATTCCTAGGAACTGTTCGTCTTATTATTGATTGATATCCCTTCTTTCGAATGATCTCTTCCTGTATGTCCCTTATTGTATAAAATGTGACTAATCTTTGGGGAGGAGAGTCGGGGGCCGTCGCCTCTTAGGTGTAGGTTTTATGAAGAGGATTAACATACTTGTGTTTAATACGAAATACCCCAGCTAGTATTTAAATAGAGGAAACAGGGCCTTCTGATGTAACACAGGCCACGGCTGATGTGAGCTTGCTCTGCCGAGGTGTAAGTTACAACAGTAGTTCAGGAGCCAGCCACTTCGGGCCTTGATCAGGGAGTACGCAGTGAGTGCTTGAGATCGGAATATTCACCGCCCCGAGCGAGTCCAGTCCGTCCGTGTATTCCGGGACTGGCTAAGTGTCGACTAGGCCTCAGGGAACTGGGGTAGGAGTACTATCTCCGAGGGTACACCCGTTCCTAGTTATAACAACCCGCTCCACTCCGTACGATGCGCTGGTAAATTTCAAAAGATGAGTAATATAAATGAAACAAACAAGAGTGTAAATGGGCCTCATACCCAACATGAAGCGATTGAAGCAAGCGCTGAAATGAAGCGGATGAAAGCGTGGGAACACCTTGAAGGGCTGACCATTGAGTTAAATGATTTCGTCCAGTCAAAGGTCAACATTCACAAGGCGATAAATACCGAGACGACTAGTGTACTTAATGCCCTTCATAGGTTTAAAAAACTTGATGAAGCATGGCGCTCATCAGTACGACGCAATCCTCGTGCCACACCGGACAAAGCTGCTGTTGTGACTGATGACGAAATGGACACCGGAGTCGAAGGTGACAGTGAGTCAGCTGCTAGTGATGTCCAGAAAAATAATACCAAGAACAACAGGAAGAGAGAACGAAGTTCACCGGAACCTGTGGACTCGCAAATGAACAAGAAGTTGGATGCGAAACGTAGTCCACTGTCGATACCAGCAGCGCCTTACGCTGGCAAGAAACAGACGACGGCTTGGAAGCTTGTTCAGTCCAAGAAGGACTTGCAGAAACAGAAGAAAGAGCAGTTACGGACGGAGCAGTCGAAGCAGCCGAGAAAAAAGCCCCGGCCCGAACCTAAGCGCAAAAAACCGCGCAAGTGGATCAAACCAAACGCACTGATCATCCGTCCAGCTGAGCCGGCGAAGTACGCTGAAATTCTGCGTCGAATAAAGAAGGACGTCCCTCAAGAGCAGGCTCAAACGACGGTGGATAAGATCAACAAGACCACGAACGGATTTGTTGATTACTATTTCGAGAAAGAGAGCTGTCAAAGGTCAAGTCCTGCAGAAGACCATCGCAGACATCCTCAAGGATGAGGCCAAAGTGATCTGCAGAGGACCACAGGAGGTCATCGAAATCCAAGACATCGATGACGAGACAACGAAGGACGACATTCAAGCTTCCCTGATAAAAGTAGCTGAAGAAGCTTGTTAGACACCACTGGAGGAAATCAAGATCCGTAAAGCCTACAGAGGTACCCAGGTTGGTACGGTAACGCTACCAACAACCACAGCAAGGACATTGCTTGATGGAAATGGCAAAATTCGAATTGGCTGGGTAAACTGTCGAGTAAGAGCAACGAAGAGACCAATTCAATGCTTCAAATGCTGGCATTTCGGACACCTTGGATCCCAGTGTAAAGGTGAAGTAGACCGGTCGAATCTATGCATAAGATGCGGTCAAGAAGGACACAAGATTGCTGATTGTAAAAATCCAGCCAAATGTGTATTATGCGCTGAAAAACAAAGCGCAAAGAACGCTGCTTACCATGCAGGCGCTTATAGGTGCCCGGTATTCCAAGAAGCGCTCCAGAAGATGACTAACAAAAGGACATGAAGATACTGCAGCTCAACCTCATCACTGTGAGGCTGCGCATGATCTGCTCATGCAGACAGTGCGCGAGCTAGAGCTAGACATAGTACTGATAGCAGAGCCATACTCACACCTGAGCACCCAACCCTGGGAATCGGACAGCACCACCAAAGCTGTCATTTGGTCCTGTGGCAAACTTCCTTTCCAGAGTACAGTTAACAATAGCAGCGCCGGCTTTGTAGCAGCACCAATAGACGGCATCCGCTTCTACAGCTGCGACGCGCCACCTAGCCTCTCCATTGTTGACTTTGCTGACTTTTTGGATTGACTGACCGAAGACGCAAAGCAGTATCATCCAGTGGTAATAACCGGGGACTTCAACGCCTGGGCAACGGACTGGGGCAGCAAGCGGACTGATGTTCGAGGTAGAGCACTACTAGAGGCCTTTACTGCGCTAGACGTAGTCTTACTCAACAGCGGTGACACGCCAACGTATACAAAAGGAGACGCAAGCTCTATCGTAGATCTCATTTTCGTCAGTAGCAGTCTCGCGAGAGGTAACTCCCACTGGAAGGTGATGGATAGTAACACAGCCAGCGACCATCATGCAATATTCTGGGAAATATCAAGCGACCAGAACCTCCGGAAACGAATCAAGCAATCTAACAGTGCCGGTTGGAAGGTTAAATCTTTCGACCCAGAAGCATTGGTAATAGCCCTCGATAGTGATCCGATTAACACCGGATGGGCAGAAGAGCAGACTAAGGAACTGATGAGGAGAGTAACACATGCTTGTGATGCCAGTATGCCTCGTAAACGTGGCATAAATTCAAGACCTTCAGTGCATTGGTGGAACGACTACATCAGCGGCCTCCGTAAAGAATGTCATAGGAAAAAAAGAATCTCTCAGCGCGGCTATCAACGGCCCAATTCAGCGGAGCTAATCGCAGACTACAAAAAGGCGCGTCGTGAACTGAATAAAGCCATCAAAGAAAGCAAAAGATGATGCTGGAAAGAGCTTATATACGAAGTTGATAAAGACGTGTGGGGCAGGCCCTATAAGGTGATCATGACCCACCTGAAAGAACAACAAATGCCATCACCTACGTGTCCTCAACTTCTCCAGAAAATCGTCACTGCACTGTTCTCACAGCAACGCAACGTCGATTACCAGTTGGCTCCAGGTGAACTGGACGACATACCATCTGTCACTGAAGAAGAACTGATGGAGGCCTGTAACCGTGTAGGAAATAATAAAGCGCCGGGATTGGACGGAATCCCTAATATTGCCTTGAAAACCATAATAAAGGCAGCACCGACATTGTTCCTAGACGCTTACAACGCCTGCCTCAAAGAAGGGACTTTCCCAAAGAAATGGAAACAGCAACGACTCGTTCTACTTCCCAAAGGGAAAAAACCACCAGAAGAGCCGTCATCTTACCGTCCACTATGCATGCTAGATACAGCAAATAAGATTTTTGAGTGTATAATTCATCAAAAGATAGAAGTAGTTGTAGATCCACTCCTGGCGGACAATCAGTATGGATTCCGGAAAGGACGATCAACCCTGGATGCAATCAATCTGGTTGTTAATACGGCCAAGAAGGCAATTGCAGGAACCCGATGGAAGGGTGGTACGAAGAAGTATTGCCTGGTGGCGACTTTAGACATCAGAAACGCCTTTAATTCCACCAACTGGGACTGCATTATGCAAGCTCTTCAAGAGAAAAACGTGCCAGGATACTTGCGTAAAATAGTGGCGAGCTATTTTACAGATCGTCTTAAAGTACGACACGAAGGACGGTCCAAGAGAGTACGATATCACCGGAGGCGTTCCACAGGGCTCTGTTCTTGGCCCTCTGCTGTAGAATATCATGTATGACGGGCTCCTAAGACTAAAAATCCGGAGGAATGTAAAACTTGTAGCGTATGCGGACGATGTTGCCGTAGTTATCGTCGCCAAACATCTTGATGAGATGAACCATATGTTTGATATCACCATTGAGCAAGTCAACCAGTGGATGGATACAATAAATCTCCAACTGGCGAAGCATAAGACCGAGGCGGTGCTTATTACCAGCAGAAAAGTGTTGGAAACCATCAAGCTAAAAGTTGGCGATCAAGAAATCACATCACAACCTTATATCCGATATTTGGGAGTAATGCTTGATGCCCGACTAAATTTCAAGCAGCAAGTCGAACATGTGACTGCTGTGAGGAATTTCCCTGGCGGGACTCACAACCCCGGCTCTCCTCCCCTCGACACGACCCACAACTTGAAAGCACACTTGGACACTAAACCGCTTCAAACTCATCTTTAATTGATCAACTAATCCCAAAACTTAAAATGATGCGCGGATCCACCTCACGGCCGACTGGACCCCAGGTACCGAGGTACCGCCGATTCTCATCAACTTATATTGTCGCCAATGAGGTGGAGTCAGAAGCGGGGTTGCGCGAGGACGCGGTGAAAAGCCACAAGGCACACGACTAGCTCAGGCTCCGCGAGCTGATATATGGTAGAGGGGCTGGACGAAATGAGGAGGTGACAAAACTAGAATATTAAAGGAATTATTTGGTTTATTAACCAGTTCCCGGGCGTCACTTGAACAAGGTCAAGGCGCATTCGCGATTACATTATGGTGGACAAGAATGAGCATAACGTTGCGGGGACTCGATATAAAAGAAAAAAAATAAATAAAAGAAACCAAAAGGACGGATCCATTACGTGACGAAAGATAGCATTAAATTGACGCGGCGACGTAAGCAACAGATAGCGTGATTATAAGTCAAACTCTAGACGTAGACGGAAGGTAGCTTTAACAAATAATATTTGAAGAATCGCGCTAAATAATCATAACAAATCACCGGAGACAGCGTCGATAAGAGAACGGATTTGGAAGAGAAAAACATACGCAGACCGAATACATCTCTAAAACCAAAAGGGCAACAATATCCGAAATTAACAAATAATCGCTCGCACGGGGAATCGGCAAAAATCTGAAGGAGGGGCAACAGATAAATCTCGAGTCCTGGAATTAAGGTTAACGCAATACTAACATAACAAATTAGCAAAAATAATAATTAAATATTCATGAGTGATTGTAGCTGACAAGAAGCAAGGGTCGAAGAACCGTAGCGTATAGCATAGGTAGTATACCATAGGTAGCGTCAAAGACCGCAAACTTTGCCAATATAACGGAATCAAATATATAGGAAAATTACGATAATACCAAAACGGTGAATGTTCGGTCAGCTCAGACAAAGATAGTAAGGCACCGTAGAGGAGGTAGCGCGAGCCGAACAATACTCACGAGATGTAAACAACACGCCGGTCCCAGTGACCTTCGGCGAGTAACCCAAACGGAAATAAGCAACAGAAAGAGAACTAAGCATAGTAAATTTACGCGCATGAAATATCACGACGTACCAACACGAAATTAACAAAACTTTAGAGAGCCAAACTAATACAATAAATTAAACGATCGGGAAGATAGCGTAACTGAAAATATTGAATCTTAACAGCGAGAAGGTAGCACAATTAACTCAATCAAAAGCAAACGCGATTACACAAATAATGTTATTGATTAACTTCACGCAAAACTCAGAACAAAATAAATCCAAACGGAAGCTAATCAAAATTTACGACCAATTAATTGTCGGGCGATCTTTACTCCTAGCACGCCGCCGGGGAAGGAAGTGACCCGAGTCCTCCGTGAGTAACTCCACGCAACATACTCAAATAAAAAAATTCATAAAGACGAAAATTCAATAAAACCAAAAAAAAAAAACAAAATTTACTCACGGGGCCGGATCACTAACTCCTAAAAGATCGCTTGACTCACAGTAGTAGAGGGTGGGCCGAGTCTCACCGGAATCTCCTTCGTCTCGACGATGGTCGCGATGTCCTTATCACCAAAAGATAGCGATGTTCACGGGCACGTGGTCAGCAGCAGAGAGCGAATTTTCGCGATCCCTCGTGGGCCGTTGATCCATATCCCCACTCCGCCCGCTCGCCGGCTACCGCTCGCGCACGCGCTCCGATGGAGAGTGGCTCCCACGGTGTTTGGGGGGTGCGGCGGCGCACTTCGAACCTCGCGCACTGGCGCGCGCTTCAAACGCTGGTTTGACATTTCCGCTGCACTACTGGTGACGTAGTAGCCCGCACCGTTGATATCGCCGTTTCCCTCCAATTTCTTCTGCAGCAAATTACGACTGGAGCGTGGGTGTCTTCCCCACGGATCCGGTGGCCCCAGTGGACGAGTGCGGAGTCCCTCACGCCGGAATTCGTGGCCACGATGTATCGGCGGTATTGGACTCACAACAAAAGGCGCAACACTGCAATTAACTCTTTCCACCGGTGCTCCTAGACCCTTTCTTCATGAGGCACCGGGTTGGCCGGACCGCGACAGTCCAAGCTCCAGGGGATGGTCCAGCGCCGGGCTGGGAAGTCGTGGGGAGGCGGGTAGCACAGTAATATGTCGGCCCATTTTCCAGCGCGCTCCCCGGGCATCCATAATCCACGGGCACTGTTGTTCGGTGCCCGCCCGCGATTCTGATCCTCAGAATTCCAAAATCCAAAACTGGAGTTTCGGGCCATACTCCATAACTCAAAACAAATATCCAAACAAAATACTCGAAGTCCCTTGGTGTAGGGGCACGTCGGAAACGTAAGAGAGCGATAGGTAACGGTACGAGCGGTCGGCGAGCGCGTGGGCGTCAAGTAGCGGATCGCAGGCGGAGGGGTAGTCCCTCGGTGGTCGTAGGTAGTTGGGGTGAGACTCAGTAGATGGGGAACAGAGCGGTCAAAACAATACTAAATCTAGAGAAACTAATTACGGTCTAATGAAAACGCTTAAAATTCCGATCGCAAGGTAGCTCTGACGAAGGTAAGGTAGGGAGCGAAAATAGTGAGCGACTCCGCTGTTGACCCGCGGTTGGTAGAAGCGAACGTGCACCGACCCAAGTGTCGTAAATCCGACACTTCTCGCTGTTTACACTACGCGCAGGTGGCGTGGCAGAAAATCACGTCACACTGCTAAAGCATCAGTAGTCAGAGCTAGCCTAGCACGTCTGATGCCTAACGTCGGAGGTCCAAAGCAGAGCAGAAGGCTATTATTATCATCTATATTCACATCAGTGCTCACGTATGGAATATCCATTTGGGCCGACGCGCTAGAATTACAAGAAGCATGGAGAAAGGCAGGACCAGAATACCGTCTGAGTGACTTAAGAGTAGCTTGCGCCTTCCCCACAATATCAGAAGAAGCAGTATGTGTCATTTCCGGTACTTTGCCTCTTAGACTCCTAGCTGAGGAAATACAAAATCTATATCAACGAAGAAGGGCAACCACACTGAGCCCTGAAGCACTAAGAACAGAAGAACGGCATCACAGCATCGTACGATGGTAACTGCAGTGGGATGTCGCAGCAGAAGGAAGATGGACACATCGCCTCATACCAAAGATCGACGTTTGGCTGAGCCGAAACCATGGCGAGGTCAACTATTACCTGACGCAGATATTGTCAGGACATGGGTGCTTTCGAGAGTATCTACACCGCTTTAAGCACGATAATTCTGCGGAGTGCCCGTCCTGTCCAGGAGTTGCTGAAGATGCAGAGCACGTTTTCTTTGTGTGTACGTTTTAGTCCTCACCGAGATAAATTAGAGAAGTCTTTGAACAAAAAAGTCCAACCAGAAACAATAGTTGAAGCAATGTTATCAAGTGAAGCTGCATGGAACGCCACAAGTACATTCGCTACAGATGTCCTTACAGAGTTACGTTCCATTGAAAGACAGAGAGCAAAAAACAGAAACTAGAAGAAAGGAAAATAACACCTTAGCAAATTAAAGGAAGAGCAGCAGCTAATTCCTTCTCCTGCGATGTAATGCCTTGACGGCGGTTTCCGTGGGGGATGAGAGGATAGACGAAAATGGGTTAGGGTTTAATGAGTATGGGCGCTAGCATCAAGTTTTAGTACGATGCAGCGTCGAGTCTCACATATCCAGGCGAAACATCTATGCCTGGAATCCGTAAAACGGATTCCCCCCTCTTAAAAAAAAAAAAAAAACACACACACACACACACACAATCGGACATCTTAAACGAACGTTCTAGAACATTCTAACCTAAAGAACACCCCCCGCACACCTCGACCCCCTCACCCATTTTATCCAGAACTCCCCTTGTTACACTACTATAGTATACTAAAAGTAAGTGGAAAAGGCAATATAAAACTAGAACTGTCTGTACAAGGAAAAAAGAACACCGTAATAGCAAAGGAGGTGCTTTATATCAAAGACAGCGAATCTAATCTCAGTCAACACGTTGATAAATAAGGGTTATCATGTAAATTTCAGCAAAAAGAGCTGCCAGATTTTCGACGATGATGAAACTCTCACAGCAATAGCAATAGAAGTCAAAGGATTTTTCAAACTGAACAGAACAGGAAAAGGCTTTCACAGCGACAACGAACCCATCGAATAGCAAGGACAACGGATAACTATGGCATTGAAGACTTGGCTACATAAACCGTAGGAACATGGATCTATTGAAAGGAGGTTTGATAACAGGGTACAGTCTGGACAAGTAACAACACGATCCATGCGAAGATTGTTTACAGGGTAAGCAGCCTCCTTTAGCATTCCCTAAAACAGGGAAACTTACTGCAATTAGTGCACACCGATTTATGTGGACCAATAAAAAATAACTCAATCGGAGGAGCAAAATGTTTCCTAACTTTTATAAATGACTTTAATAAATAAGCGACTGTATATTTCCTGAAAAACAAAAGTCACCCCGAAAATCAAACTGGAAAGAGAATAAAAATACTAAGATCCGACAATGGTAAAGAACACATAAATCATGATTTAAAAACTTACCTGAATAAATTTGGAATAAAAGACCAAACTACAATTCCGAATAACCCTGAACAGTATGGGCTTGCTGGAAGAATCAACCGCAAAATCGTGGAAAAGCCTCGAACCATGATGGCAGACGCGGAGCTACCGATAACATATTGGGCAGAGGCAGTATCTACCGCAGTATATCTCATCAATAGATCACCGACAAAAGCATTGACTGACTGCACACCAGAAGAAAAGTGGTCTGATGAAAAACCCGACCTGAAACATCTAAGGATTTTTGGATGTCAAGCAATGGCCTACATTCCCGACCAAAAGCGAAGAAAATCGGACATGAAATCTCAAAAATGTATATTCTTAGGCTACAGTGAAGATTCCAAAGGATACAGACTACAAGAAACCAAAACAGAGAAGATAATTCGAAGCAGAGATGTTGTTTTCGTCGAAAATAAAGTCTCAATTTTAAAATTCAGTAAAAAAAAATTAGACACAAAGTAACCTGTATTACCCGCTGACCGATGGGTTAACCGAAAGAAAGGATCTGAACGAAGAAGATTCATCAATAAACGAAAAGGAAGTAATGAAGATAACGACGATGAAACCGGAAAAGAAGAAACCGACAGATAACGAAGAATACGCAGATGCTAGTCTGGATAAGTTTATACCATCGAAAATACGAAAAAGCTCGGACACCTCAACACCGAAACGTTCATCTACAGCACCCATTCCGAGAAAATTCGACGACTATATATCGTATCTAGCCACAAGCAATACAGATCCTACAGCCTGGGAAGACGCGTTAAACAGTGCCGACAAGGAAAAATGAAAGGAGGCAATGGATTCAGAAATGAATTCCCTGATCAGGAACAAAACTTGGATTTTAACGGATCTACCAGAAGACAAAAAGGTCATTGATACAAAATAGGTGTTCAAGATTAAGAAGAATGCAGATAGTTCACCAGGAAAACACAAAGCAAGACTGGTCGCAAAGGGCTTCACACAAAGATTCGGATCGGATTACACAGAGACATAATCACCAGTTGTAAGACAAAGCACGTGAGATTTTTGTTCACACTCGCCACCAAAGAAGTTTGGAAATTTATCATTTCGACCGCCTTTCTACATGGAGAATTAGAAGAGTCAATATACGTGCGTCAAGCAAAAATGTACATAATGAACGGAAAAGAAGAAAAGGTCTACAAATTAAAAAAGCCATATATGGGCGGAAACAAGGCAGCAGAACATGGAACAAAAAATTGAGTTCAGTACTAAGAGAATTCGGACTCAGAGAAGCTGGAGGAAACCATTGTGTTTGCTACATAATAACGGCAACAGAATTCTTAATAGTAGCAGTATATATCGACGATATGCTACTATTTACAAACTCAGAAGAACAAAACAACAAATAACAGAAAAACTAAAGACATTCTTTAATATAAAGGACTTGGGAAAACCTAAATGTTGCCTAGGCATGAACATAGAGATCAAAGAGGGAAAAATATACGTAGATCAACGCACGTATCTGGAAGAAATTTTGATTCGAATCCGCATGCAAGGCGCAAAACCAGCATTGACACCAATGGACGCAAACCACCGGATCACGAATACAGACGAATTAACTCCTTCGAAGGAAGAAGACGACGACATCCAGAACGTTCCATATCAAGAGGTCATTTGTGCACTATTATTTGCAAGTCAGGTAACAAGACCCGACATATGCTATGCCGTATGCGCCCTTAGCAGCTACAACAGGAACCATATGAAGAAACACTGGAAAGCAGTCAAAAGGATCTTAAGATACCTACAAGGGACGAAAACGACAGGCATCGAGTTCACCAAAAGTGGAAATAACGCGATGGTTGGATATTGCGATGCAGACTGGGAAAACAATCAGGAAGATCGAAAATCAATATCAGGCTACGTCTTTCTATTCCAAGGAGGACCGATATCATGGTGCTCGAAGAAGCAACAAACCGTGGCTTTGATTGGTCGATACAAAACACGGAATATGTATAAACGGTATGGGACTAAAATCAATTAAAGCGTAAATTTGAATTCCAAAGGGGGGGGGGGGTTAGTGAATTTAATTTAAATTTAGCGCCTCACTACAGCAACGCCACCACGCGTAACTATACACGGCGCGCAGCGACTGCTGCGCACACGTATACATTATGACGAGTTCCTCGAGCGAGTATTTCGGATAGACTCTGCAAGGGGCACCATACAAATATAATGACGCCCACAGATGGTTTTCTAATTAATGTATTATTTTTTTGTCGTTCTTGTCCTTGCTTCTCTGGCCGTGTGCTGGGCGCCAGTCTATCTATTTTTGACCCGACTGCCAGGTTTACTTACTTCTTTCTATGTCAATCCTTATTTTCGTTCGGCTAGCTGGAAGGGGCGCAGTTCGAGGGCTTTGCGAAAATCAAATTCGAATGCGTGCTTCTATTTAATCAAAAAATACTAACAATCATTTATTAATTAACTAACAATGAATTATCAACGCAAATACAAATTCATACAATAACGACGCGAGTCCGACAAATTACCGCGATCCTTTCTTACGTGGTCCTTCCGGGATCTCACGTTATTTACCAGAGAGGCCAGTCGCGACGGAGGACGATTCTACGCTACACGGACTTAGATCAATGGTGCGTCATGTGCGCCTACCTTCTTTCCCGTGGATCGATGCCTTCTCGCAACGCTACTCTCGCCTCGGATCTGCTGTTTCTCGTGTACTCGTTCTTCCTATCTCACTAACTGGCCCTACTACCTTCCACGGCGAAAGCGCGTGCACGGGTCGATCGCAATTCGATGTACGAGACTTTCGTGGGACGTATCTTCTACGCACGCGGACAAAGTTTTCGGTTTTTGGTAGATTCTCAAACAATTACAGTACTAGCGCGTAGGCGTCTGTTCACAGCTACCGATTACTCTCGAGGTGTTCGGCGACAGCCTAATATTCCGCGCTTATTCTTCTTCACTCTTGCTCTGCCGGCTCTGCCGGGTTACGCATCCCTCGGACGTCCGGGGTGGGGGGCACGGCCTGCCATCGATCGACTTCGTCAATCGTTGCGTTCTTCTGCTTTCCTTTTTTCTGAATCCATTCTCGACACTCGCTAGCGTCTACTATGGCTGTTGCTCTAATTCCAATATTCCTGTAATGTAACAATCACGGCAATCAAACGTTCGTAAGACGAGTTCGACGCCGAGAAGTGATTCTGTTGCTAAGTGGTGCTTCGGGCGCTCTGAGTGCTCGAGCACTCTGGCCTTAGCGTGTTGTTGCGAGCGTGCACTAGCACCTCGTCACAACATATATGTATAATAAATAGCTACTTGTTCTATCACCGCATTCATTGTCACGTTCTACTTTCTTTTAATCGATCCCCATCACAGAAAGTGTGAATTGTAACAAAAATAGTTAATTGCGAGATTTACAAAAGTTTTGATTCTAAATGTCGTGCACAGTGCTGGTGACTATACACGGAGCATGCATAGCTCATCACCAAGTGAATTTACAAAATGTCTTTATCAACTCCTATTGATTGTTGAGTTGAAGGAAGGGCATGAAATTATTCCTCAAAAAAATACACCAATGCGGTGTGCTAATTCCATCATTGGAACTGAGTGTAGTCTGAGTTTATACTACCGGGTATCTCTCCCCGCGTAAAAAAAAATAGTCTCACAGGAAGTCTTATTAAGAGTCTCAGAAAGAGTTTAGGCAAGAGTCTCAACAAGAATCTCGGCAAGAATCTCGCATAAAATCCGCTGCGGTGCTCTTTCTCAGTCTTAAATTGTCGTCAAGTTCCTTTTTAAAAAGGTCTGCCAGGCTCTTTGTGATCGAGACTATGAGTAGCTCTTTAAGATTTTTTCCAAGCCTCCGAGAAAATCTCTCAGATCTTTTCTAATACTCTTAGAAGATCTCTTAGATTTTTTCCAATACTGGGTGTCCGTCAAAATCAACAATCAACTTTAAATATAACTTTGCCTGACAGGAATGCGATTCAACATCTGTACGAAGACAAGTCACTTGAATTGTTTCGTTTACAATCGTGCGTTGAAAGTTACGTTTATTTTAAGCATTTGTTCCATCAGCGTTTTTCTTCGTAATGTCGCCGTTACTGAATAATTTACTACGTCCGTCGAAATTGCGAATTCGCGCGATCTTTCCTTGCACTACTCGATCTCCTTCATATTCGTTGGCTCGATAACGTATGATTTCATCATGTCATGAATTTTCGAATAGATACAAACTGATTTGAGATTTATTATATTCTCAGCTGCCTCTTCCGTCTCGTTTCCTCTAATCGTGTGCAGCATAGACAATGACCCATTATCCATGCAGGTCGAGAAATTGTTCTCTATGTGGCTCACTTTCAAGATTCAGCGACTCTGATAAAGTACCGAATCCTGCCAATCCGATTGAAATTACTTTCACAGTATGACGCGTACGTGGAATTGGTCCGTTTTTAAGATTTGTTGTAGGTGGAAGAATACATCGTTTTGTTTTTCAAGAGCCGCTTATAGCGATAAAATCTTGCACCATGTATTCCTAATCGTTCGAAAATGTTGCTGATGTGACGAGGAAGTACTACTTGAATACATTTCCCGACGATGTACACGAACTCCAAAACGAAATGCCGCTTGATTCTTCCAGTTTTGTAATCGAGTTTCTCCCAATACGCATGCGCTGGCTGTGCTTCAACTAAACGTTCGGTCTTAATTGTGGTAAGGTTCAAATACTGTGATACTGCCGAGTGAATTTGGAGTTGTGCCGAAGTGCTTCCGTGAACAAGACTCTTTATTTTCCCATTTAAATCTTCGAGCGGGAAGCAAGAAGTAGTACATAAAGGACCGAACTGACGCACGTTGTCGACTAGATGAAGTTGTTGGTGTAAGTTATTAGTCCGTTGATGATATGGTTGATCGAATCTTGATACGAAATCATTTAACGCACGAGATGTAACAGCCAAATCGCTTTGACTAATTCTCGTTTTAGATAGGAGCGTTATTTCGAGAAGAATTAATACAAAATATTGTAGGTACTGAAACGTTTTTAAATTCCGCGTCTCTGGACCTAGGAAGCGTCAAGCGCGTATTTTTCGAATTTTGTTTGTTTTTTGTTAATTTATGACCATCAAAATTTCTGCATCTTCAAAAAAAACGTTAGCACGCTGTAGGGCCGTGACATTAGTTCTGAGAGGCAAATGTTTACCACCTTTTTGTTTCTCTTTAAATTCCCCGATATTTTTGGTACGCGGATATTTTTGAAAAAAATAAAATAAAATTATTTGAAATTAAGACTATGACTATGAATTAAAAACTTTGACACGCTGCATCTTTTTGATTTTGACTCGGAGAGAAAAGTTTGTAGGAGACATCTTCTTTCTTTTCTAATTTTGAGGTGGCGGTTATTCGTACTTTTCGAGTGGCGGTTATTTGTGGGTAGTTATTTGGACTTTTCCGTTCCTGACTAGAATATTGATAATAGGCAAAAATGCCGAAGGACTTTTTTGTAGTACCCTCGATTATCTAGTGGCGGGTTCCACCTGATTTTTTTTAAGGGCAACAAAAATTTTTTTTTGCCATTGTAAAACTTTTGGACCGCGATATTTTGACCAGATCATTTCCTAGAGAAAAAATATATCTGCCTTTTCAGTTCTTTTTTTTTACTATCTAGTATCGGAATCGGCCGAATTTTTTTTAAGGGCGAAGAAATTTTTTTTTTGCCACTTTGAAACATCGGACAAAATTTCTTTGCTCTTAAAAAAATCAGGCGGAACCGGCCACTAGATAATCCTAAAAGGAACAGAAAAGGAAGGTTTGTTTCTTGTCTAGGAGGTGATCTAGCCGAGATATCGCGGTCCAAAGTTTTTAAATGGCAAAAAATATATATGAGGTATTCCGGGCGAACTCGGTCAATGTTTGACCCCGACCCCTCCAGATTGGTTCCAATTTTTTGTATGTTGTAGTCCTCGGGTGAAAAAACGCTCTCAATTTTTTTAGATTTTTTTGAGAGAGCCTTAATTTTAAATGATTTTTTCAAAATTTAATTATTTGGCGCAAAGTTATAAATCTCAGAAAAAAGGATGCAAAGTAGAACCTTGCACATTGCTTCCTCATTTAATTTTGCTCTTTGCATAGCAACCTCTACGAGGAAGTATTGTAACTGATTTTGGCTTCCTCATAGAGGAAGCTTTGTGAAGAGCAAAATTAAATGAGGAAACAATGTGCAAGGTTCTACTTGGCATCCTTGTTTTGAGTAAATGAATAAATCACCGGCACATCTCACCCGGCAAACCTCGGCGAAAATCGCTATTGTTTCAAAAATTCAAAATGGTGTAATATTTGAACGACTTTACCGATCACCACCAAATTTGGTACACAGTAGGACTGTATGTTATATTTCATTTATAGAACGATTCAGTTAATTTGCTGAAATTCGACGCGATTTATAGCAAAATTTTAATTTTTTACAATAATTCAAAATTTTATAAAATCCGAACCACTTTACCGATTTTGTCAAAATTCAATACGAAACAGCATTTAATGTCTCTCTAGTTATAAAGAACTATTTAGCCATATCGGTGAACTTTTACGAAAGTACGAGAGTATACGACATTTTTCGAACAAATTAAAAATTCTATAAAATCAGTATACATAGACATATTTTCTTAGAAAGTACAGCAATAGAAGATGTATTAATACTTTACTTGTGTGCAAAATTTGAGCTAGATCGATCGTGCCATTCGCGAGCACGCACCTCAGCGCCTCACACGCACGCACCTCAGCGCCTCACACGCACGCATGCACGCACGCACACACGCACAACACGAGGATGTCTGTAACCTCTACGTGGCGCGTCCCCAGGTGGCGGATCGGGGAATGCTCACTCGCAAGAGAGGGTACGGCTGAGATAAAATAAGCCTCGCGGACCAACAGACTAGGGGAAGGAACCCCGAACATAAACCAAATATGGAAGGTGATGGAATAAACAAAAAACCCCAGGTGGGTACCTCTCATGAAGAGAGTAATCCCACCACTGGTTCCGATCGAGTGAAAGCCTCGATGGCCAGTGTCGGCCCCAGGGATTCTGGGGAAGGCCAGCTACACGATCCAGGAACGGAAGGTGGTGCCATGGTGGCACATCCCAGCCAACAACAACTGGCAACCGCTAAAGCGGAGGAGGTCTTTACAAGACTAAAAAAAGACATGGAGAGCCTTGCGCAATTGATTCTCGAGAAAATGAACTTGCACAAGGAACTCAAGGATATGTCGAGGAGTGCTACCAGGGCGCTGCGAGAGTTCGATAAGGTGTGGCGGGATGCCGTTAAACCGCAGACATTGTTTCCCAGGGAGGATAGGGTGACCCAAACATCCCCTATCTTCCGAGCGGGGTCGTGGATAGCGGCAAGCAAACGGGAGCGTCCCTCACCACCTATGGTACCGGCTAGCAAGAGGCCTCCCGACCCGATGCTATTAAGATCAAGTCATCGGGGGAAACGTCATACGCGGACGTACTCCGCAAGGTGAGAGCCGCACCGGACCTCAAACCGCTGGGAGAGAGGGACACTTGTATCATGCCCACTAGAGCAGGAGTACTGCTACTAGAGCTGGGGAGGCCTGGAACGTTGACCCAAGAGCTCCAAATCGTGGTCTCATCGGAGCTCAAGGAAGCGGCCGAAGTCCAGACTCTGACCCACAGAGAGTCCCTTAACATCGTGGACATGGACGAGGCCACGACAAAGGAAGAGGTGGTTGAGGCAATTAATGCAGTCGCCGGGCCAGGAATGGTGACCCTGGAGAACGTGAAACTCCGGCGGTCGTACAGTGGCACCCAGGCGGCCACGATACTGCTTTCAGCTGCAGCTGCGAAAAAAATGCTGCAAGCAGGGAAAGTAAAGATTGGCTGGGTGAATTGCCGGGTACGGCTGCGTGAAGCATCCTCGCTCTGTTTTAAATGCCATAACACCGGGCATGACGCGAGGAATTGCAAGAGCGCGGTTGACCGGTCGAGGCTATGCTTCCGATGCGGAAAGGAGGGCCACAAGGCTGTAGACTGCACGAACGCAGGCAAACGAGCAAACGCAGCAGGTATGACCACCGAACAGCAATGGTTAAGGTACTCCAACTAAACCTAAACCACTGTGTCGTGGCACAAGACCTGCTGTTCCACCTGGTCAGAGAAGTGAAGACCGACGTCGCCATCATCAGCGAGGAGTACAGGGATCTTAGTGAACCTAACTGGGTAGCCGATACCACCAACAAGGCGGCTATTTGGGTATGTGTTATACACCACCTAGCGATACCATCGATCGGTTCCTAGGATTCCTTGACGCCATTGTTGCCAGTGCAAGAACTTCCCGCCTACCCGTTGTAATCGGGGGGGACTTCAACGCATGGGCAACAGAGTAGGGCAGCGCGAAGACCAACAAACGCGGTCGCGCCCTCCTGGAGGTCTTTGCAACACTGGAGTTAGAGATTGCGAATACGGGAAATACGCTAACTTACACCAAAGGCGACAAGTCTTCCATAATCGACCTGACCTTCATCGACCCAAAATTGATGGGGGAAGAGTTGAAGTGGAGAATTAGCAATCTGAACACGGACAGCGATCACCACGCCCTCGTGTACGAGCCCCAGCTGACCAGCGGAACAACTCCACTGCAGCGTCAGTGCAGGAAATAGAGATGGGCACCGTCCACTTTCATCCAGGAGACGTTCATCTGGTTTCTGGAAGAAATAAGGGTTGAAGGAACGGCCGAGGAAAGAGCACGAAGCCTCTCACAAGCCATAACAGCGGCCTGTGATGTCTCCATGGCCGCGAAATCCAACCGAAGCGGTCGTCCACCAGTTTACTGGTGGAATCAAGACATCGCAAGAATTAGACGAGAGTGCCTCCGAGCTCGAAGGCGGTACCAAAGAGCAAAGAATAGGCCGCAATACCAAGAACTAAGCGCGGCCTATGAAACAAAAAGGAAGGAGCTCAAGGCTGCCATTAAAGTAGCCAAGAGGAAGTGCTGGCAGAACTTCTGTGCAGAAGTGGACCGCGATCTCTGGGGACGACCGTACAAAACGGTTATGAACAAGATCAAACCCAGGGGTAGCAGTGGCCCATCCTGTCCGGCCTTCCTCGACAGGGTCGTCCGCCATCTCTTCCCAAAACACCGGGAAAGACAACCCGACACTGGCCTGATGCCAGTCGATGATACGGAGCCACCAGCCGTTACCGAAGTTGAGCTTAAGATGGCTGCCAAAAGAATCGCAGCCCGTAAAGCCCCCGGGCTTGACGGAGTTCCTGGCGTGGCCATAAAGGCCGCTGCGCTGAATGCCCCCGATTTATTCAGGGATACATTCACCGCGTGTTTGCGGGAAGAAATCTTCCCGGCACAGTGGAAGTTTCAGAGGTTGGTACTCCTCCCCAAAGGGAATAAACCCCCGGATGAGCCATCCTCGTACCGACCGCTGTGCTGGACATTGCAGGCAAACTACTGGAGCGGGTGATATGTGCCAGGCTAGAAACTGCCATCGAGCTGGCCGGAGGTCTCTCCGACAATCAGTTCGGCTTTCGGAAAGGTCGCTCAACAGTGGACGCCATTGACCGAGTTGTGACACTCGCCACCGACGCCGTCAGTGGTAGTCGGAACACCAGGCGCATGTGTGCTATAATCGCATTAGACATAAGAAATGCGTTCAACTCGGCCAGGTGGAATCAGACCATGGAGGCACTAGAACACCTTAAAGTGCCGCTCTACCTACGGAGGGTCATATCGAGCTACCTGACAGACCGAACCCTACTCTATGACACCGATGATGGCAAGCACTCCTACAACATAACGGGAGGCGTGCCTCAGGGTTCGGTCCTGGGGCCCCTGCTCTGGAACGTCCTGTACGACAGTCTGCTTAGGCAGTCCCTTCCAGGCAGGTGTCAATGGTTGCCTTCGCGGACGATGTTGCGTTGGTCATCGTCGCGAAGAGTATTAATGAAATACAGCATCTCGGTGATGACGCAATCGAGGTAGCAGCCGACTGGCTGAGCGACCATGGGCTAAAGCTGACGGCGGAAAAGACCGAGGCGGTGCTCATCTCTCGCGCCAAAAAGAGAATCCACGCCACCTTTACAGTAGAAGATACGAAGATCAAGACAGCTGACACTATCAGATACCTCGGGGTCACTGTAGACGTGCGGCTGTCCTTTAAAAATCATATTTTGAACGCTGGCTCAAAAGCAGCGAACGTGGCTCGAGCGCTCGCGGGAATTATGCCCAACATAGGGGGACCCAATCAACCACGACGGTCCCTTCTAGCTACGGTTGTATGTTCCGTAATACTTTACGGGTCTCCAATCTGGGCCAAGGCTCTGAGAAGCCACGCGAGTTACGGAGCTACTTGCCGACGGGCTTGGAGGATAGCCGCGCTAAGGGTGGCTTGTGCGTGGCGAACTGTGTCTGACGCTGCTCTCTCAGTGGTCGCGGGACTTCCCCCCATAGACTTGCTAGCAACGGAGAGAGCCGAAATGTACTGTGAAAGAAGGCGTGCAGAGGAAGACGCCATCGACCAGGAGCGTAGCCAGTGGACCACAGGGACCACAAATGAATGGCAGCGCCGATGGGATTCACCAAGTGAGGGCCGGTGGACTCACCGCATCATCCCAAACGTGTTGGAGTAGACGAGCAAGAAACACGGATTCGTCACCTTCCATCTGACTCAGCTGCTTACCGGGCACGGCTGCTTTCGCAGCTACTTACAACGAATCCGCGTTTATCAAAGCGCGAAATGCCCAGCATGCCCTGGTGTCGTCGAAGACGTGGAATACGCTCTCTTCCATTGCCCAAGATTCGCGGAAGAACGGGAACGTTATCGGGCCGCAGGAGGCCCCCCGACTCCCGACGGCATGGGGAGGAGCATGATCGTCTCACAGAACGGGTGGGACGCGGTGGTAACACGCGCCACGTCCATAGTTAAGAAGCTCAATACCATCCGAAGAGCAAAAGAGCGAAATGCTGAATAAACGATAGGACGGCCATCTGAGGCGTAGACTGCCCCCGCGAAGTAATGCCTTGCGGCAGTTCCCGCGGAGGGTACATGCCGTCGAGAGGAGGAACGTTTTAGGGGGTATTGCCATTAGGCCGAGCCCCTCATTACCCTTTGCGTATGCGTAAGCGCAATTTTCGGAATCTCCTCTATAATAAAAAAACACACACACACACACACACACACACACACACACACACACACACATATGGACACATTTTCTAAACCATTTTTCTCGACGTTTTAGGTGATTCTAAGCATACTGACATTTGAATCTCGAAAAAAAAAAAAAATTTCGCGAAAACAAAGCTTCGGCTAATGACCATAGTAGTAGACGCCGTAACAATTTAAAAAAAAAAAAAACAAAGCTTCCTCCACGAGGAAGCAAAATTATCATAAATAGCGAATCACATGATTTTTTAAAGCCTAATTCGAAAGTGGGCCGACGCTGTTAAAAGGTTTCAAAAAAATGTTTCGCTCTTTAAATATTCGTGATGAAGCTCGTCGCACTTATTTTTGCAAAATTGTTTATCGTATAGAGCAACTAGAATTAGGTAATGATATTACGATCGGAAGTCACGTAACTTCAGATATTTTGCAGCCTCCATGAAAACGCTAAATACTGATTTCTCTATACGACACACATATATGAATGTTCAAGAGAACGTTGAAGCACCCAGATCGAAGAGTTGTGTCGGGATATTAAAAGAATTGAGAGGGTTCATCAAATGAAAATAGTAACGGGATATAACCATAATCAAATCTGGAATCTTCATGTAGCGAAAGAGCTGTGATAGGCAAATTTACGCGCCTAACCCTTGTCGCTAACTGCTGGAATGAAAATATCGTAAACAGAGAGAGCGATAACACCGCGTATACAAGGAAGCGTGTGTACTATCGAGAGCTCAAAAATCAGTGTGACTAGCTTCATCATGAATATTTGAAGAGCCAAAAATTTTTTTGAAACCTTGTAACACCAAAACTACGCATGGGCCCACTTTTGAATTAGGCTTAAAAAATTCGTTATGTGAATAGCATTGTTGTGCCCGAAATTGAGACGAGTGATCAAATCGTCTATTTTCCGGCTGTTTAATAAATAGTATTTGGGATCGGTCCGATTAAAGAACTAGAGTCCACGCGATTCCCGAAAGTAATACAAGGTTTATTGGTTTGATGAAGTACAATTGGTTTCCTATGGTCGTAACTACTCTAATACGACGGCAACGAGTCCAACCGATCGTTCCTGTGATTTTCTTAAGACTCACTCAATCGATAGCCGATTTAGTCCGCTCGACCCGCGATTGCTGGGTCGGCCTAATTGAAAATGACGACTCAGCTTCGAGTGCATTGACATGCTCGCATGCTCGAAGCTGGTGGCGAAAATGATTGCTGTTGGAATCATTTTCGCAACGGCAATGAATTCCAACGATTTAATAATTTAAATCTTTAAATGGAAAATCTGGGGTACTACAGCATAGAAAAGTTTTTATTTGCTTTCAGGGAATTTCCCTATTACAAATTGGATTATAATAATCACTCGCCTTTGAAACTTAATACTACATTATAAAATTTGATTCGTTACAACAGGTATATATTCGCTTATAATGATAATATAAACGTGCGCATTTTTCATATCTCCTTTAGGGAGCAAGATTTCTAGCCTCCTCAATTTTCAGTTCATCTATAACTATCGGAAAAAAGGCTGGTCCTAGGTATTTGGATCTGAGTGGGGTATATCTTGGCAATCTGATAACACATGTTTTAGCGTCTCTGGTTCACTAAGGTTGCACACTAGGCATATTTCGCTTTCATCTATCTCATACATTAATTTCTTTTTTTTCAATACAACCATATTTCGGCCAGCAAGTCTACATTGTGCATCCAATCGTATAAAGGGTAGTGTGAGATTTGTTCTCAGGTATTCTTCACACTTTAATTCGTTCAATTGTTTGATATCCTTTTACGTCTGACTGCACCCTGATAACAACGCTCTGACTGCATCAGCCCTAAATTGTTTGTTTGTTATGGCTACTTCCAACCTTTCAATGACATTATTTACTGTACTATCGTTCAAAGTAACAACAGAGTCAGCTAAATCATATTCAACCATAATATTCTTGATACACGTAAACCAGTTATATTTCACATTGTTTCCAAGAGACGCATCGAGAGCAACTAGTCTATGAAGATAAATTCTGGGAAACGATTCTGGCGCATGTCAAGAATTTTCGCTAACAACCTAATAGCTCGTTTTACTACTAATGATTTCAGCGTGGTGGTACGAGTCTCTAATCGGATCATATATCCTGGTGTACAAGTTGGCACCGCAAGCAAGATTTTGTAGAATCTTCGTTGGACCAAATTAATTTCGTCAAAATGCCTGAGGCCCCATACACCAGCACCATAAAGCAATGTTGATACAGCTATCGCGTTGAAATGTTTAATTCTTGCCTCCCACCCGTTTACTTTCGCAGTCATTAGCGGATTCCAAACCGCACCTAAAGCTATTTTACCTTTCGATTGAAAGTACTTAGCTGCTAGAGTGTGTAGTCCTGATTTCCCAAATGGTACTCCCAAATACATGTACTCATTCGCAGTTTCGAGGGGAATACCGTTATATTTAAGTTGACGAGTTTTTTTGACACGACCGGCTTTTTGAAAGATCATTACTTTCGTTTTCTTAGTATTCACTTCTAGTCTGTTTTCTCTACAATATTCAGCCAAGGTGTCGAGTTTATGCTGTAGTTCTACAACGTCGTCTACTAATAATATAAGATCATCTGCGAATAAAAGCAATTCAATCTTCTCGTTTATATTCTCGTGTTCTCCTTCTATGAAAAATCAATCAATGTCTGAGAGCAATAGTGAGAACAGGATTGGGCTTGCTGGATCCTCCTGTAATACCCCCTGTGTCACATCGATTTTTTTCGTTTTCCAACGTTGGTCAATGCGTACCCTAACCGAGGCCAAGTTATACAAATTTTGTAATACTTTTATCATTTGCGTGCTGACGCCTACTTTGTACAGCTTTTCCCACAACGTAGAGTGATTGACAGAGTCGAATACTCGACGAAAATCGACAAAAGCCGCAAATAACTTCCCTCTAGGGCCAACCAGTGCTAAACCAATTTTTGCATTTAACTTGATAACATTGTCGTCGCACGTCCGTCCCTTTCGAAATCCTGCTTGTGCCTCCGGCAGTACTTGATTACTCTCGCGCCAAAAGTTAAGTCGTTTTGCAAGGATTGACGTGAACATTTTAGCTATCGTGTTTGCTAATGCTATTCCTCTATAATCAAAGGGATCGCACATATCACCCTTCTTATAAAACATTATAACTTCCGACTCGCCCCAACTCGATGGAATTCTGCCTGACATCAGTATCTGTGTGAATAGCTTAGCAATATAACCGAGCCAATCTCTAGGCAATGCTTGGTAGAATTCGCTAACGATTTCGTCTGGTCCTGGTGATTTATTTTGTTTAGCTGTCCTAAGTAACTTCATCACTTCCTCAATGGTAATTGCATTATCTAGCTCCGGGACCCGCCTCACAAAAAATACCCTAGTCTGAATCTCTCTTAATGGTAGAAGTTCCGTGTAGAAACGCTCCCATTGATCTTCCTGTATAATGCATTTTTTAAAGTTCTTTGTCTTTAGTTTTTTATATGTCTGCCTAAAAGATTGTGTATCCTTAGTGTTTGAGAGCATTTTTTGAATATTTCAAACATATTTCTTCCTCCAGTTCTTAAATTCTTCCTCATAAAACTTGTTATTCGATCTATGCCACGTATGATATCTGTGATTAACGATTGTCTTAGTTTTGCGACATTCGGAGTCATACCATGGTTTATTCATTGGTCGCAACGATTCTGTGTTTTTCAGTTGGTATGTCATGTCCAGGTAATTCGCGGTGTCTTTGATATTGCTAATTAATGCATCATTCCGTAGTTCTACATTGACAAATTCCACGTTTAGTTGAAGTTTTTGCAGCATGAATAGCTCAAAAATTTTTGTTTTTTCTGGTACCCACTTCAATTTGGTAACCCCTGGCATATGCATCGGTCTGTCGTTATCTGTTGGGACGTCACAAGGGGAGGGTGTAATTCTAATTGGGAGATGGTCCGAGGTCACTAAATTGACAATTTGTAGGTCAACGAATGCTCCTAGGCCCATGATATTTGCCCATGCTAGATCAATAGTACTGTTTCCTTTCCCCAAAAAAGTGAATCCGCCTACATTGTCAGAGTACGACCTACCATTAAGAACGCATAAACCTAACTCTTCAAACTGCTCAACCAGCTGTATCCCATTCCTATGAACTACATTATGTCTGTGTTGTCTGTAACTTGTAAAACTCGAACCTAGAATCATATTTTCATCTAGTTGGTTCAGGGGTTCTATTCTCCCGTTAAATCGCCACCAACCAATATAGGTATGTTCCCGTAAAGTTCTGTTAAGTTTTGTAGCTCATCCGTTAACATTTCTAATTTATCATTGTAAAACTGATCCCGGAGATGAACACTGACTATAATTAGCTCGTAATTAGCTAATACTGTGACCCCTGAAACGACTTCACTGTTGTAGAGTACACACATCCCTCCACTCGCTCTACCCCGCGTTAAGTCCTTTGTGGCCGGACTTACTATTTTCCTAAACTCATTTAGCTGATGTGGAAAAGTCAATACATTATCTACGTTCCATGTTTCGCTTAGACATAATATCGCAGTTTGTTTCAGGACCTTAATTTCAGTTTCTATACAGTCAAAAATTGTCTGTAGACCATGGTTATTCTAAAAAAGGATACCGTTAGATCGACGGTATTGCATTCTCTCATGATGCATGAGTTCTTCTGGTTGAGAATGTGTGACTGGCTCTTCTGCTGCTTTTCTAGGGGCGACTGTCACTGTATTACTTCGTGTTTCATCATGGTGATGGAGATTCTTATTAGAATCTTGAGTCTGTACTAGTGTTCCATTGATAGGGCTGTTTGTCCAGTGTAGTTCTCATCGCGTTCATGTACTTCAGGTAAAAGGTTCCAAGTGTTCTCCTCGGACATGTCATCGTGGGTTCCAGATGCCTTACTATTTCCGTTAATATCGGTCTCAACAACAATCTCTATGTAGGTCTTGATGCTTCCATATTTTTTATCAACTACGTTTTTCTTTTTTTCAGGTGTCTGAGAGCTTTCAATCTTATTCTTTCTTCCACTGAACTCTTTTTGGTCAATGGCTGGTGTGTGCTTCGCTCTAGTTCCTTGGGAGCTTTGCGAACTAAGTTGGGAACATGGTTTAGGGCGAAAGGATTCCATTAATCCTTTTTCATCTCTCCATATAAATTCTTGTTTGTCCACGAACAATTTTCTGAAGCTAATCTTGACCCTCTTTTCCTTTAGTTTTTTTAAAAATTGGAACCAATCTGGAGGGGTCGGGGTCAAACATTGACTGAGTTCGCCTGGAATACCTCATATATAATAACATATATCACGCATAAACGATGATGTCAAATCTCAGCATTGAAACGACAGATTTTTTAGCGACGGTATTCATTGGAAAAAATAAAAATAAATAAAAAATATTGGCCACCTCACATTTTTCGATTTCCACGTGTGGACGGAGATATTCTCCTATTGGAAAAACTGATTATTCTCGTGACGTCACATGCTACGTCATTTCGTATATGTGAAAGCGACATTTAAAATTGTGTGGTATGGCGAAATTACGAAGTCAGATATATCAACATTAAAGCGAAAGATTTTTAGCGACAGCACTCATTGGAAAGAGTAAAAATAATCAAAAATATTGGCTGTGATACATTTTTCGTTTGCGAAGTGTGGTCAAATACCTAGCCACGTACGTGCGAGAAGACGTCTAAGGTTATGTTAGTATGCGAAACGCAAGATTTTCGTCGACTAGAAATTACAAAATATGAGCATTAAAGCGACAGATTTCCTTGTGGGATGGCTCATTCAAAAGAGAAAAATAAATAAAAAATATTGAAACTGACACATTTTTCGCTTGCGATCTGTGTGCAGAGATATTTTGAGTTAGAAATTGAAAACGGTCGGTGAGTGGCCACCTTCGGAATAAATCGAGAAGTAGCGCTCGTGACGTCAGGAGTAGAGCCCGGTAAATCAGACGCGTCAGACAGGAATGGGTATGTGGATGCTTGGGCGAGCGTAGGCAACATAAATTTTTTTTTTTTTAACTTGGCGTCGAGTCGCTTCCGCGACTCTTGATTGCAGCCTACGTTCTATGTATACATATAGTAAGGCTTCATTTTATTTAACTTTATTTTATTTACTGTTTATTACAAATTAACTTTATAGTCTGCTTTGATTTTTCATATCGGTCTGACTTTCAAAAAGAGATCATATCCCTCCAAAAAAAAAAAAAAAAAAAAAAAAAAAAAAATTGGACGCCAAGTAAAAAAGGGATGGAGTTACTCCACAACAAAAAATATTAGAAATCCAATATATTATCCAAGTAAAACTCTCTTTAAAAAACTTGGCGTGCCTTAACTAATTAAGAAATTATTGACAATACATTTTATTGGAATAATAGTCCTCACTGATCGATGTGTGCACAGAATTTTTTCTATTTTCGGTATATTAACTTGAATAACAGTGTAACTTTGAACGGATGAATTCGAATAATCTTGAGAAGAAGAATTGCAGATAATTCGAACAGATGGCCTTATCGAGGGAGGAGGGGCGGCGAGGGCGAGGCCCCTCCCAAAAAAAGAAACACAATTTGTTAAAGTTTTGTTTTTTTCGCTAAACGTTGAATGAATACGAAAACCAGTTAATGCGGATAAAAAAGAAAAAAGTTCGTATATAGAATTTTGTCTATTCTAGTTATTGTAAATGACAATTATTATGAGCATCAGTTAAAGCGAAACGAGGAGTAAGTACACTGAGACGATTGCATCAAAGCATGTCGGCACATGTATAACTTCGTGAATGCGTTCAGATTGCAAGAGCGTACATAAAGTAAAAATAAAGAGATATGTGCCAGTACACAGAATTTTCGAAACGCCATATTGAACAATGCTACTTTATGTGGCGTCTCGGCATCGAACTTTTCATGAATGCGTCACAATAATATAATTGTAAATTGCCGAACCCCACACTTACTTCAATCCACTATGCACGGGAGCTAGTCGCTGGCACGCCAATTTCTTTAAAGAGAGTTTTACTTGGTTTGGATATTGGATTTTGAATATTCTTTTGCTGTGGAATAACTCCATCCCTATTTTATTTGGCGTCCAATTTTTGTTTTTAAAAAACATTTTTGGGGGATTGAATATGTATGTACTATATGTTAATGGCATAGATGCGTGATTTATAATAATTGTGTCACATTTTAGTCGCCTATATAAATATATGTTCACATATTTCCATATGGGGTGGGTCAGAGTTCGGCGGCTACCACTCCAATCACACAATAATTATGAACAGAATACATAAAGACACCATGTTCTACAGACATTTAATGTCTAGGTCGGAAGTCCGAGGACAACTCGACCCATGCTACCTCGCCCTTACGGGTACACGCAACGCATGTTCTACAGACATTTAATGTCCAGGTCGGAAGTCCGAGGACAACTCGACCTATGCTACCTCGCCCTCATGGGTATACGCAACTTTTTCAACTATCTTACTATATAGCAAAACTTACCACGACAACGGGCGGTGGAAAAATCCTTTGGCCCCCACTGGCGTGTTCTGTGGGGAGAGCAGTTCGGCTATGACGGGGCATCGGCGCCACAAGGATAAGACACACCGTCCAGCACAATCCACCCGAGCGACGGCGCGCAATGACAGAGACCACCGCAACTTGACTGACACAGTTTTGAGGGTTTTAACCCTCGCTGACAGGTCTAGACAATTGCCCTTTTGGCCCGTCTCTGGCACTCGCCTTCCGCAACTCGAGCTTCATGCACCTTCTTGAATGTCTCACCGAGTTAAAAACGTCGACCCCCCGACATACTCACGGGGAACCACTGGAAGGCCTGCTCCCTTTCTCCCGCCTGGATGCTGGCCCAGATTTGTTTATGGATTTTTGATTCTACGTGTATGTAGGATTATGTAATTGTTACCGGTATGTTTAGGAAAAAGCCATGTCAATGTAGAGAAGTATTATGCCTTGTGTTATCACGTGTTTTGTCTGTATTCCTCTTTTAATAATCTCTGACCGGCGAGGCAAACCCTGAGAGATCTTCGCACCCACGCACAACAAGGTCGGACACCTTAAACATGACAAAGTGCCAACACATGCGGCGCGGAATGCTGTGCCCCGGCATCCATTGAGCTACCTAATGGTAACCCCGCCTTCTCGTCACTGCCTTGCGGCTAGTAGACACCTTGGAAACTTCGTGCGGCCAAAACCCCAGTGCCCGGCTCCGAAAAACCGACCAACCGGGGCTGTCACAACACGCTTTCGAGAGGTAAAGCCGCCCTTGGCCAGTGGCCCTCCCCGTCAATTAACGGATCAACGAACCCCTGGGGCCCCCCCACCACGTCAAGGTGGCAGCCATAGGGGGGGATGTTCTACAGACAGAAATTATTTGAACAAGCGTATCATCTAAAAAACAAATTTTATTGACGAGGACCTAGACCAAGTTTCAACTTATTTAGTTTGATCGCCAACAGCCGACTAACCAGAACCTCGTTAATTACGAGACGCACACAATAAGAATATTGTCCTTGAAGGTTGTTTTGTGTTCGAAAAATTAGGCCTGTACCGTTACCATGATAATGCCCGTTTCAAACGCAAGTAGATTGTTAGAAAAAAAATACAACAAATTTATCGGGAATGAAACAGATTATGAAAAGCAAATTTTAAACAGAGGCATTCTAAATTTCAATTTGACCTAAAATATGCAAAATCGATACTGTGAAAGTACGAAAATAAATATATTTTATTTCTCAGACATCGGTTACTGTATCGCATCATCCAATCGATAAAAGATTATCTTGGGTGAGTGTGGCCGAAAATTGGAGCGCGACTCACACGCAGTAGGTCCGGTTCGATTTCCGGTCAGGGCCAAAGATTTTTTTCAGAGGTTTTGGGAACTGCAAGTGGTTCAGTTTACACTATAGCAAATTTAAAAAAAGATTATCTTATTTCATCCAACGCTCCTACTTTCGGCTGTTTTAGCCAATAATTTGAAATAAGATGGATATCTAGACTATGCTTCGTTATGTTTTGGCGTAGTTCATATCAATTGTATTTCAAGTTTGGCATAGATCGCCATATGCAGGAGGAAGGGTTTCAACTAGACGTGGAAGGAATGATTTACCTATATACTGATGGGAATCGACCGTTGTAAGAATGGTATAGGTAAAGTAGGCATCGACAATTGCGGTCAGTATTAGTAGACGGAATTTTAGCGAAAACATCTCGGGTCGGAGACTTGTGATCGCTCATTATATTTATTAGTAGATGGAATTTTTGCGAAACATATCTCGGGTCGGAGACTTATGATCGCTCATTATATATCGATTGTGGCTGCTTAATAAATTTTTATTAAAATCCATTAATCAGCCACAATCGACGATTTTTTTTAAAACGCGAATGATTGTGAAAAAAATCTTGCCACGACCCGGGTTCGAACCGGGAACCCCAGAATTCTAGCCTGGTGCGTTACCAATTTCGCCACCGTGGAATGATTTACCATTTTGTGGACACCGGTAGAATGGGGAAAAAAGGTTCCAGTGCAGATAGTGCTCCGAGTCGATCAGAGATATACACGCCCGACCTCACTGCCGTTATAACCTTAGGCACTCTTAAAAATGCAAATACTTTGCATACCGAGTCAATAAAGGGATTGGTTTTAAGTCCTTAATGGAAGTTCGAAATGCAACATTATCGACACAAGGGTGTAAACTGTGTCTTCTCCTTAACATCCCGAACCGAATGTTTAACATATCAAAGGACCCATGGGGAAGCTTCCTTCTCCAAAAGTTCGATCAACCAGTAACCGCGAAAATTTCATCAAATTCTACTGAGCAAACAATTTTATTTTTGAAGGATGAGTTTTTATTTCTGTGTGGAGAAAGATAAACACGTTACCTTTACCAGTACACAATACTGCGATTGAGGACTTCGGGAGATTGGATGTTTTGGGGATACCGTCGGTACAGCAACAGTATGGAAATTCACGCTGCAAAACGACGTCGCGGGAGTCTTACCTGCTTGCGTTGCAAAGGTCTCGGAAGTTTGCCATTATAGTCTCCGTCATTAACTAGTCTCGGGCTGTGCACGAGTGGTGAACACCTCCCGTGAATGTTATACATAGTAAACTATGGACCCAAACTATTGCATCGTTAGGTATCTCCATCGTTGGGCTCAATTCAGCCACCAGTTTCTCCGATGCCACAGTTAGGCACGGTATATACGCAACACAACGGTATTTCCGTTAGTTCCGTAGCATGAAACAGCGTGTTCGTCGACTGATGCGCAGCTATATCTTATACCTAGTCACTACCGACCTCCTCCCCTGCCGTCGCGGTTCGGTCGCTAGCCTAAGTCCACAACATGCAAATTTGATGCTTCTGTTGAATTCGCTTCATCTGACCAATTTTCGTAAATGTTTAACGGGTACGCACACGACCCTGGCCACAAATTGTACGACAGTTACCACTCGCCACAGGCGGAAGAGCTTTACCAACCTCTCTATGTTCTCAATGACTTCAACTTACTTATTCGTGAGTGGGTCGTTAACGACCAGGGCGCATCAAACTTTACTACTGTGCCACCACTAGTATGTTTAGCCTCAATATACGATATGTGATCTCGCCATTCAGTTGACGAAATTTTTCAGCCGTTGTACTGTTCCACGCGACTCCTACTAGAGAACTTTTACTGAAATAATTGTGTCTTTGTTGTACGAATTACCATTGTTATGGAACTCCTAATATTTATCTTGTCTTGAAGTATTACCTGTATTTCAAATGGGTGTGCGTACCTGTGCACGTGTATATTCTCCATTCTGATCAAAGTAATTTAACCCTTCAACGCCTGAACTGACCAGAATTCATCACTAGATTTGGCCTAATATATTTTATTGAAAAATTTATTTATAATTATTGCTAGTATCTTTTATAACATTTTCAGATCCGCTCTTATCGAAGCCGAAATCAAATTGACTCAAAAAAACAGTTTAAACAAAAATTTTTTGATGTTTAAAAAAAACGTATTTTACTAATAAATTTTTAATTGAAACGTGATTTTCACTTCGATAAAACTATAAAATAATGCTTCAAACTACATCCTGTCGTGGTCAACGATAGTTGCTCTTCAGATAAGAGTGGTTCAAGAATTTGTTCCAGTCTCAATAAATAAATATGGCGGTTGTTTATATGCGATATATGTATTCACTTGTCCAAAATGCATTTATATTAAAAAATTATAAGTACAAAAATTGTTTTAATTGTTCAAATCTTTTGAATGATATTCCCAAAATTGGGCCCGATTAATTTTTGGGTCGCATATCGAAACAGACAAGTTTTCGCGGTAGAAACTGAAGGACAAGTAGTACATGATGCTACAAGGGACGAAAGAGCGCGATCTTCACCGAG
The DNA here is from genome assembly GCA_947507545.1 of Clistopyga incitator. Taxonomy (NCBI): domain Eukaryota; kingdom Metazoa; phylum Arthropoda; class Insecta; order Hymenoptera; family Ichneumonidae; genus Clistopyga; species Clistopyga incitator. Next base: position 7,088,101 of record OX382172.1, on the reverse strand, counting down.
CGAAGAGAGGGCTGCACGAGCACGAGTTCAATATCGCGCTTCTACCCACGTAGCATACGATTCGTTTCTTTCGGTTAGGGATGGGTGCAGTTCGGAAGAAACATCGGATCATCGATTACTTTCACTTATCTAGTATATGCAATAACAGGTTTTAAAAAATACGGTTTGTTCATTAGGCTTATAATTTCGGTATAATTTCATTATATATCGCTATTTTCACTATAAAATCATATTCGTGAAGTATTTCTAATTTCAATGATCAGGAAATTCGATGCATTTCATACACTGGTTGAATAAGAGAAAACCGTACTAGCATTGGCAAAATTCATTCATGAATTCGTGGAATAAAATTCATTCATCCGCAATTGTCGATGCCTACTTTACCTATACCATTCTTACAACGGTCGATGCCTATCACTATATATGTCATTATCTGACGTTAAACCTTAAATTTAAAAAAAATTATTGTGAGAACGGTTCTGCCAGGGCCACGGTGGCGAAATTGGTAACGCACCAGGCTAGAATTCTGGGGTTCCCGGTTCGAACCCGGGTCGTGGCAGGATTTTTTTCACAATCATTCGCGTTTTAGAAAAAATCGTCGATTGTGGCTGATTAATGAATTTTAATAAAAATTTATTAAGCAGCCACAATCGATATATAATGAGCGATCATAAGTCTCCGACCCGAGATATGTTTCGCAAAAATTCCATCTACTAATAAATATAATGAGCGATCATAAATCTCCGACCCGAGATGTTTTCGCTAAAATCCCATCTACTAATACTGACCGCAATTGTCGATGCCTACTTTACCTATAAAATTCATTTTTGTCGGGGTTATCGTTCGATCGGATTTTCCCGGGTCTGTTCATCGGGATCAGCTTTACCTGTTCAAGAGAAAAGAAATAACTCATGCCGCTACCGAATGACGAACAGCTGTGTCTCGAAACAAAGGTCTTCAATAAGAAAATTCTTCAAAAACCATCAAATATATTGAAATTGATAGTTTTTGATCCTTTGGTTGATTGATTTATCGTGAAAATAAACTCTGTTCGATTTCTCAGAAACTCGTATCAACTATTCATTTATATCATAGATTACTTTATTTTCTTTCTTTTGTCCAGAAATCATTTGACATTTAAATTCTTCTTTGGCGTCTTGTTTTGTTACGACTGTTTTATTCGTTAATTTCCTTCAGCCTATGTGTGTTGTCATTAAGTAAACCAGCAAACAATTTTGAATTCACTAAAAAGTCGTCAATGAGAAAAGAGAACATGATATCTCCGTGTGTTTAATGAATTTTTCTTTAAGTAGATGACAACGGGTTCAAAGCGCTGTTTTCACTGTGGTACGTATTATTGTGCCCTGACAACACGATTATTCCGGTAGTGAGTAGTATTGCCTAATAATCGTGATATACGTGCGGCAGCAAACGAGCTGCAAAAGGATCGCCGAGCGAACGAGCGACGCCGCCTTACCCAACGTACACCTGAGTCAGCATTTTGAAATCGATGCATTTTCGTACCACATAACATATGATACATGTGATAATTAATGCATCTTCGTCGGGACAGTAAATAATCAATAATGAATATTGATTAATTAAATGCTTAAGTGGCTGCCCTCTTACCACTATGACTTACCACTAGACCGAGCGTCTAGAGAGCAGACACTCGGCAGTCTCGATAGATTCCTGGAACTGTGCCGTTGGTCCCAGTAACGATTCAAAGCAAATGAATCTTACCAATAATATACATAAGAGTATATTATCTGGAGTGTAATTATTAAGCGTGTAAAAGTATTTATTTGTTATAATAAATTATTCTTTATTATATCAAATTTATTATATAACAGTATAATAAAAACACATGCTGTTCTCGATAGTTGCAACATCAACTTAATTGGTTTCATTTGGCAATTCTACTCAGTTGCGCTGGTAGTACATTAAGGGTTAACAAATGAGAAGTCTGAGCTTTACGACGGGACCCTGTCGCACTTGCTGCTGTAGCGATCACGGAGAATAACAGTTTTAATTAAGCAACGCCGTTCTTCTGCCCGAATGAATGAGCTCCGAGTCAGACTGATTGCTAATAGTAATAGCATAGCGTCAAAACTTTGTCGGTCCGGCCTGGGAGCGGAATCATGCTCAGTGGTACCTGGACCGCAAGGAAGTGCCTTTCGGCCTTGTACCAATTTTTCATGATGTATAGGGCATGCTGAAGGCCGTATCCTCCGTTGTCTGACGAGTGCTCATCGGCGACCTGAACCTGATGCCGGATTGAAAAATGTTACGAACTAACACAATTCCCCGGGCAACCGCCCACTTACCCTCTACATATATGGCGAACCTATTCATTACGGCGAACAAGTACGACTTCTCACTTACAAGATGTTACTCTGAACAGTTTAAGTTATCCCTGCTGTACTTTAACAAGATAAAACAACGACATTTTTACTGTGGATACCTGAATACCTTATCGACTTCATAGTATGCAGATTGCACAGAGTGTCGTAGCTAATTTGCAAGAACATGCTTAAACCAAATCTGTTATGTATTTAAACCAGTATGGAAACTTAAAAGTTTCAAATATTGTGAATTGGCCTGAACAATTTTACTTTTAATGTTATTTTTATCATTTCTTTTTCGCGCACATTATCAGAACTAGGTTAAATTGTTTGTCGTAGAATTTCCGCATTGTTAACCCTTTAACGTCTGAATTGACGAGGATTCATCGCTGGTTTTTGCCAAATATATCTTATCGTAAAAATAATTCATAACTGTCACGTCCTGGCTATTTTTCTTAATACCATTAAGACACATTATGTCATTACATTACAGCATTACAATTAATTCTACAATTCATAACGCTTTTTCTGAACTCCATGTTTACAATATATTTAAATTTTATTTCTTTATATAAAGAACGCCTTCAGACGCTGACTATCCAGTCGCGCCGGATGAATATCCAATTTCTGCCGAATTGTATCCGCTACTCTAACTTTTTGTCCTGTTTCTACTTAACTGCAGTTTCGCTGTCCGCACGTGCATTGCATGGTCAGCAGTCCTACGATTCCCAACACCAACTTCAAATCTTATTCACACCCTCTTCATCCTATCAAACTTTCAGCAGTCTTTAATAAATATTTAAGCAATCAACATGATTTAAATATATTCTAAGCGCTCAATCGTAGCGTCTAAGTCTTATAATTAATTTTAAATGTATTGACATAATTGTCGTAAACGGCGACAATTGAAAAGTTGAAAACATTATAGTAGTAAGGTACAGGTATAGGGAGCCGCCATCTCCCACCCTTCCCCCCTGTCGTGTGTCTCCCCCCCCCCCCCCCCTCTCGGCGAAGAGGGGGGGTGCGATATAGGGAGCCAATGAGAGGCCGGGGAAAGTACTAGTGATGTTCCCTGAGCTGTGATTGGTCATGGGGGAATTCCCCGAGCTGTGATTGGTTATGGGGGAATTCCCCGAGTTGTGATTGGTCGATGGATTTTCGTGTGTGAAAAGTGGTATATTCAATTTTCTCGATTTTCTCGGTAACCGGGTAAATTTGGGTAGAATCTGCCGATTCTGCAGCGGTCGGTAATGTCGGTGTGCTTTTCCAATGGTAGGTAAGGTAGATTTCTTGTGTGGGTGTTTTTGAAAATATCGGTAAGTGGTCAGAAAAACATAAGAAGACCAAATTGTCGGTTACATACGTTTATTTATATATATATATGTACATCGTTGCTGAGATGGATTAATGGAAACACGCAGGATTAGGTTATATCTAGAGACAATGCGGCAGTGAGTGACGGAGATTCTTCCTATATCTAGATACAACAATAATAATAATAATAATAATAATGATAAAGTGAAAATCATTAAAAATAATCTTAAGCATTACGGCGATGTTGATGTTTAGAATAATTAAGTCATGTTCAGTGCGTATTATGGGAATCAATGCAAGAGAATTATATATATATATTGAAACGTTTCGCGATTTTGAGTCCCTTTTCGGTCGTTTTAATAAATTAATTGATTTAATTTAAACCTGGAATCGGGTTTTCGTTGTGCCTAAGAAAGGGTGCGAGTTCCCTGGATACCTGACCTTTAAATTTGTTTCATCAAATCGCGATGTATTTATTATTGTTTTGATACCACACGCGCAACTGGTGGCCTTCAGGATTCGTGTTCTGGACTCGAATGATCTACTGGGAAATCGGATGTTGGAGGGTTTTGAGGTTTTTTATTGATGCTTCAGATTAGGTTGAATTATTATTCTCTCATGTGTCTATCGACGAGAGTTTGCCTTCATCATCATAGGCTCTCCGAGGAGAAATTTTGTGAAGGCGGCTCGGGCGAGGAAGTAGGGGATTGTACGAGGGGAACCAGGATACAATGGGGTTACCCACTACTTGCGCTTGTCCTAACCTGGGATCGTTAAACAGGAATATTCCTGGACAATTTTGATTTTTATGGATTCTAAATTCACACGGTCAGATGTACTTCCGTGTGGAGCTCTACACTCAACTCACTAAAAGAAAGGGTTTGCAATAGATTGTGTCTATCGGGACGCGCTTAAAACTACGTAAACAGGCTATGACCTGAGTTATAATTTATTCTATGGATTTTAAATTCATACGGTCGGAGGTTCTTCCGTATGGAGCTTTACACTCAACTCACAAAAGGGATGCAAAAGATGGCGTCTATCGGGACGCACTTAAATCTACGTAAACAGGATAACTTCCTGAGTCTATTATTTCAATGATGCTATATTTGCACGGTCGGAGGTGCTTCCGTGCGGGGCTTTACACCCAACTCGCAAAGATGGTGATGGATTGATTGATAAGCTCGTAATGGAGATGAATTTTGTGTCCCGGTGGTCGGACACGACTACGGTGTCCCGCGACTGTACGCTTGTAGCCTAATAACAACAATTTGAGTGTTTCGCGCCACTCTCTCTATTGTTACAAATGATTTATCCTCATACACAGGAACACATTGAAAAATCATGAGATTCTTCCGTGTCCTGTTGTTGTAATCATCGGATACTTGATTATGTAATTTATAATTAATAATAAACTCGCGAATTAGTTTATCTGCGCGGAGCTCGATAGTTGTTATTTGAGCTATGAGATCTATTGCTGTGGCACAGCTAAACGCTAACGGACGGCTCGTCTCGTCTGTCGGTAAAGTCCGCGTGAGTAGGCCTACTCGATAGTCGTCTGTCTGTGTCGCGATCCCTAAACTGTTGTTTATCTAGACACAGATGTGCTCCAGTGTCAGGTACTCCTTCCTTGCCCCCTTGTATGCTTGAGGTTGGTGATCGCCAGATACTCGGCCCACGCTCTCAATCAGCGCTCTTAGAAGAGCGCGAACTAATTGCGTCGACTGTACTGGCGAATGTGCGTACCAGGTGTCTTTTTAGCGTAAGACACTGGGATGCTCAGGGTTCGCAGATCACACGCCCAAACCAAACTTTGCGAGGCTCGTGTTAAGCACGATTCGCGCAGGGATTCAAGTATGGGTGAGAAGCACCCACACTTGTGTGCGTGTTATCTGCCAATGATGAGGCGTTCACACTCCTTGTTTGGGTGTGAAGGAGGGCTCAAGGTCGGAATTCCTACGAGGTCCGAGTTCGCAGATTCTATACGACCAAACCAAACTTTGCGAGGCTCGTGTTAAGCACGATTCGCGCAGGGATTTAAGTGTGAGTGAGAAGCACCCACACTTGTGTTCGTATTATCTGCCAACTGAGAACTCTTTACACTGAAAAGATCTGTGGGAATTATTGCAAGCCGATGCGCAGTGCTCGGGGTACAATAATTCCTATTTTTAATTATTCACTTTTCGCAGAGGATAGCCACAACGCTGTGTGTGGGGACCCAAATACGAAAAAGTGGCCCTAATGCGCACGTATTATGCCGGCCTACGCGCTGTACGAGGGAGACAGTAATACGCCGAATATCCTAAGTTTACTCTCCGACTCGATAGCAAGAACGCAATGTCAGGGGACCGAGTCGTTCGAGTAAACTGCTATCTGGACTCTACGTTACACTGATTTACAAATACAAACGAAAAATTGACTGTTGCTGAGAAGCAGCAGTACGTGACTCGAACTTTGAGAGTTGCCGAAAAGAAGAGTCTCGTGCCGTCCGCGGTGGTCGCTTATATACCCGATCGCCGTTGGATGGACGGGGCGGTGAAACGGTACGGTTTCGGGGCCCTCCGCGCGGGTGGAATCGGCGTTGGTGGCGGTCACGTGACTATCGCGTGAGGTAGATTGCTTCACGCGCGCCGGCCACGTTTTCGGTTGCTCGAGATTCCATGGAGGTTCCTAGGAGGTTGAATTCCGTATTCCCGGGTTATGGCCTATGCCGTTGTAGGTTCAAAATGATAATTTGTTTAAATAACAATTTGTCATCGAAACAAATTGTTTATTTATTGGAAGTAGGTGCCCTCCATGGTGTTTCCGGTATAATTTATGAGATTCTGTGATTTGTTAAGGAATTATTCAACAATTTATCAAAAGTTGTTAAATAGTTGAATACTTCCTTTGTTTTGTTATTCTGGTTGGATACTTTTGGATGATCGATGCTCCATGCTCTCTTCTAATTTTTGGTTGTGGGTGGTGTTAGCTAGCTTTAATATTTTATGAATTATTAAGTAATTAGTTCTTTTAGAGAGAGAGAGCATGCTTTGTCTATGGGAGAGCGAGCAGCGTCGACGTATCGTTGAGCTTTAAGTGGTGTGCGCTCACTCCTACTATTCTGCGCGTCGTCTGTGGTTGTCGCTCAAGGTAACGTGAGCGCGTGTCGTGGTACGCGCTGGATATACGGCGGCGCACATCCACTAGCTCGTCTCTTGTACGTGTAGGCGGTGCTAGGTGGCCGCTCGCCGTGGTATGGGTGTTGTTTTTCTGTCTCACTCCTTGGTACTTTCGGTGTAAACAAGTGCTAATTCGAAATATTATCTCAACTACAGAAAATATTCTGTACGCTGAGAGAATATTTTAATATCTTGTTCTCGGAATGACTTTTAAGTGAGTTTTATTGTTGTATCAAGGAATAATTAGTTGAAGACTAATTATTCCTTATTGTGGCGGTACAGTCGCGAGACGTTCCGTTACAATATATATACATATATATATGAATATATATATATATATTGTGACGTATTTTTCGGTAGCTGACCGATTAATCGGTCTTTTGGTCGAGAATACAAAACACGAAAAGAAAAGAAAAATCGGGAACCGTCACCTTCGGCCGTCCACCCTCGCTCGCGCATCCGCAAACCCGGTGGGCGCCAGTTAATTTTTGTTTCACCGGAATTAACGAACCGGTATGTCCGAGGGATCGAGTGGGCGGCTCAATCCCCAAACTCCAAATCGAAAGTCTGGGGTAAAACTCGCGATCGGGCTCAAAACCGAAGGAATCGGTAGCTTAGGTGATTTTTGAGGTCGCGTAAAATCAACAAACGCAACTGGATGCACTCGCGGGAGCGAACGGTTGCGGAATAGCACGGCCGCTCAGTCTGCTAGGTTTGGTAGAGAGGGTTGCGGTAAGGTGCAATAAATAGCCAAAAATCGTGATCAGAATTTAATTAACGGAAAGTAATGTCCCGCAGACAAAATTCGAGAGCGGGCATCGATAACAAATTCGCATTTTAGAATCCGCGAGAACTGACGAAGCGCATCGAGAGCGCCATCGTCACTACGGCAAATCCTGGTGCAATACCAAATTTAATGATTAATATCACGGGAATGACTCACCGGAGCTGCCTGTAGCCGATCCATCCCAATGAGGGAGATCAAGGGATCACGAGAGCTGTGGCACGAAGTGCAGGTATCCCACTGCACTGAAGAACCACCGAAAACTCGAGTTTTATTCCGTGGAATAAAACTCTCACCACACGGTCACTCAACGTATTCACTATACGGAGTTTTGCCGGAGCACGAGAACTACGCGAAGTCGCGCGCGCGAGCGACAGCAAAACTGTCAATACGGGAGCGTTTACAAAACTCGAGGCACC